>JAWIIS010000053.1:8509035-9109035 GCA_033682625.1 Helicoverpa zea x Helicoverpa armigera | reverse complement strand
CTCAGGTTTTAGAATCAAAAGAAGTTCTTGGAATGACGAATATGACATTCGATAACAATTATAAAATTTCTTCCATCTTCTATGTATTACCAATTTTTTAAAAGTTGTATGATAATGACCACTCAATCTTTTTTCACTCGTAAATGGATCTATCCAATAAATTCGCTTTTTTTTACGTTTTTTACTTTTTAAAAGAAGTACTAAAGCCAAAGTAAGCAGTGTTGTCTCAACCGACGCCATTGTACAACTGAAGAAGAGGAGTCTCTGATCAAAACGCAAAAGGTACGAGCGACTACAGCGCGTCTTACCGCTGTACCTGCGCGTATACGCGCAGAAGAGGCAGGTTTTATAATCGCCCCGTGTGCTTAAGTTACAAGGTTGCGATCCAATCTCGTTTGAATCGTGTATACGCGCGTTCTCTGCGCGTCGTCAGCGCGTTTAAAAAACGCCGTGTGCTATGGGCCTTAATTTCATAAAGTTAAAGTCCATTTTCCTTTAGGTTAAGTGCTACGAGAAAAGAGAATTCAGTTGGATTGTTTTGTAAGCACGTTTGTTGTAACAATTGTTAATAGTATAAGGTTTGTTTAACTACCTATTTCAGTCTTTTAAGAACATAATTTGTTTATTAAAAAATATAAAAAGATGTTTTTATAAATACTTGAATTACCAGGATATAAGAAGTGACTAAGATATCAACATGCTAGACTAATCCACACCTCCATTTGCTAACGAGCCGCCATTTTGTTTGGAGCACAATATGGCAGTGCTTCCGGCCGCGCCGGAAGTGGCTCGCTCACACCGGAAGTCAATTTGTCCGATGCATCACGAACGGAATACTTTATGAGGCTTTACAAATGGAGATCCGTGTTTCTGAGTTTTTTTTAATCTACTTTGATATTGAAGAAAAGCTTTTGAAAATATTCATATAAAAACATAATATATAATTAAGTATGCAAAGGAAGGGTAAAGGGCTTTTCTACTTATTGTCAATTTATTAATACTTGTTTTGAAAATATACTAAAGATATATACGAAAAATTTTGCCGGCTCTTTTCTCGTTTAGAACCGTGCACCTTACTTGACGTTTTTAAGGTCTAAATATTAAAGAGCTTCCTATGGCCAGCTAAAGAGCCATACAAAATATTTTTTATAGAAAAAAACTTCATACATGTTACTGTAATACTAGCTTATGTAAGTTTAAGGCAGGTTCTGTAAAAAATTTTGCATTTTTTTCAGTCTTAACTTACACTACTTCAAAAAAACTTTGGCAAGCAAAAAACAAACATCCAACAAGAAACACAGTAAATTCTTCAGCAACTTTGAAACCCCTTTATAAATTCCAAAGTGTCTCCCACTAATTCTTTTAATTCCAAAGTTAAAAGCCTTTTCAAAGACTTTGAAAGCTGTTTTTCCACCGGTAATCATCTTACATGTAGCTAATTATGTACCTTTGGGAAAAAGAAAAGAAATAAAAGTAGACCGCCATTCTTACTACTCAGATTTAACTTTATCTTTTTTCTTTTTTAGCTTTGCTTCTGTGCAGAAGGGGTAATTTTCTCCCCGACTCGTTGGAGATGAAATACTTTATTTCAGTGTCTAGTTTTTACTTACTGTATTTTTTAGCAGCTTCTTGATTTAGTTAAAAAAACTGATGGAAGGTAAATAAGTTGGTGGGAAGATTTTTACAGTCTTCACAACTAGGCTACTCTATGCATTTTGAGATATTGTAACTTTGAGTCCCAAATATGTTTTGAGTACTTAAGCACGATTAAATTGACCTTGTAACTTAAAATATTTTTAAATAACCTGTTGTTTACTGAACCTTTATCATCTATTTAAACTATGTGAGAATCGTCATCTTAATCATTTCTATATTTTATTTCCATTCCACTACATACATAAATAGTAGTTTCAAATTGGCTTATATCGTAGAAACAAAAAAACAAACTTAGCGTAACGTACAAAAGTATATAAGAAAATAACACTGACATTCAAAAGGTAATAATCATATTGATTTCTGACACTTACGCGAATATTAGACATTTAAATAAAACTACAACACCTTAGTCTGCCCGTGACCATGGATGCTGTAAAGGATCCGAAACATCGGGATTAAATAATATAATATAACCGCGATAAAATCCGTAAAAGTAGGTAATAATCACTAAAACCGCAGTTATAATTATGAAACTGTAACTTATCTATTCCTACATTAGTATGCTAGCAGCTATAAGCTATTAGTCTGTCATAATTGATATCTCATGAATGCTGATGGCAAGCTCTCGATCTTCATACAAATAGAACTGATAGAGTACTTAATTACTGGAGTTTCACTAACGCTGTGGTACTGGAAACATAAGGGTAAACGTTTTGAGCAGGAACGTTAGTAGGAAGATATATTTGAACTTAGTATCATCTGGCGAGTGTTTTTAACTGAGTTGGGCTTCCAGTCTACAAGCGCGGATCCAGCTCTCAAAAAAGGTTGTGGTCACAGCTACTAGAAAATCGGCTAAGTACGAGTCGGAGCATGAACATGCTCATTAACAATCATGCAAGTCGTTTATGAACTTTTGAATTAAACTATTTCCTTTTTTCTGAGCATCAGGACTTTGGCATTAGGAATGAAAATAAACTTAGGAGGAAGTCGGACCCGATTTAAAAAAATAAATAGTCGGTTTCGATCCGATATTTCAATATATAAATCAATACCTTATATTTTTTTCTAGTAGCCAGTAAGCCAATGTATGGGTTTGACGCATTTGGTACACTTCTCAACTTATGTATGATTAATTTTTTTTTTTTTTTTTTAGGAATGTATCTAAACGCAATTATGCTCACTATCAGTTCCGTCTTTAGCTTATGTACTGGGTGCAATCATTGCTAAAGCACCCCTATGTATAGGAAGATTGTGGTTATTTTTTTTCGCGAGCGTAGCAAGCCGGAATTTTTTTAGATTTTGTTGTAGTTACCAAGTTATAAAACCAAAAGCGAAGACGTAGAAGAAAACCGTATAAAGTTGCGCGAGCGAAGCGAGCGCGAAATTTTTGAGTTTTGTGCCACAAATTACCTAAAGAAATTATAAAAAAAAGTACTGTGAAATTAAGAAGCTGTGAGCGTAGCGAGCACAAAATTTTGGAGTCTTGGGACACGAAATCACCCAAACAAGTAAAAAAAAGCCACTGCCAAGTGAAAAGACGCGAATTTTTTTGAGTTTTGGAACAAAACAGTACCTAAACAACAAAAAAATGAAAAATAGTGCCTATTGTAAATAATAATATTTTTTTGTAATAGACAGCTGTGTTGCTGGAAAGTTTGTTCTTCACCGCTTCTTCTTAACCAGAAAGTGCTGAAAGAGGGCGTTATGGGGGTGCTATCCTTTTCTACTTTCAATTTTAACCTAAAATAATCGAACGTTTTCGACATTGGATGATTGGACTCAAATCACCGCAAAGTAAAGAAGCCGCGAGCGCAGCGAGCGCGAATTTTTTTGAGCTTTGGGATACAAAAGTACCGCAAAAACTAAAGCTGTTAGAAAAAAATATGGTGACCTCAAATTAGTAAACAACAGTCATAAAATTATCTAAATGCAACAAAAAAAAAAATATTTTATAACTTGTGTTATCATCAGCCTAGCGATTTCAAAAAACCGTAAAAGTGTGACGTCACAAGTCTACTAAGGTTGTGGGCATGCCCATCGTGCCCACAACGGTGGATCCGCCCTTGAGTCTACCTAGATGCAGTTGAGTTGGTACTAGTTTTACATGGAGCGACTGCCTATCTGACAACCTCAACCTGAGCAACTAGATACCACTCTCTATGACTGGATGTCAGATATTCTGGCTACAGACTTAATGTTACGACGATCCAAAGATGTACAAATGATTGAGCCTAAAGTATCGTCTAAATCCCTTAAGTATCGTCTGTATTTTAAAGTACAAAACACTTTTATCAAAACTTTATTTTATTTAGCCTAAATTGGCCCACTGCTGAGCAAAGGCCTCCGCATTAGAATATTCGCGGGCCTGTCTTTGAATCAAATACGTAGATTACACTCCCTCGTCATTAAAATGATTATGCTGAGTTGGCGTTTCAAGCTATTGAACTTCATTCAATTACTGCTTAACTTGAGAGTATACCAGTTATACAAGATGGGCTTAGACATAACTTAGATATTAGGCACTTTCCTTGCAAGTAAATGACGGGTTGACATAAAATTATCATATTATTTTGTGTGTTTGCTTAATACTTCGTTATTGTAAGACCGCTTTAAAACACAGTTCGATAGCTGTTTAATATTGTTAAATATGCTGCTAAATAAAAATAAATAAAATAATGTTTATTCGCTGAAAGCAACTTACTGTATGCTTACATTTATGTTCAGCCACAAACTAAGCACAGCTTGTATCTTGTGGCTCTGAGTGCGATACTTAGAGGTAAAATCTTCTAACATTAACTTATGATAGAGCTTAATTTGCTGGACTAATATTTTAATGAATTTTACTAGCTGTCTTTGAACACATGTTGTGACTCTAAAAATAGAATTAATATAATGATTCCAGTGTTAATGATACACTCATCAGGTACCTATATAAAAGAAGACCTTCATCTTAAAACATCCAATTAAAAACTCCATAATCCCTTATTATCTTCATCTCAAAATATACCTACCATTCCTACTCACATTCTAAGAAATCCAATTACATAGAAAAGTACGTTTCCACTAGTACTAGCATTAAAGTCTTTATGGAGAAGCTGCATGGTGTAGGACATAGAGTACTATTATATAGAATATGTATGTAGGTATGTATGGTGTAGGATATTACTAAGAGTACGAGGGGATTAAGCGCATGTGGACTGAACGTAATTGCGGGGCGCACGTTTTAGAATAGCGCCATCTAGTTGTGCGTGCGTGAACTAGGAAGGAGTTGGAATTTAGTGGAGTAGTTAATTTAAAAAATATATTATGGGGTCTACCTTTTTGTTATTCTTTCCGACAGTACTTAAGTGTAAATGCTGAACAAATGCCGGACATATCTGTACAAGTCTAGTTGTAAATATTGATAGGTTTTGAGGTTTTCTTGTGCAGAAGAAGTAATTTAACTTTATTGGTAATTTTCGTCAATTTGTTTTGACATAAACATACTAATTTATATGTTTGTATCGTAAAGGCTCCAAAACAACTGAACCAATTTTTTTTTTACACCGTGTTGAGAAGTAATACTACCTTTGTCCTGGTGTCAGACTATATTTTTTCCTGGTCCGGGAAGAAGTTCTCATGGGCGGGGTGCAAGAGAAACCACAGGAAACGCCTAGCAATCACAATAAATTTGCCATCCAACTTATTCCTGTTTTCCATAATAATACACTCGCTGCCTACCCTCTTAGCACGAACTAGCACAATAACTTAGTTAATTAAACTATGTTTGATCCTGCCGATGGTATGCCGATTATGTGTACTACAAGTTACGCTGTTGTGTACCTACTCATAGTTTGCTTCTGAGTTAGTTTAGGTGCTTAGGTATAATATGGATTTATATTTTGGGGATGGTTTTCAATATTTATTGGGGGTGTAGTAAAAACAAGTTAGGCAATGTTTTAAGTACTTTGTTAGTTTATTTTGGATTGTTTACTGTTTAATTTAGACGTTACTTGTACCTATTTTAACACACATAGTTAGAGGAACTCAGGGCAGGTTTTGCAGCCATCTTTTCTATGTTATGAAAAGAAAAACATCTGTTTTAGTAGGTACGACTTATAAAACACACACGCACGTACATATTGTTAAAGTTTCAATTATTACTACTTGTCGGCCTACTGGCCTATAAACCAATTTGAATTTGGAGTACTTAAAAATAATGATATATAAAAAGTGGTTGTCTGTATTATGTCAATATGTCAATTGTGCTTTCATGAAAATGTATTTATAATTTTCTCCTAAATTCCTAAATAAATATTATTGTGGATTCCATTGTGCGTTATTCTCTGGGGTGGGAAGAAGCTCCCACTAACAGGTCATGGCCCAGACGACGTTTACATCGAGAATTGAGAATTTGAATGGTACAAATTATGAAACCTGGAAGGTTCAAGTGCAGGCGTTGCTCACGAGAAATCAGGTATGGAAATACGTAAATGGAACTATACCTAAGCCGGACTCAGCAGTGGAGTCGTGCGCATGGTCTGATAAAGACGATATGGCAAAGGCTGATTTGATAATGGCAATGTGTCCAAGTGAGCTTAAACACGTAAGAGAGTGTGAAACGTCGCACGAGATATGGAGAAAATTGGAGAAAACTTATGCATCTAAAGGTCCCGTAAGAAAGGCAAGTCTGTTAAAGAAGTTAACGTTGAGCCGCATGAAGGAAGGAGATGACGTACAGAGTCACCTGAATAATTTCTTCGAAGCTGCGAATATGTTAAGTGATATGGGTGTAGAAATACACGAAGACTTGATGTCTATCTTATTACTGTATAGCTTGCCAGAGAATTACGAAAATTTTAGATGTTCTATGGAGAGCAGAGACGAACTACCGAACATAGAGGTACTAAAGATTAAGATCTTGGAGAAGGCAAATAGCTCGACTTGTACTGAAATGAAAAGTATTGAAGGAGCCATGTATGCAAAGAATAAAGGATTTAAAAAGAACTCGAACCGTAAAGAACAAAATACAAAGAGTAAATTTATATTTAAATGTTATAAGTGTCATGGAGTTGGACATAAATATTCAGAATGTAAAATGAATAAAAAGAATGATGACGCGAGATGTGCAACAGAATACAACAAGGAGGACAGTATTTTTGATATTCTTTTTAATTGTACAAACTTTTCTAATAATTTACAAATTAAAAAGAATGACTGGATCCTTGATAGTGGCTGTACATCGCATTTATGTAACGATTTTTATAAATTTACAGATAATTTTTGTATTTTACAGGATAAACTGAACTTAGCATCAAATCTGTCGACGGATGTAAAGGGCAAAGGTGACGTAAGGTTGTCAGCATCAGGCAGGAGGCTTATTTTGAAGAATACCCTGTATGTACCAGATCTCCGTAGTAATTTATTATCTGTAGCGAGGATTGCAGACAATGGGTATGAAGTTCAATTTCATAAAGATAGGGCCTGTATTAATTCGTCAAACGGAGATACTGTAATGACAGCCGAACGTGTAGGAAATCTTTACGTTTTTAAGAGATTGGATGAACAAGCATATTTTATTGCTGATCCAATCGACATAGTAGAGTGGCATAGTCGCATAGGTCACTTAAATGGTAAAGATCTCTTAGAGTTGTTGAACCATTGCGGATATAATACTAAGGAGGCAGATTTACGTAAAATATCGAATTGTGATGTTTGTGCTAAGGGAAAAATGAGTTCGTTACCTTTTTCGAGATCGAGTGGTCCGTGTAATGAATTATTACGTATTGTTCATTCCGATATAGTAGGTCCTTTGAAAACACAGTCAATTGGCGGAGCGAAATATTTTGTAACTTTTATTGACGACAGTACCCGTTGGTGTGAAATATATTTACTTGGAAAGAAAAGTGCAGTGTTTAGCGCATTTAAGCTATACAAAAGTCATGCTGAAAGTCTCACAGGAAAGAAAATTAAATTCCTTCAATCTGACAACGGCGGTGAATACTGCAGTCGTGAATTTGATGAATTTTTAAATCAAGAAGGCATTCAAAGAAGGCTGAGTATTTCGCGATCACCTCAAATGAACGGAGTCAGTGAACGAATGAACAGAACTTTACTTGAAATGGCTAGATGCATGTTATTATCTTCTGGTTTGTCCGTAGGATTTTGGGCGGATGCTGTTGTGACTGCGTGCTACATACGCAATCGTTGTCCAACGAGTAGTCTAAATGGTGGTATTCCATTTGAAAAATGGACTGGAACTAAAGTCGACTTATCCAACATAAGAAGTTTTGGAGCAAAAGCCTATATTTTAGACAAGACACCGACGAAAGACAAATTCGATGCTCGTGCTAAGGAGGGAGTTTTTGTCGGGTATCCGAGATGTACGAAAGGATACCGAATTTGGATACCAGGTGAACATAAAGTCGTTGAAGCTCGTGATGTTAAATTTGTTCCCAAAGAGGAAACAAAACAGTTTCATCAGAAGGTTGAACTGGAAGTTGAAGATACACATTCAAATGCGAAAAGTTCAGTTACTACTGAATTCTATACTTATTTACCTGCCACGCATGAGACATTGACAGGCGCTGGTGATCAATCCAATGAAAGAATTCATACGGATGTTGTACGTTGTGCCCCTGAGATTGATTGTCACGGCAATGGAGATAGTTGTCCTGGTGATGTACATTCAGAGGTCGAGCCAGCTAACGAGGGAAATAATACGCAACAAGTTATCCTGAAAAGAGCGGCTGGAAGACCGAAACTTGTAAAGGGAGAACGTGGTCGCCCAAGAAAAGTATATAATATGGTAGAAGTTCAAGAACAAGAAACTGAAGAGCATGAAGAAATGCACCCGGACTCAATGGAACCTGTAGAAGGTATACAGGGTGATAATGATCAAAATGTAGATGATGAAGAGTTTTTCTCAGCGATGGCTGAAATATCACTTGAACAGGCTTTATCAAGCGATGAGAGTGAAAAATGGCAAGAAGCAATTTTATCTGAGATCAAAAGTTTAGTGAAGAACGAAACCTGGGATATTGTTAAGAAACCAAAAGATCGAGAGGTTGTGGGCTGTCGCTATATCTTGACAACTAAACTGAATGTCGATATGACAACAAAGAAGAAAGCTCGTCTAGTAGCAAGGGGTTATAGTCAACGTTATGGTGTAGATTATCACCAAACTTATGCCCCAGTAGCGAGACTTGAAACTATCAGACTTTTAATGGCACTAGCGGTAGAATTGAATTTAGAAGTTCATCAACTAGATATCAATACTGCTTATTTAAACGGCAAAATCGACGAAAAGGTATATATGCAGATACCAAAGATGTTAGAAGAAAACCTTCATACGCTGATCCAGAGAGAGGGAGAGGGCTCAGAAATTGGAAAGCGTGCTAATAAAATGTTAGTGGATCTTCAAGCTGGAGGAGATGCCTGTCTCTTAAAGCGTTCATTGTATGGTTTAAAGCAAGCGGGACGACAGTGGTATATTAGATTAGATGAAACACTTCGTCGAATGAATCTGAAACCAAGCAAAAATGAACCGTGTCTATATTATCAGCGGAGGAAGGATGGAACAGTTTTGATAGTTGTTATATATGTTGATGACATTTTAGTTGCTTGTGATGATCTTACTTTGATACAAGAATTTAAGAAGAAATTAGCTGATGATTTTGAGTTAAAGGATTTTGGACCAGCCAAATATTGTTTGGGTATAGAGATAGTGAAGGAAGACGGTGTAATAAGTCTATCACAGCGTAAATATATCCAAGACACATTAAAGAAGTTTGGAATGACGGACTGCAAAACCGTATCGACGCCTTTTGAGGTGGGACTAAATTTTGAAGCTCTAAAGCGTCACGAAGAATACAAGGAAAAGGAACCGTGGCCATATCGCGAACTTTTAGGAACATTGATGTATTTGAGTGTTGCCACAAGGCCTGACATTGCTAATACAGTTTCAAAGTTAGCTCAATTTGCAACTTGTCCAAATCATACTCATTGGATTTCCGCTAAACGAGTTCTTCGATATCTAAAGAAGACTATTGACTATCGATTAACATTTAGAAAAACAGGAAAGTCGTTAACGGGTTACTCAGACGCTGATTGGGGTAACTCATTAATTGATCGGAAATCATACTCTGGTTACGCTTTTATATTAGGAGGAGCTACGATTTCATGGCGATCGCAAAAGCAAAGATCAGTGGCT
Organism: Helicoverpa zea x Helicoverpa armigera; assembly: GCA_033682625.1. Taxonomy (NCBI): domain Eukaryota; kingdom Metazoa; phylum Arthropoda; class Insecta; order Lepidoptera; family Noctuidae; genus Helicoverpa; species Helicoverpa zea x Helicoverpa armigera. The sequence continues at coordinate 9,099,188 of JAWIIS010000053.1, read as the reverse complement.
ACATCCTCAACCGAGGCTGAGTATATAAGTCTTAGCGAAGGTATGAAAGAGGCTCTTTACCTCAGTAGTTTGTTGAAAGAAATAGGTCTGTTAAACTTATCAAAAACTACGATGTATGCTGACAACCAGGGGGCGATATATATCGCAAACGATACCGGCTACCATGCCCGTAGCAAACATATAGATATAAGGTATCATTTTATTAGGGATGTATTGAAGGGTGATGTTGTAGAGTTGAAGCATCTGCCGACAGATTTGATGTTAGCCGATGTATTAACTAAAGCTTTACCCGCGATTAAACACTATAAGTGTACTTCAGGCTTGGGGCTAGTATAGTAAAATTGAGGGGGCGTGTTAAAGTTTCAATTATTACTACTTGTCGGCCTACTGGCCTATAAACCAATTTGAATTTGGAGTACTTAAAAATAATGATATATAAAAAGTGGTTGTCTGTATTATGTCAATATGTCAATTGTGCTTTCATGAAAATGTATTTATAATTTTCTCCTAAATTCCTAAATAAATATTATTGTGGATTCCATTGTGCGTTATTCTCTGGGGTGGGAAGAAGCTCCCACTAACACATATGTATATAAAAAGCTATATTTCTGCCTAAGATTATCAAAAAGAATACAATGTTTTAAAGAGTTGCTTCGACTTCTCCGAAGATCTTCTGTCTATAAATATAGGTAGATAGCAGTGAAAAAACAGGCATTTTGAAATACGCACATAAGAAAACGGGAAGCAGTTGGTCTGGACAGCTAGTAAAAGATTACGAGATGACAAAAATGGCGTTCACAGCCGACCATCAATATTTCACATAGGAAACGAGAGAAGTAGGTTTACATATTTGATCAGAAACTACGGAACTACCGAGCTATTTCTGTTAGGGCAGGTCTATACCCTTGCAACTTCCCACATACCCAGTACAGCGAGCTCTGTCGGGCAGGTTAATTGTTACTTGTAGATTAATTAAATATATTCTATTCTTGTTATACTAGGTGTCATTCAGTGTTTAGTTATAGAGAGAAGTCTTTTAGACATAAGTTATTTTGACTCAATATTAGAATTCCGTGGGAAGAAAACTTAACAACACGACACACATCAAATACCTACAATGATGCTTCTAAAGCTACTGGATATAGCATAACAGCACATCAAGCCTGCATAGCCTGTCAACTAAAATTTTCAATATCTATCAATTTTCCACTGTCTGGTAAGACGCCAAAATACCTACCACAATTTTCAGTATTCGAAGATATTGCGTAGCGTACGAAAGGCTTACGTCAATTCCACAAACAAAATCTCCCGCCTATCTAGCCAGACTGTCATTTGTCCTGTCAGACAAGGGTGCAATACTATCGTAGTTCCTGATTGATAGATGTTCAGTCTGAAGCCTGTGTAATTGGTGGGGTCCCTTCAATCAATCAACCAAGTTGGGGATCGAAAGCCAACTTCAAATTGTTGAGATGATAGAAAAAGTTTGCTTTCAAAGAAGTTTGATTTTTTTGTTCACGGTTTTCTTTTTTGGGAAGCTTGTGAATAGGACTGAAAAGTGTGGACGCATTCTTGCTTTTTTTGTAATATTTTATGTTCTTAAAGAAAACACATTTAGGGATACCTACACTTTACTTTCTTGTTAGAAATAGATTCTATTCTATTTTTATTTATGGCAAATTGTCGATGCCTATGTCGACGATTCTGCCACTGACGAGTGAAAAGAGAAGCCAAACAAACAACCCTACTGTATAATTTTGGACATGATTAATAGGTACCTTCTTTCTAATTAAATCTACATTTAGGGAGAACTTCTAGTTATATTGATGTAAATCATACCTTCTTGTTAGAAGGAGAAGTAAATGATAAAGAAGTAATGGAATAACAATCGGAAATATCGTAACGCTGACACAAAAATTAATCCAAAATCCACCACACACAAACAAAAATTCGAACCACCAACCTATCAATCCTTCAAAAACAAATGAACAGCCAGGTCTCCCGTGCTCAATAAAAGTCAATCGCATCATCGCTGGCTGACTAGGCGAGCCCTGCCACCCTGTCAACGTAATCCCAGCAATGTAGCCCGTACCAGCCGATGTTCACGTGAGCGAGTGACCTAATTGCCCACTGGGCAGTATTTCGTCCTATTTTTTATTGTGGCGTGCGTTACTTCAAACGTGTATTTATAGAAGGGTTGGGAAGATGGGTTGTGTAGGTATGTTCCGTGGGTTTGCTTGTAATATGAAGAGGAACTTCTCCACATAACCATTAAGATGCCGCTATAAGCTTTGATATTACATAAGATATGCCGCTATAAGATGTAACATCTTCATACAGAACAGAGGTAGTAAAGTGGGTTAAAGTAAGTAATTTGTGTATTTTTCGCGTCAATAATGAAATAAGATTTTAAACTTTATTAGATAGACTAGATTGATTGATCTATGCACTTTTCATATCCGTGGCTGGGTGAGCCAGGTATGGCATATAGAAAGTGATTAACTTCATCATTTATCAAGTTAAGAAGTCTCAAGAAGACATGTAAATATTTATGATAATTGTACAAAAATCCCAACACACTCAAGTTTTACATATAGCGAAGAAGGAATCTAAAAAATAATCCCAGGTCGAGGCAGGCTAAAAGCATTACCTTAACCGGATTGAAGACTACGCTGCACGCTCTTAAGGATCTACAGACGAGCGCGGAAACGCTGCGGTTTTATTAATAACGCTATGAATTGATCTCGAACGTAATTTAATAAATTCGTGCTACTGGACCAAGAGTATCTATTAAATCCATCCCGTCGACTTTAATCACTAGTTTCCAATTTATTTATTTTTTCTCAAAGTAAAACATTTAACTTTCTAGTAGATTATTTGACACTTACTCAAAGTCTTGAACACAGATATAAATAGGATATCCTGGGAAAGAAAACTGGTAAAAATATAAATTTAAATGTGTCTGAATCGGGAAGAGCTTGTTTATATTTTTTACCGTCAATAAGACTTTCTAACTCAATGATAAATCAATGTTTTTTACAACTACATAAAGAAAGAAAGAAATATTTGAAGTTTGAAGTTTGAAATCTAGCATTCCAAAAACTTTATAGGCCATGGAAGATACCTACATACTTTCAGACCTAAACAAAAATACACCACACAAAGCGTTATCATCCGCTCGTCTGTACAGCCCTCATCGCATTAACACTAACTAGATTGCTCCGCTCGTGTGCGCTAGATATGAGCCTCGGATTGTGTCCCAATCATATTATCTGTTCAATTCTCCGTAACTCATGCTGACTTGTTCGAGTCAGTAGTAAGTATGGTTACAATACAGTTGGGGGTTATTGTTCTCTCCTTGCAGATTTTATTAAAATGCCCAAGATTAGCTGACGGACGCGTTTCCGCGCGCATTCCTTGTAAATTGAACCTGGATAATAGTAGATTTAATTCTCTTATTTCTTGCCTCCTCTTTTTGTCCGTTAGGCTCATATCCCTTCTCTGATAAACGGATTATCGAATCCTGAAAGCAGACCTGGTGTTTCTTACACAAGTGTTGAACCATCATCATCATCATTTCAGCCTAAGAACGTTCTCAACTCATCATGATAACATTACTGAGAGGTAGGTAATATATTATTCTAATTGCTCTTACAAGGAACTTCGACTTTGAATAAAACACGTATTAGAAAAACCGACAATATTTTAATCAACTTACAAAAATGCGTAGGTGTGATTGACAGCTAGAAAGACAGTTACGGAGATAGGAAAAGAAGGAGCAACACTGATGTGACATTTTGATACATAACATTATTTTCCTGATTTTTCCTCGTTTTGACCTTTGAACCTTGTTACAGGCGTAATAAGGATCTTTGACACAGGGGTCGGTTGATACACTTTAACAAACCAATATGGCGTCTAATTTCCTTACCCAAGTTACCACAATTTTTCTCTTCTAAAAGGAAAACAACAAAAATATCCTTGAAAATTTCCGTAAAGCTGGAAAATCCTAGCTGATGCTGAAATAAACTAGTTGCGAGCCCGGGCTCACTCGCGCGGTAAATGCGATCTCGCATGATACTGAGCGGCATATCATTTATATGCACCACACTTTTAGATGGAAATTAAATATTTAAAAATGTATATTTTTCGAAATATTCTTGCTTATGTAAGTAGAGTTGGTTTGGGGGTTTTTGCATGTTTATGTAATGAGATGGATGTGGTTTGGAATCTTTAGAAACTAACTCTTATTTTGCTGGTCACTTTTTAACATTCTCAAACAGTAGATAAGTAATTAAACGATGATTTATTTATGTTAGTATTTTTACTAGGGACAGCTTCGTGATAAAATTTTGTATTGTGTTTTTCATGCTACAGAAATGGCAGAAAAAATAATATTTCAAAGTGTCCTTGTGATCCTTTTACCAGCTAAATATATTTCACACATAAAACCGAAATTTGGAACTCGGTTAAAATACGAATTAACCCTTCAAAAACTCCAGAAACTTCGAACATTTTCCCAGTACGGATAAATACGGGGAGTTTAGAATTTTGGCAAAATTCACGAAATGCGGTCACATGATTTTAGGCATTTGATGCCTGGAGTGGCACGTTATTTTGGAATTTCTTGCAGCGTCAGAATAACGGAGGAAGCGTCATGCTGAGGAATTAAATGCTTTGAATAGCTTGAGAAAGCTCTTAAGATATTGGTAAAGTCTTCAAAATACTAGCCTTTTATTCACGGCACTTTTATTTAAAAGCACGGATTTGATTATGTTTTTTTTATGTCACAGCATTTTTTGAAGCAGTACGTCTTAACAATTATAAGCAAAAGATGCCATGGCATAAATAATTTAGATGGAGATAGATAAGATAGATTATGGGAAGGCCATACTATAAATATTGTATCGAATGCATTGAAAATATGCTTTTACGCCTAACTAATATCCACATAAGTAGGTACAGCTACCTAATTGCACTGCCATTCCTTCATTTACAACCCTGACTATATCCTCCACATCAGTGGCGTAGCGTGGGGGGGGCAGGGGGGGCACATTCCCCGGGCGGCAGCTTTTAGGGGGCGGCAAAATTTACCCAATAAAAAAAAATGATCGCAACTAGTATCTGCGCCGCTACATAAAACTGTCTAACAATAACAAAACATTAAACAAGTTGAAACTTTTTAAACTTAAAACACACGTGACACTACATTTAACGTTATTTTGGTTTTGAGTCTTAAATAAAAAATAATTAAAATTTCGCGCTCGCTTCGCTCGCGTATTCTAAAACGGTATGCCCTTATTTTTGCATCTGTCAACAAACAAAAAAGTTAAGTACGTTTGGGCTAAATTTTACGTAATTTTTGGTTTAAGGCTGATAAAAATTTCCCGCTCGCTTCGCTCGCGTATTTGGAATTTTCAAATCTTCCAGAAATCAAGTAACAAAGATATAAAAGAAAAATCTACTTGAGAACCTCCCCCTTCTGCCGGGGCTGCGGGTTGTTCGAAAGAGTTACCATAAAACATAAAAGGCCTTCGACAGAACACGACGGTTTTTAATCAGTAAAAGAGTCTGACACTCCCTCACTGCTGCTAACCCACAGCGGGAAGGGTCATTTGATGATTTTTAACGTCAATACAAAAAAAAAACCTTTTTTTGAAGTCGGTTAAAAATGACAAACGGCCAGTAACACTTGTTAAAAAAAATACACGGGAAGGGGCGGCAAAATCGACAACTGCCCCGGGCGGCAGATACCCACGCTACGCCACTGCTCCACATACCTATCCCAAACCTTAAACCGTTTTACCAAATCAATAGCTCGAAATTCTCCACTATCAAAGCTTTATTTTCTCCAGTCGTTGCGGCGAACCACCCTACTATTTAGACGGAGAATTTTCACTGCAAACCGCTTTGCAATTGTTCCTGTTATTCCATCTTGGATATATGCCAGGCAGGGGTTGCTGACGAGCCAAACTGGTTCCACTCTAGTCTAACTTTCACCATAAATTTTGGAATGCAGTACAAAATGCTGTTTATTTTGAAATTTACGTTTTTTAGCTGTTTTAATGCGGTTTCTTGAAGTGTTCGTTAATGTTTTAATTAGTAGAAATTGGTAAGTTTTGAAAGATAAAAATAAATTAGGATGTTGGCCTAGAGGTTGTGAGCAATTGCTGTTTTATTACATTATCTTCTGGATATTCTCGAGTCAAATAAATGGAGAAGCCGTAACAATAAGCAATGTTTGGTATATACTCTTGAAGACAGGGAGAAAGACCCATAATGTAAACTGATATTAATGTATTTTGGCAAATATAAAAGTTTTTGAGTTGGAGACTGCTCTTAAGAATTTAAAACTTATCTTTTGTGAATAACAAAACTTGGACCATTTGGCATTGCTACTTATTTATTTCACAATAAAAGTATATTAAGAACTAATGCACTTTATTTGTCAACTATAGTACCTTTTGGAACAAAGTAGGGTGCCAAAAAATGTATATAAATCGCGGAGTCAGAAACTCTTTGGCGCTTGAAAACTTATCGAATTGCCTCATCAATACGAAGTTTTTGAATCCAATTACCAAGTTTGAGGCGAGGCACGACCGCCAGTGTTGCTAGACCTCCGAAATACTTTAGGGTTGCCATGATATTGTAATTTGTTTAGATTTTTTTGTACAATAATAATTTCGGTACATGTTTTATGAGCCTATACCGGAACGCACTTAATTGTATACATCATTTTACTAGCTAGAGAACTTTAAGTTTAATTTTGAGTATTTCGGGGTGAAAAACAAGGGTATGGATTTGTCTTGGTAACCAAACCTAAGTTTAGCACATGATGAAAAAATTATTAAAGTGGTGATTATAAATAAAATAAAAATTATACTTTTATGTCCAGTTTCTGACAAAAAAGAACTTCAGTAATGGCATCAAATTGCATTTTGAAGGTTTTTAACGTTTTCTCAATGATGCTGATTGCAAAAATCTACAGTCAGTGTAAGATTTTTTTCTAGAAATCAGATAATTAGTGTAGCCACCCTAAACACTTGACTAAGTTCAGTAACAGGCCGTAACCTCGCAGGTCAGGTAACACTGGTCCACCGTTCACCGTTTTTGTTCGCGTTCCTCACCGTCATTAGACCATTGTGCCTTGAGCCATGACACCGCGTTTTGTGACAATGGGGTGTAATTAAAAACATGCTTGTCAAATATCTTGTGGAAATCTTTACTTGTTTTTGAATTTTAAAGTAATTCTGTTTGAATGTGTATGAAAAATTTGGAAAATGCGATTACTGAATTTGGTTTATTTTGAATGTATTCTCTATGAGGGATATATTGCTCGCGGTTTTGTTCACGTCCTGAGATAACTAGTTTCCGCATCTAGACAAAACATAGTTTATGGGATTATACATGTGTAAGTTATATTACTGTATTGTAAAGTTTCATCATAATTCGTTTTGTAGAGTCTGCGTCAAGGAGTTACGAACATTCTCAACCAAAAAACTTCCTGCTGTACCTTCTCCCAATTTATTATGGGGTCTGCGCAATATCTGCACATGTACACACAAACTATCACATAGCTGTTTCCTATGAGTATTACCAAAGAAAATATTGCAAACATACGAATTGAGAAACTCCCTCCTTTTCAGTAAGTCGGTTAAAAATAACTAGGTAAATTGACTTAAGATTTTTGTTAACCACAAACGTAAAGCATATTTCAATACCTTTGTTTTAATCTGTATGGCTTCTAAATAGGTAAACAGTGACGTCATCACAGTGACGTGACCCAACAGCTGTTGTGCAGAAGTTTCTGAGGCGGTCGTTTCAACTCGCTTCATAATTAATGAGACACGAATTAAATAAGTCGCTCACAGGCTTTCTGATTGTGCTGAAAGGTGCACACCTGGTGGATTATTGTGAATATTTTGGAGAGTTATTATCTGTAGGTAATTATTTTTTGAAGCTTATTTAAATAAAATTGAAGTCACTTCAAGTAAAATTCTACTACACAGTTTCATATAGTCAGCTTGGAAAACTATAATAAAATTGTTGAGAAAGGGGGAATATCGGAAGTTGTGGAAAATTTTGAAAAAAAAAAAACAATTTAGTGTTAGATAGCCCATTTATCGAGTAAGGCGATATACTTTTTATGTAGATGCGCAAAGTAGTTCCTTCAAGACTTAGGTGAGACTTAGACCGTTGTTAAAAGCTAGTTTGAGATAAAAAGGTTAGGTATTATGAGATACACATTTAATTAAAACTTTTGACCTTTATAACCTACATTTTAAATGAAGTTTTCTTAACTTGAATACAACCATCTATTCCCTGAAATTTTCATAATCAAGATTACTTTTTTAATAAACTCCCAGGTATATTAAATGCTAAATTAAAATTTCGTCAAACGCAAACTCGTAGGACACTTGGCCAGGTATAATTAGATTCTTTGAGACAGACAGTCCAACGTTTTGTAACTGTTTTTGAATAGGCAGATATTAATTTAAATTTTTAAGACGATTCCTCAGAAGTGGCTTCTTAGTTTGAGATGAATTTTTATAGTATATTCGTTTTCCCACAGCCGGATACAAAAAGCTTTTTTTTTATCTTGATAGATAAGCTATGTTATTGTAAAGTTTTGACAAAATCAATCGAGTAGTTTTCACGTGAAAGACTGACAAACATCATTGCTTACCTACACAATCTAACGAAAGTGACGAGTAAATAATACTGACTACTACTCCTTCAATGTAAAACGATTGACTGACATACACAACACACATGTATAAGAAACCCGTCCGATCCAAAAAGGTACGGAAATTAAAAAACTCCGGAAAGACGGTTAAAAGATTTCCTCTAATCCATCTTTTTTCTCAAGATGCAAAGAAACTGCGGAAAACTACAAGATTAATGTCGAGATTTACCAAACATCACTCGCATGGATAGTCTACCGTATATGTTGTCTACCCTCCGAATATTTGCAATTTTCCGAGCCAACGGCGCGGGTACCCGTTGTTTTTTCAATAAAACCAAATTTTCGACTACCTACTATCTAGGGTTCCGTACAAATTGCTGGCGGATAGTGGGCACTTTATGAAAAAAACAAATGACGTGAGTAGAGAGGAATTTTCCGCTTGTAATATCACTGGTTTGATGAAACTGTCGGGATTCATAACTTTTTGATTGATCCCGAAGCCTGATAGTTGCTCTTTTGAGATTAATAGCGTTTTCAGACTAGTAGATAGCGGATACTCTCTTGTTTTTGCGAGCGACGCCACTCGGTTTGTATGGAAGGTGCAACGTAGAGCGTATTCCTACAACCAACAATTAACTTCTACCGGTACACAGGATGACACTTCAAAACGTAAGATAAAACGTGAAAATCGGCTAGTGTAAAAACGCTGTAATTTCTACCTTTGGCGTGTTTTACCTTTCATTTACAACACATATTTATTGAATTCTCACTTAAGCCTTCTTATTTCTCCATTTAGGACTAAGGAAGTCAAAACAAACTGCAGTTATGAATATTTCACTATTCAGGTAATCCAGAAAGTAAGCTAAGTTGCTACTTCTTTCCTGCCAAGGTTAGTACTGTTTGTATTCAGCTGACAGAGTGTTCATCAACAATAAAATATTTGTATGCAATTTGCTGATTGCTTCGTAGTTTATTGTTATTGCAGTAATGCAAACTTTTGGTATTACTCTACAGTAAAATATTCTTAAAATGAATTAACGCATAGAATCTCAAGCAATTTTAAGTCGAGAAAACGATTTTTTAAATTATTTTTCACAGTCATTTTGACAGTTTTTATGAAGTTATATGTAATACTCTACATAAAAATATCTAAAGAGATACAAAATCTATTGCATTTTGTAGTAGGTTAATTATTATGATTGTCACGATCAGTATCGTGAACCCTTTTAGTGGAATGTTTGTGTATGTACAGGCAATATTATACAGGTACACAACACAATTTTATGATACAAAATACCCCACACAAAAAATACAACACCCACAAAAATAAAACACGCAGATCCCAAAATTGACAACGCCATAAATTACTTCAAGCATAAAGAACAAACGTCACGTGCTCGCTAGATGGCGCTAAAACAAGATACAACTGCTGTCAACTTTGTACACGGAGTAAGGAAAGATGAGCAGAGATGCCATAATGCAGGTAGGTCGGGCGCCTTCTAGGTCAAATTCGTACGGTAGGCATGAACAAAACGATCAGCTACGAGTGAATTGACGAGGCGTTCAAGTGTTTTGGGACATCTGTCAGTGATTTTTGTTCGTGTCCAAAGAAGGCGTATATGGGCGAAATCAGTATCGTTCTTCGCCACCGCTCACCCGCATTTTAGCGCGCTTCTTTTTAGCGATTTAAAAATCATCAAATAACCCCTCCCGCTGTGGGTTAGCAACGGTGAGGGAATGTCAGACTTTTACTGATTAAAAATCCATCGTGTTCCTTTTATGGCCTTTTATGTACTAGGGCCGCGGTAACTCTTTCGAACAATCCCGCAGCACCGTTATGGCACCTCCGCTAGTCATTTTATTCTCCATGACTTTACATGAAAGATATATCAGCATTGTCTAGACGTGGTAGTAAAACTCCTGTAACTAGGTACAGACTGGTCTACAATGTAATAAATGTCTGGTCTACAATGTAATGTATGGGGAGGAATATACGTGACGGGATGTTTCGGTGTACGGCCGAAAAACGGTGATATGCTTTGATAATGGAGGATTCTGAAGACACAATTAGGGATACCTAAGCAAAACTTACACTTTTACGATTTAATGTATTAAATCTACCTATAGTGCAGTCATTGAAGCGAAAAATACGGTCTAACCTCCGAATTTTTTTATTGTGAACCGATTTGCATGAAATTTTGGAATTAGTTTCATCTTACCCTTAACTTCAAAAGTGAATATGATTTGAACTCTGCCACCCCCCCTGGGGGTGGTTGCCACCCCTTCTTTGGGGTGAATATTTTTTTTGCAAAATAACCTCGGATATCGATAGAAGACCTAATTTTAAGCTAAAGTTGTCTTTAAAGTTTAAAAAAAAATCCAATACTTTTCAAGTTATTGGCAATTGAAAATTCGCAATTTTTTCACGTCTTTCATCGGTTTTTTGCAAATATCTCCAAAAATATACGTTTTATCGAAAATGTATAAAGAACAAAATTGTAGCAGGTAAAACAACGAACAATTTGTTTTTTTTATAAAGTGTTCTAAGTGCAATATTAAGCTAGATATTAAAGATAAAAGCCGTTTTTTATTTTGCTGAAATTGAATCGACGTTGTCTATGCCATCTATTATTTTAGTAAGTTGATCAATTTACGAGTTTTATTATTTTCCGGTGACATATATACACATTACAATAGTTGTGACTCTTTATTATACTGCCTACTTTCACATTGCTCCAAATATTGACTATCCGAAGTTTTCAGTTACTAAGTAGAAAAAAATATGACAAGTTTTTGGACCGTAACTCCTTCAATTTTCATTCTATCACAATTTATAAAAAACCACTGTAAAAGTAATTAAGAGAGCTACAACATCCATCATTGCAATATATAGTAAAGAACTTTTTTCTAAAACGGTGAAGGGTTAAAGGGCTCAAGAGAGGCTGTAATTGCGCTGCCACGCGCTCTTTAAACAATCATATCTCCGTCAATTTTTGTTCGACAGAAAAAACAAACAAACCAAATTGTTTGTCAGAAAAATACCAAATTTTTTTATCAGTACACTTTTATACGTATCTGTCGTAATTTTTGAGATATTATGAAAAACAAGTGGGTTTTTCTTTAATTTGAAATTTTGTTCTTTTCGTTAATCGTGACTTTTTTGAAAAATATCTGTCCTGAAGCAGCCAAACTGATAGTATCTATCAAACTCTTCATAATAAAGTTAATCCTAGGCGGAATACGATTAATTTTAATTTTGGTGGAAATGGCACTTATGAAACCCATTGATTTAAAAGAAAAAATATAAGATGCTCCCCTTATTTGCAATACAGCTCACTTATTTTACGTGCAAAAGACTTTTAATAGTGCTCATCTTAAAGCTTATTTCAAGCACTACAAAACCCATTTGTATTAGAATGCATAAAATGCATCTACTCGCCGCTACATGGCATTGACCACAACAAATAAATTTCAGACAAAATAAAAATCGGCTTTGATCTTTAATATCTAGCTTAATATTGCACTTAGGACATTTTATAAAAAAACAAATTGTTCGTTGTTTTACCTGCTACAATTTTGTTCTTTATACATTTTCGATAAAACGTATATTTTTGGAGATATTTGCAAAAAACCGATGAAAGACGTGAAAAAATTGCGAATTTTCAATTGCCAATAACTTGAAAAGTATTGGATTTTTTTTTAAACTTTAAAGACAACTTTAGCTTAAAATTAGGTCTTCTATCGATATCCGAGGTTATTTTGCAAAAAAAATATTCACCCCAAAGAAGGGGTGTCAACCACCCCCAGGGGGGGTGGCGGAGTTCAAATCATATTCACTTTTGAAGTTAAGGGTAAGATGAACCTAATTCCAAAATTTCATGCAAATCGGTTCACAGTAAAAAAAATCGTAGCAATAATGCTTCAATGACTGCACTACTAAGGTGTTAGTTTTTCTTAGGTATTTAGATTATTTATTATGTAAATTGGAGCAAGCGTCTTTTATTTTCCCACGTTGATGGTTCACAATAGAGATTAGTCGACTGGTCAGGGGATATCAAACGTATTTGTCCTAACTGACATAGATCTTTAAATCTGGTAACTCTTGTCCACTTTTAGTCTTCACGCAGATATGAATTTATTTTATCAACTGTATGAGAAAAAATACCAATGGACAATAGGTGAATAAAATATGCACTGATTAAATAAAGGGAACGTGGGATTTTCAATTATCGTAATTAATGAGGCTGACCTACATCCCGAACACCAAAAAACTAAAACCTGAACCCTAATCAAAAGGGATTAGGATCCTTTTTGAGTAACAAGAAACATAGTACCTTTTTCTTCCATCAGATTGAACACATCCTTTTTTAAGCCCAGATCATGAATGGTGTAACACTTATTAGAATTCTATATTTTGATAAAAAGGTGAAATTCGATGTTGCCTTGGGGGCTGAAATACATTATTATTAACGTTTATTCCGACCCTCGGCCGTTATTGTTCGACTGGGGGGTGATTTGTGTTCACACAAATTTTATTTTTGTATTTGTATTTTTGTTTCTTTGTGGGATCGCGTTGAGAGGGGTTTTAAATCATAAGATTTTTTTGACTTTTATTTATTTGCTTTGTTGTTTATGTGTCTTTTAAGGTTTTTTAAGCTTATTAAACTTTTGAAGTTTATTATGAAACGTAGAAGATACTTTAAAAATGTGAACATACATGGTCTTACTACAAAAACTTAACCATGTGTCAAACACTTGTCTAAAAAAAGTGTGATTCCAAAATGGACCTTATTTCAACGTCATAATTTGAATTTTTTTTAGACAAGTCTTAAACTGACGTTTAAAAGGTTTTGTGGTAAGACGGACAATGTTCAACAACCCAATAATTGCGTAAAAACTACTTCTGCTCGAAGACGAATTTGTTTTACTATCAGACAAAAAATGCCTATACAATCTCTTTTTTTTAAGTTCTTACATACACTGTTGCTTTATATAAGCCGCGTAAAACAAGTGAATTCGCAGAAACAACTAGTCTCACATAATTGTATGTGAGTAGTACGCAATTTCACCACAGATCAACTTATATTGGACATTCTAGACATGGTTTGAATAACATTATGTACTTATATAGATATAGGTATATAGGTAGAAATGAGATAAATGTGAGAATATTTGTATATTGTTAGTGGTTTTATTACATTCTTCGTTTGTTTTAAAAATTATTTTTCTTGTAAAGGGAGGTTCTGACAGTTTGTGTTCTGAATAAATGTTGGTTATTGAAATAATATTTGGTAAACATTGAAAATGTGGCTTTGTGGTAAACAATAGAGTTTCTTTAGCATGATGTGGCAGGTTTAGGTATACTTCTTTGGTTTAAATCAGTTCTGTCGTGATGGGAAGTTTTTTCACCGCTTAATCTTCCCAGAAAAAAAAACACAGTAATTGGTGATAAGGAAAAGCGTTTTATTGGGGCTGTCTTTCGTAAAAATGACCTTTAAAAATTGCAAATTTTCTCGAACTTTCTGTAAATAAATGACTGTTTATTCTTCTCTTTTCAATTGTTTATCGTATACTTATTTTAAAAAAATATGCTTATAATAATACGACCATCAGTTACCTTGCCTAACTATTATGCTTAAGCTTATTATAAACGCTGCGAAAATTCAAGCTAACACTAAAATTCACACTAGAACAAAAGCATAAGGTTTTAATTGGACATTTAGCAGAGAGATGACTCTTTTCGGCGCAATTTCCAAGACAAAGCCCGAGGCACGAGTGCCTCGAATGAAGTGACAGCCGTGCCTCAGTGTGCCTCAGCGTGCCTTTTGTGCCCGAATGTGGGGCACTATCTGATAAGCAAGATAATGAGGTTTTTCTTCCTTTGTATTATTTTCGTTTTATGTGCTTTTGGGACGTTAAATGAAGCTGAATGTTGATTTTGGGGGATGTTTGGCACTGTTTGTGTTGAATAATCGATGTTGTTTGTTTTGTTAGTGTAAACTGGGTTATTACAAAACTTTTTGGTGTTTATAGTGAAGTTTTTTATGTGTAGTTCGGTTGTTTTTTATTTAGAAAAAAACTACCTGTATGTATAGTTAGGTATTTTGTGCTGTATCATCTTGTAGGGTTGGCTAATAGATCACGTTTAGAATTTCTATAAGATCGTTATCGACTTAGCCTTTCCTTCTTGGGATCAGCGTTCAATTTCAAACGATGCATCTGAATTCTACAGTCAAAAATAGTATTCTGATATAACTTTGGGAAAACTCACAGACTCAGTGTAGAAACTAAGAAAGATTCAAAATAAATCCTGTTTTGTAGGTCCAAACATTTTTGAGGATCAAAAACAGTGAAGGTCAATTTCAAAATTTCTCTCCTTTTCCTGTTCTGACAAAGAAAACAATTTCTGGAGCCTTTTATTTATTATCTTGGCAGCCTATTCAGGGAAACAAATCTACCGCCAGCCGATATGTATGGCAGCTCATTGTTCCCAGGATATTTGCTACCAGCTCGATTGGCCGTGTAGGTTTCCATACCGAAATGTGAAAGAGAATATGTGGGCACGGATGTTGGAGTGAATGGAGAGTTCAAAAGTGAATATTCAAAAGGTAATTAAAAGTCGAGTTATTTTTTTGTAACCTAAGCCTCACTTCAATGATAGTGTGTTTAGTTATTTCAGGCAACTAGAGCCCGCAAAATACGATCATAAATAATAAAAATAAATATAAACTATCACTCATGCACACGGAGATCGTCGTCACAATATTATTTTGTAAACTCTGAGTTTTAATATCAAACTTTCAGATATGCTAAATAGGTTTATGAATATAGTAATCTATGGCTTGGTGACTAAGCAAAACTTTATAAAATGAAAAGCCTAACAGAGTTTGCATTGTAGTGTTGACTTGTCGATAACATTTTTCAAGACTTTTACTGCTAACATATGTAAGTGCTCCATTTAACATTTGCTCCATGTTTTCAATATAATATACAAACAATGTGGGGTAGGCGAAGAATGAGGGATGCTTTAGATCGCGTCAATATTTGTTCTAGATGAAAAAGGGCCCAAAGTTATTCTTGTAAAAATGTTTTGGCTGTTTTTCTTGCGTGAAGGGCGTTCTGTCGTGGATGGACGTGGTGTATTTATTCTTGGAGAACCGAACTCTGTTGTGTTTTCGGATTTTTAATTTGGAACGACGATTTGACGTTTTTGCGACATCAAATCAGAATTTTGCTTTGATACACAACAACAGCCTATGGAAACATTTGGGTATTGTTGGTTTCATTGCTCTAAGAATGTTTTTTTCGAGAGTTTATTCTTCTGAAGCTTTGTAAGAACATTTGGTTATTATTTTTCTATGAATTCAGTCACTTGACAATTTATGCTATAGATACTTAAGTATCATCTCTTTTAGAGCCCTATAGAAGTGGTTATCAGTCTCAAAACTGACAATTACACTGTCAACAAACGACAAAAAAATATAGAAAAATATCCAAAAAAATCAGCCTCCCTATATTCCCTGAAGTGTTGTAAACCCGTGTCAAAATCAAAATCAAAATCAAAATCAAAAGTCATTTATTCAAAGTAGGCTGAAAATCAGCACTTTTCGAACGTCAATACAAAAGACAGCCCCCAAAACGCCCGCCCTTCACCACTTCCTATGTGTTTTTGCTGGGAAGAAGAAGTGGTGGAACAAACTCCCCAGCAACACAATTCTGTCTGTATGGTTTGAAGAACCGTATACAAATATTTAAATATCACTATACAACATTGTGTACATAAATTTGTATATAAAATCAATTCAAATAGTTAATCATGTTGGCTAGTACACACCTTACCCATACCTATTACTCAAGCAGTTGCAAAAGAAATCTATTAAAAAAAGAGTGAAAAATATAAAAAATATAAAGCCTCCATTCAGTGAAGATAGATATAGTTTAGGGTGCACCCACCGACATGTCAAACAGTTTTTATGAAAAATAAAAATAAAAATAAAATAACAACATAAACAATGAAAACGGTGAACTAGGACTACCGTTCAAACCAAAATCATATACATTAGGTAAATTACGGGTGTACAAATATGTAGTCAGCAAGACGACCTGGTACCACAAGCAGCACCCGTTCACGAGCATAACGCGAGGATCAGCCATCGCCCCCCTCGCACATTTTTGAGGGAGGGAGGCAACCCGACCACCGACGCTACCGCAAGCAATACCGTCAAAGGGAGCATGACGACTTGCAGCTACACGACAAGAAAACAGTTAATACTAATAGATTCGCAGTCGCTAGTAGACCATTTACAAAATTAAGGAACAACTCATCGTAAAAACAGAACGATGATGGTAATTAGTCAGTATACATAAAAATAAAAAATGTCACGTATAAAATAATATAAATCACATCAACTCATAATGATAACTTTTGAAGCTGTCCAGTGTTTAACATGAAGACCAACTATTTTTATCGTTTATGTAGTCATTAACTGTATAATAAGCTTTCTTCGACAGAATAGATTTGACCTGCACTTTAAATTTATCAAAAGGCAATTCTAAAAACGACTGAGGAAGTTTATTATAAAATCGAATACCAAGCCCCATAAATGTTCCATGTACCTTGTGAAGCCTGTGAATGGGTACGCACAGTTTATGCTTGTTCCTAGTGTTGATACTGTGGACATCACTTTTCTTGGTGTAGTGATGAATATTCTGCCTAATGTATAATATGTTAGCAAGGATGAATTGCGATGCCACAGTAAGGATACCTATTTCTTTAAAAAGTTCCCTTAAGGAATGCTTGCTACCTAACTTATATATTGCACGAACAGCTCGTTTCTGTAATACGAAAATGTTTTCTATATCTGCAGCTTTGCCCCACAGTAGAATACCGTAGGATATAACGCAATGAAAATAACTAAAATAGACTAGTCGAGCTGTGTCTACGTCAGTGAATTGTCTTACTTTTCTGACGGCGTAGGCAGCAGAACTAAGTCTACCCGCGAGGCTAGATATATGTGAGCCCCACTGTAGCTTTGCATCAACTGTTATTCCCAGAAACACTGTTGACTTCACAGTTTCAAGAACTTCATTATTTAGGATTATCTTGGTGTATCGTGTAGGTACAGTACAGTGTACCTACCTAGTAGTACAGTATCGTGTAGGTACAGGCATACAAATTTTATATGAATAAGAATTCTAGCCGAGTCACGCGAGTACGTGGGTCTGTGGACAGTGGAAATACTATGAATTTATCATGTGACCCGGAGACTGAGCCTACGAGTTTTTTCAATGTAGTTTCCGAAGCTAATCTTTAGTAGTTGTTGAAATAATAAAAATGTTGGATTTGAGAGGATTGGTGAAATGACGACCCAAACTTTTTATGAGCAATAAATTGACGGAAAAATGTTTATCTGCGAAAAAGTGTTATTAGGCGTTACTTAAATTTAGTTTCTTTCTGAAGCAGATATTGATTTAAGTGTGACAGAGACTGAATGAAGTCTGAGAAGGTTCTTAAAATTGAGTGGCGTTTCAGTATTCGGTCGTGGGAATTTAAGTCATTTGAGTCATTTTATCATGTACTTCAAAATTAATTATTATCATTGTCCTATCTCAATTAGAAGCATCCCAGATAGCAGGTATGACCAAATGTACTTTTGCTATTGAATTTCAAGTTTCAAACCTACATATATATTCGAGCTGAAGCTACCTATAATTAGGAGTTTTTACGCACTTCGAAAAATATATTTAAATTGAAAGTATAAGTATTAGTAATTCAAATAAAATTTCAGACACCAGATGCTAGCACTTAGATTACTTAGTTGTAATAACGAGATAGCCTTAAATGAATTGTTACTTGAAGGGCATAATATATTGCAATTCGTCCATCTTGCCCTTAAGGTCATTGACCCGGCGCCATCTTGATGACAGTGCGAATTAATAGCTAATAATGGACGACTCGTTAAGTGCACTTATATGTTTAATAAATGTACTTTTAATGTACCTACGTAGTTCAATTTTTTTTTATGATATCGAATAATTGGAATCTTGAATTTGCTGACATCATTATGAAAAGGAATTTCACAGATAGGTCTGTTTCAGAAAAACCTTTTCAATAAAACATCTGTACCCTTATTATAATGCTGAAGACTTTGTTTGCTGAATTTGAACGCGCTTAATACTGGAACTTCTGGACCGATTAGATTTTATTTTCCGATCTTCCGAAATGCGAGTGATTCTCTAAGCAGAAGCTATACATACAGTTTATGATAGATTCTCATCAATATAGATAGAGCGAAACCAAGTGTTATTTGTGTTAAAAATGTAATCTAGGCGTCTAGCTTAGTTGGTTACCTGAATGGTTTACTAAAAACTAAAAAAGTCGTACTTTATAAGTTAAAAAATAAAAAGGCTTTCGAGCTCTAAATTATAAATGTAATTATTTCAGAGGACATCTTCTCGTTCTCTAATAAAAACTTGTCATCATAAATACTTTTAAATATTTATTAAACACCGTATATTTCTGCCTAATGACGACATAAAATGATAACGCAATTTTACAATTGCCCACATTAATTTATGTGTTTTTTTTCAAATAAATACAAAATCCATTTAAGTACTTACATTTAAAAAATCGGTGTTTCTGATATACGTAATGGTTATTGTTTTAAAATTGTTATACCTGAATAAGTGGAAAATACATTTGAGTGCAGTGTTATTTATACGCATATTTTGAGTTTTAATTATTTTTCGACATGAGATGGGTGAATAATTAAGCTTGGAAAATACGTCTGATGATATGTAATTTATTAATTACCGATTATATTAACGACTAATTAGTGCATTCTACGAATTGTAATTTGTGAATTATTTTACGCTTGTTTGATATCGTTTCATATTTTGTTATGCAATAAATATTGAATTTCACCACTTCGTCGTGCATGAAACAGATTTTAAACAGGGTAAAAACTACCTCGGAAGATTTTTTTTACTAGGTTAAATTTTACTATGAGTTACAGAAGTTTTCTGCCTTCCTCTATCCCTTCTTGTCTATGTTGGATGTTACTGACGTCTGTTGAAGTCAGGAATAGATATACAATATACATATATTTCATACAAATACATAACACATACCTGTAAGCCAAGTCCCATTAAAAGGCTTATAATGTTCTCCCAACACATCGTGTAACGTAGGCCTTCGCCCCCGCACCCTGCCGCCATCCCCCGCTGGCGTCAGGAGTGCGATGCTGAAGACGATCAGGCCGAGGACTGCGGCTATCACCAGCAGGGCGATGAGGATCCCTCGCCAGTTCCTCTGCGTTGGTGTTGCGGCTGCCAACTCCTGGAAGGCAAAGGAAATTGGTTAGATACGGCTTGAGATACATTTTAGTATCTTTGGGGAGTTTAATTAGTAATAGGTTGTCCCTAGAGTTCATCCATGAGACTTTTTTTCTGGGATATCGTAAAATTACCCCTCTCGCTGTGGGTGCAGCGTGAGAGAGTGTCAGATTCTTACCGACTTGAACTGTTTCAGAAGTCAGTATACGTTTAAAAAAACATTATGTATATAGATTGACACTCTATCTGCTTAGTATTTTGTTGAATAAAATTCTTTAGCGTAGAAGAATTATCAACATCAGTTACTGCGCACTGTAAACAATCTACTACAAAAAATCTTTTTGTAACTTTTAAAATATTCGTACAATGTTAATTTCGACCGTAACTCTTACACATAGGGTCCAAAATCCTACGCTCAGCTCCTGTTTATTATAACCGTGAAGTTTTCTTACATGCTTATTTATATGTATAAAGATATTGTGATGTCAATCAGTGGTGACAGCTTGTGACGGCTTTTAGCGAACATATTGACAAAGTTTGAGCGTTTGGCCGTTGTTCAAACACTCGGGTTTTTGTGGTGAATTGTTTGCAATTTGTTATTTTGATGATACATTGGTATTTTATTATTATTAGACTGGTCTTTTGTGGTGTTATGTGATAACCAACTTGAAGGTCACGTAATTAAATGTTAAAAATAACAGCCTTTCTAATTGTCAGCTTTCTTCCTTCCTCCAAATTTTTTCTACTCTCTTTCTATTTCTTTTAAATTATTAGGTGTTCGGAGGCGCTATGCTTTCGGGATATCGCTGCAGTATTCATCTATAGGTACCTATATTGCTTTGCCGGCTACTATGTGATGTTCAATGCTTTATATCTGTTTGCGTTTTATTAAATAGAAAAGATACTGATCCTCCTTCATGAAGAAGGCTCTAAGTGCTTTATTATGTCAATTATATTGGACACTATTTATTATTAATCAGAATAGAAAGAAATACTGACTACCATTATATCCCATTTAGCTATGCCCCCCTAAATCTGTAAGCACTTAGCTCAGATCCCTCCCTGACACTAGAGGGCCGGCCAATTAGCCTCGCACCGGAAATATCCTCAGTCGATAGATGCCCACTCTATGTCGATATGTATGTGTATCGACAGTCGATAATGCCGGCCTTTCAAAGATCCGCTCTAGCCACGGGAGAAGGAAATATGACGGACATGCCATAAGGCACGTCAAACAACGTATGGCTAAAACAAAAGGTTCCTGTTACACTAACGAGGATTGATCTTAATTGATTGGTTTTAAAATATGGACAGTTTCCAAATAAGGTAGCGTCATTCCTCGTCCCCCTAATACCCGCATTTTGGCGACGCTATTTTCTTAGTAGATTTTGCATTATGACATCTCCGCTCATCATTTTGGTCTCCACGCTACTGTCAGTCGATAATGCCTGCCATCAAAGATCCGTTCCAGCTGTAGTCTCTGGAGGGTTGAGCTCGAATCGTTTTCCCAAGTCTTTGTGAAACCGATTTTTAGGACAAATCGAATTTCGGTGTAATATTTGATAGTCGATAAACTTCTTGCTATTTGAACAAACTATCTGAGAACAACAAATTACCCCCGGTTTCACCCGCGTTCCGGGTCCGTTCCGTATCCGAAACTTCTTTGCGCAACCGGGTAAAAAGTAGTTGGTGGTCTTCCTTGATAAATGAGCTGTCTGAAGGTTTTAAATACTCTTTAATGAAAATAGTACTTTTTTCTTATTTTAATTTGTGTTTTCAAGAAACTTAAAAGAGCAAAATTTTATTTTTAAGGAAGCCCTCTAACTGCCAAATCATATTATTTCCTAAAGCTCCGCAAGTACGAGTATGTCCCACAAAATTCAAAATAAACCTCAGTCGTTTGCGGCAACGAAAGCCACGTCCGCATCGCCCGCCTACTGCCCACTAATTGACATACTTCAAGCGGCTCGAAGCGTAACGCACCGGTGACGTCACGCGCCGACTGACCAATTAGACACGAGAGCTGGATAAACGTCCTCTGCGGTGGCCGGCTATGGAGCGCTGTAATTGGTTCGTTAAGATTGACGTGTGATGCTATTGGCTGTTAGCTATGGGATTGTTGTAAATGTTTGAATCTTACTAATATTCTGTATATAATCTATTTCTCACCTCGTGCTTAGGCCATGCTCTTCCTATACAATATGTATTATATCAAATTAGTATGGGTGAAGTGCACTTGGAAAGGCCAGCAGTGGACTGCGATAGGCTGATGATGATGATGGGTGAAGTTACTTGTAGTTTGCAACTTGCCTTTACAGAGTAGAAAAGTCATTTGACGAGAACATATTATTACAATCGTAAAATAAGACGCACTGAAGTATAAAGTACAGCTTATTCTACAAAATTTTCTTTTCAAAATATGAACCGTTAAGTACCAAAACAAATATAATATTTAAGTGGGTATATACCCATGTCTTTAAGAAAGCATTCCTCATTCTGAATATTTGTAAGGGCGCCACCCTTTCAATAAAACCTATTCAAAGTGAACTGAAATGAGGTTGCTGAACGGATCGTTCATTGAACGAACTTTTTATTTGAATGAACTGTTTTGAATGAGAAAGAAGGCCTAGTGTGTTGGGTCCCATTGTAGTATTTTTAGAGAATTTATTAACATTATAAGTTGATCTGTTCTAGATGGGTTTCTGAAAACGTCGCTTATACTTATCGAATATCTTAGTACATGATCGCTTGACGACTTCAGTGAATGTACTCTTTTAAGTTTGTCAAGCTTTCACACTAGTGGATTTTCCGCTCGGTTTTTCACACGCTACTCATTTAGCGCTGACAAAAATCCTGGACTATTACTGGAGTTGTCAATTGTTTCTTGTGGCGCTTATATACGCAATAATGCCCATACGTTCGACGAGGAAAACTTAGCGGAAAATCCACTCGTGTAAAAGCTACAAACTTCCCATTCACACGCTACGTGTTAACACAGATAAAGATATTACCCATTCGGAAAGCATTTAAAATCGCATAAACGTATTTAATAACCCATTCACCGCGGCCATTATCAATCAACTTATTTCACCGCGACACGAATCAATCGGAATCGATCAATCATTCAGCCATCGGTAATGAAACCACTCAAACCGCTCAATTATCGACGATGAATGTTTATCAATCTTTATTAATTCATCAGTCAATTTGTCAGAGGTTTTTTTATTTTTTGCATGAAAGTTTTTGTGTTAAATAGTTTAGATCTGATAACTTATAATAACATCAGCTGTTGATTTGTAAAACAGTAATTTACTTCTCAAGTGGATTTTAGTGTTATTTCTTGTCTCGAAAACAGTTCTTAAGTTACGTTCAAAGTTCCATATTGAGAAGTCGGTTATGTTAACCCAAAGAAAATATAAAATTAAATACCAAAGGGGTGTATCACAATATCCTTTTAATTTAAAGTTATTAAACAATAGTCACTTGTTTTTTTGCCTTTTGCTGGACATCTTATGTGCTTGGACGGGGCTAGGAAGAAAACGCTTTTCATACATGTTTTAAAAAGCAATTGCTATTCTACATAGATTCCAACCTCTACTATACCTACTTCACACCACAAAATCCCAATAAATCAAACCAACACACGCTAATTACACCATGTATAATTGCCACAAACTTGCCTGATCTGTCAACCAGGGGTGTGACCGCGGGAAATCGCACTCATTTGTTTCAGTCTAACACAGACGCTTGTAGACGTGCAAAAACTTTTGA
The DNA here is from genome assembly GCA_033682625.1 of Helicoverpa zea x Helicoverpa armigera. Lineage (NCBI taxonomy): Eukaryota > Metazoa > Arthropoda > Insecta > Lepidoptera > Noctuidae > Helicoverpa > Helicoverpa zea x Helicoverpa armigera. The sequence goes on along the minus strand of JAWIIS010000053.1, from coordinate 9,075,400 downwards.
GGGGTGGGGGGAAGATATGGAAGTCATTTTGTAAGTGTGTCATTCTTGGATATTAACGGCAGAAGGTAGCAAAGCTTAGCAGACTCATTATCTCGCGAGCCTTTTTCCTAACTATGTTGGGGTCGGCTTCCAGTCTAACCGGATGCGGCTGAGTACCAGTGGGTAGTCATTTTGCGAATTGGCGAGACATTAAGAGTTGTTTTTGGTAAATAAAGCTAGATATTGTTGAAATACGAAGACGATTCGCCAGCCATACCAAAGCGTATAGGGTTGCTTAAGTAACTGGGTTAAGAATGTCAGATAGGCAGTAGCACAATGATAAATCAAATGCTCACAATAAAATCTAAGTAGCACAATGAAATCTGGTCAGACTAGAAGCCGACCCAAACACAATAAGGAAAAGAGTAGGCAGATGATGATGTTTAACTTCTTTTAAAAGTGAAATTAGTACAGAAGTGTATTTACTTATATCGTGTTTTCAAGGGGTCATCTTTCAAACGAGTGGAAATCATCAAAAGATGTCGTTACTCTTTTGAAAACCTTCCAAGGAGATAATTACCTGTTCCTCTAAAATTTCCACTACTAATCCAAACTACTGGTCCGTAACGCAACTATTTACAGCATCCTCATCTTGATAGAATATAAATACTGTGAGGGATGAGGGCGCGTATTATTAGCCGCCCCTCCTCTCGGCGGCCGGATCAATAGCTGCGTAGTTAAAATAAATACCACTTCGATTAACCTGGATACTAGGTGTGTGGGATAGCTAGGGGCTTATCAGCTGGGTGGTCAGAAGATAGGGTATTAAGTTGGGGATATTCAGGAGGTTTTGCACCATGACTCTTTTATAGAGCAGACACGAAAAGTAGTTACGGAATTGAAAAGTTAGAACATAGTAGAAGTTGAAAGACCGTAGGTGTAGGCAAACACGTAGGCAGTCGGAAGATAGGATATAGGTAATAATAACAAACCCAGATGGATCTTAATGGAATCTGATGAGATAGGCCTTATTATAAATCTCTCATGAAATATTTCAAGTGAACAAAGAGTATTCTAATTTTTGTTTCATTAAATCCTTCTACTTGTTTTGCCTGAAGGTCGAACATGCACACATTGGCGTTTAAAATACTAAAAAGTAATATTTGCGCACAAAAATTGAGGAATCTATTTTTCAATCCAAAAATTCAGACAACTCTTAAATCAAACCCCCAATCCCACCCACCTACTCAAAAATATGAGTAGAAAAGACAAAACAATTCGTGAAACGCGACTCCCAACTCGCGGGCGACTCCCAAACCCCGATATTGGACTTCACCCGGCATTTGTGACAAACAGTATCGTATATCCGACCGATATCCGGAATCACACGGTCATAATATTCTATATTTTCCGGGTCACTTCGTTTTCCTATGTTTTTGTTCCGAAAGATTTATTTTCAGAGGTTTTCTGGTACTTATTGGAAGTATGTAGGTACTTTTGTTAGGGCTGTGAGTGTATGAGTGTGTTTGATTTCTCAAGTGATGGGTCACTGTGGGAGTGTTCTTGGTTAATAATTGGACTGATATTAAAGTAAGAGTTGAAAATGTTCATCTCATTTTTGCTATTATAACGGAGCTATGTTGTAGAGGAGGAATGTCTTTGAGATAGGCGTGGAATACTTTTTTATTCTTAAAACAAGTGTCTATAAAACTGTTCAACTGTTTGCTTGACCGATGCATACATACACGGACACACACACACACACAGACTCACAATTTACCCAACCCAACATGTAGAGAGATATCCCTAACAGTCCCTACTCATATTATCCAAAACCCGTCTTTCAAGGTCTTCCAAGAATATCACTTCTGGTATATTACATGTCAATGCGAACCTGCCTTATTACCGAACTGGGTAGACTTTACCTAACAATAGATTTCGGTAACAATATGCTGAAAGTATACCTTGAAAGAAAACTCTATGAATTATTATGTTACGCTTACGTGCTTGCTTTAGGAGTTACAATATTCAGTTTATTTGAGGGAATTTATTGTGAAGGTAGTTACCTATTTAGATGTGTTTTATATATTTATCTGCCTTTTTATTGTCCTAGTATTAAGCAAAAGTATCTTTACATACAAAAGTACATCTACTATTGTTAAATGCCGATTACAACCCGTGCCGATAAAGAATGGGATTAGAAATCGCGACAGCTGTATTCAACTCTCGCTCATGTACTATAGTGTATGAGCGAGAGGTACCTAAATACAGATGTCGCGATTTCTAATCCCATTCTTTATCGGCACGGGTAGTACTATATTTTTCTTATGTACGGATTTCCTAAACATGTTACCTTAATTTATTGTTCTTACTAATACATATTATATGTATAGTGATCACAAAACCTTAGACAGAAAGATAAGTGGGGTAAATAAGGGTTTCTGTAAGTGTGTAACCTAACTACCCGTGGTCGGCGTAATGACCTCTCATTTGGAAACAAAATGCCAAATCATTTGCAATAATTACAACCTCTTACAAGATCACCTTAGCATGTAGCTGCCTCGGCAATCCAGGAAAAAGAAAAAAACTATATAGCACTGTTTTTGTGTATGTACAGTTAGTAACTAAAGTACATTGACGCAAACGATATTACAAAAAAAAGTGAACACTAAAATTCTTGCGATTATAATGAATTATGAGAAAATAACTCTCTGCCGGTTTATTACGTCAAAGCTACTGAACCGATTTAAATGATATTCTGTGCACAAATATGTAGTCTAGCTAGAGCCTGAGAGACATATTATGTTACTTTAGGTACTCGTGTGGACAGTAGTTCCCCTAGGACGTGTATCGAACTGCGGCGAACATTTATTCTGATATTACTCACAGTCACTACAAAACAAAGTAATTTAGACATTGCAAAAGTCGCTGTACACTTTTGCGATTGAAATTTTATTGTTCATCTTTAGTCCTTCATTTGTGTTAAACACTTTTGTTGCCGTCTGTACCTATGTGTAAAGATTGCGTTTTACCCGCCCTAAATTACTGTGCCAATTTAGGCGTCAGCTGTTAACTCCCACGGTGCTCACGTCTTTTTCCTTATTTCCCAAATTAACAATGGCAGCATCAAGGAGAACAAAATGACTAGCAGAGATGTCATAACGCAAAATCTCTTAAGAAAGTAGCGCGACAACATGCGGGTGTTCGGGGGACGAGGAACGTTACTAGCTCCTCACACGCCTTCTATGGAACCTGACGATTATTTCCAAATTAAGATCAGCAAATAATCAAGACCAATCTTTCACAGATTGGTTTTGTCTTGACAAGGTACCCGAACGTCTTGATAGTTCTAGTAACTGATCACGCCTACCAGACGGTGCTTGACCTACAAGAAGGCGCCTGACCTACCTTCCCTATGGCATCTCTGCTATCTTTCCTTCATCCGTGGTACAGTTATTGTTAATTTGAAGGTGTAAGAAGCTGTGTTAAGGTGTCTAACAGTCAGAAAGGTGGAAGAATGTATTGTGTGTTGTTATTAAATGTGACAGAAATTGGGTATGAAGTTTGTTGCATGCAAATTATGATCACTCCACGGTGTTTTTGGTCCGAATTATTGGGAGATATGCTGCCGGGAAACGTGGAAACAGAAAACACTGTTTGGCCTTGGTATATAATTTAGTTATCAAAACTGTAGTAACTGGGTTGAGGAGTTATTCATTGTTACTTAGCTGCTGACTGTTTAGGTTGTTATTAGGGAAAATACTTGGCAGTTTATAATTTTTTGCCACATAATTGCCAAAACATAATTAACTGGTATGGTATGGTACCAAAGGGCTGGCCTATACTTCGGTCAAAGGATATGCATTGCCATCCAGCGTGGCAATGCAGCCAGCCTTTTGGGCACGATCCCAGCTGACAGCGATGTGGATGAATATTTTGATACCTAGTTCGGTCGGTACAGTCGCTTCTTGTAAAGCACTGGTACTCAGCTGAATCCGGTTAGACTCGAAGCCGACCCCAACATAGCTTGGGAAAAAGGCTCGGAGGATGATGATGAATAAGATAATTTTGTAAAACTATTGAATAAAAGTAACTGGTATGTTATTTTTAATGTCCTTCCGATTGCAAAAACATTTACCTTGAATAGCTAGATACTTAGTTACTATACCCTTTTTCGAGGCTTACTCCTTAAAAAGAATTTCGCAATTCTCGTGTTTAATTAAGAGGATTGATGCGAGCAATTCTGTCTGTAGCAACGACTGCAATCTTGCAACTAATGAACCGTGGTTATTATGAACGGAACCCATATTAAAAACTTTGTAAGTCACTCGCGAAGTAGGTTAAAACAGTGAGTACTTTTTTGTAGTGAAGTTATTTCATTATTTTAAAGGTACTGGCTCTTTACAGTGGTTCCATCCTCCGTCCAAAAAGATGAATCTTTCCCGCTCCTGGTTAAAAAAATAGGTGTATTCTATTTTTCAGGCTTTAAACCATTTGTGTGTCTCATTGGTAATCTATAATATGTATTATACAGAGAAAACACTTTTTTGGTTGTTTGTTTTTACTCTAAAGCCTTCGAAACTACTGAACCAATTTAGAAAAAATCTGAACCAATTTGATTTTTTTTTTCTCTGCTGGAAAGCTAAGCTCTTTCCGAGTAACATAGGCTATATTTTATCCCTTACACCTTGTATATAGGTACATAGATATAAACAAACTTCATCTTTACATGATTCTATATACCAAGTAATTATGTACACTACAGTATATGATTGGATACCCTTCAACACACAATCCCAGTTATTTACAATAGCTCTAAGGAAGCAATTAGCAATATTGATTGATGTTCCAACCAATTGTGTGGTTAAACTATTACGTTACCGCTGTGTTAAACCAAGTCCTGTATGATTGATCATTTGTGATTGATCTATTGGTATGCAAAACGGTTTAATATTTACTTTCGATATGTAGGTCATCAGTTCACGACATAATTTAATATGGATTTATTTTTTTCTTTTTGAGAAGGTTATCTCAGATAAAGTAGTATCTTAGAACTATCTGATTTTAGAATTTTAATTAGTTGATTTCTTCGAGGTTTACATCGATTGCATTGGCACTGTAGGTTTTAGTCATCAGAAAAGCCCTTGTATCGGAGTTCATAGGCCACAAAACCGGTGACGTGGAATAACGGTTAAATGATATGGAATTGTAACAATGACTACTATTGAGTTGCATTCGTGGACATTACGTGCTAAGCACGGATGTGTAACACAGCCATCTTCCAGACTTCTTTCTCTAGAAGATTCTTAAACCCACCGAGTGATTTCGACAAGACCCACGAATGGATTCCAAGACTCTGTGCACAATAGTCGCATTTTTTTGACCACTAGACCACCAAAGATAACATGTAAAATATGATTGAAATAATGAAGATCCCGAAAGTTACGATGGAAATCACACTTAATAACGATTATTACTCATAAAATTATCACCCCATAATCATTCCCCATGACCTCATAGTTTGCACATAATTTCCCATAGTTATCCAGTGTATATTTCCCATAAAACATGGGAATACATGACTATAACATGGCCGTGGATCGTGTCCGGCGCGGCAGTACGGCGCCATGTATAATGGTATCAAGTGAAAAGGACCTAAGTAGTCTTGGTCTAGGATATACAGTCGTTTATAACAAAACAGCTTTAGCATAGTATATGTTAGTGTTTTGATTGTCAGTATAGTGCTAAGTAAGAAGGACAGTTATGTCCTAAACTCCGAACGTTAGTTCGGAGTTTAAATATTTCAACAAACCTGTAGAGTAAAATAGTAAAAATGCATTAAGCGACTATCATAATTCTCTTGTGTCTCGGCATTTTTTTTATCTTTTTATGCTTAACGCTCAGGTATATTGTAAATCTGATTGTGTTCTTGGGTCACCTTTAAAAATAACTAAATTAATATAATTTTCAAATACTTAACCAGACCCGAGCGATATTCAGTTGAAATATGTTACAAATGAGTTTACGCAAAATATTTGAATCTAAAATAATTTCAATTGTTAATTTCAAAACTGAAAGAAACAATGAATAAGGTATTTGTTCTTTGCTCCTTCACAATAAATTCACAAAACAATAAATATTAACCAAATTCCTAATCTAGAACAAATAATATAAATTACGTTACTTAACATTCAAAGGGCAGTCTTGGTGAGCCTGCATTTTGTAGATATAATTCTGTAAATAAGCTGAGACAGTTTACCAGGTTTTCGGAAAATTTATTATTGCCATTTGAGGGTTGAAATAAGGTAAAATTATTTTTGAAAAGTAGTCGAAATCGATTGTAGTATAAAGGTACTACCAGTACTACATACGGTTTAGTTTAGTGCTCTCGGCGGAAGAGTGGGGATTGCTTTACGCACTGTACACTTAAGGCAATAAACCAATAAATCACTTCTGCGCAGGTGAAGGTCAGGGCTCAATATCCTTGCCGATGATTATACTTGGTTCGAATCGCAAGTCAGGCAATATTTTTTTGTTTTTCTTGTAGCTTGGAATCTGGTTGCAGTCTGACCACTTCGTGAAGTTGACAGTTGCTGTCAGTTAGAGTACAAATAACAGTGTTTTGAAAACTGACAGATGTCATCTGCACACAACATTTGGTACCTACTCCTGTACTACTGCTGTTTTGTCAAAGAAATAAAACGTCTTCTTTTGCTTGTATTAAACATTGTTGGCTTTATAAACCCAACTAGCTTCCGCCCGCGGCTTTGCCCGCGTAGGGTTCGGTTATATCGCGTTTCCAAGAGAATTCTTCAAAAGTCCGGGATAAAAACTATCCTATGTTCTTTCTCAAGGTCAACTCTATCTCTGTACCAAATTTTATTAAAATCAGTTCAGTGGTTTAGACATGAAAGCTTAACAGACAGACAGAGTTACTTTCGCATTTATAATATTAGTACGGATGTAAACCTAACCGAAGTAGAAAAAAATGCTATTCCAATACTTCACACATAGATTCCAAAACATTTCATACAAATTCTTTATTTTCTTGGAAAAAGGGTTAGATGGCAATAAATTGCCCCCTATCCCAACAGTGAATAACAAGGAGTCTTGTCAAATGGCTCGTGGCTCGGTCCTTTCAACCAAATTGCTATTTCTGTTGAACACACCGCTTTATCTTAAAACGCCGGAAACAAATGATTTGGAACACATATTTTTCGGAGAATATAGGGTTGAGTTAAGGAATTTCTTTTTCTGGCAGATTTTTAGAAGTTTTCTATTCACAAAAATATCCTAGCATTTTAGATAAGCTCGTAGAAGAATTGACAATTAAAGTTTTATTTGAATAGGTGGACATTGCATATAGCGAAAATCAGCGTGTAAAACACTTATCAAAATACATAGTAACTAGTAATTCACCAAGCAAGTGCAAATAGTTGAAAATACGCTTCTACACAGCACTATCATGCGCCACGCATCAAGCCATACGTCGTAATCCAGTGCAAACCGGTTTATTCCGCAAGTGCGGGCGCACTGCGACTCAGGCCGGTTGATCTCAGCAGTATTGGTATTCGCTTTTATTTTGTCGTATGGGGTTTGCTGCTAAGGTTTGCAGTATTTTTAATGTGTCTAGAGATGCTTGCTTTCACTACTTTTGGATGTAGGAATAGCTGAGGGAGTTGGTATTAAGGATTTTGCTTTATTTTAGTTTGACGTGTTACAAGATTTTTTTCCCAAAAGAGCCTATATTTACGGACTATATTTTGCCACTTCTTATGTCTTATTGTGGCTGTTTTTATCAATATTTTCGGATTTATTCGGATTATTGGCGCACATTTTCCTTGACTATCTACCAACAGGCAGAGAAAACCGAATCTTTACTCATCATACTACACCAAAGAGTCAATTTGAGAACACACGTATCTACATATCAGAGACCTCAAGGTCTTCTCGTCACAGACAACCGCCTATAGACCCATTATAGGACCCATTTTACGGTAGAAAGCGTCACATAAGTTATTGTCCTTCACGCATCGCTTGCTATAGGGTAAGCAGGGCTCGTGAGGGAGGATTCTGGGTACCTTTGTGGGAGTTTCAAGATTGGTTGGTTAACCGCTACGGGGGGTGTAGTGGAGGTTATTAATTTGTATGTGGGATATTTTGCTTAAGTATTTTATAATTTGCTTGACTTGGTAGTTTAGAGGTAGTGTTGTCTTGAGGTTTAGTGTTCGATTCCTAGGTTACAAAATAAGAATTTTTGTTGCGGTAATTCAGGGTCTAGTTTAGTATCCTATTTTAAAAAAATGTGATCGCAGGCTTATGCATTGTTTCAGAGTTGCAGGATTGATCGAAAGAGTTATCTCGGCCCTGGAACGCGAAGGGCTCTGCCCAACTGGTTGAGATAAGGCTAGGCAGATGTTGTTACGGGGCTCAAATATGCCTGTTTAAATCTGGTTATCATTTAAGTAGCTTTGATATTAAGCTGCCTTACTTGTAATATTTAATCATCCCTCTCCTTAACAAACTATCTATTTAAATAAATCAGTCACACTCAAAGAACTGAAACACAGCTCAAACGAGGTCGTAGCGTCAATATGTAGGTATGTTTGTCAATAAATACATATATCCATTTATGTATGTATTTATGTATGGTATAGGCAGTCGTATAGGTGCGGGTTGAATGCACGCTCTGTTTTACTGTAGCCATGGGCATTACTCGACAAACGTTTATCTGAGGGCTACTCTTACACCGTAGTGTAATAACTATTTATTTAAAAAAAATATACAAATAAAGTAGCTTCGAGATTTCAGCCGCATCCTGAAAGAAGTGAGTCGGTCACCAGAATGAATTATATCTACGTTTTCAAAGAACTACCAGCTATCTCCATTCCAAATATCACTGCAACCAGATCATTAGGACTTTTCGAGAAATATTTTATTAGCAAAGATCATCTTTACCAAAATAAGAGCAAAATAATACCTACAATATTAACAAACTTTTTTCCAAAAACTTTTCGGTTTCCGTTTCCGTAACTTCTAAGAAATGAATTATGGTCTGTCTCCGGGACACTTAATAATAAACGTATGACAGGAGAAAAACTTCGAGTCTAACTTTCTGAAAAGGTTCAGTCAAATGTTCTGACGTTGTGTTTATGGGGGGTCAGACCCATGGTTCGTTAAATGTTAACTTAACGTTTGTTTATGACGAAAATTTTGTAAGTTTTATGACTAGTAGTCTTTGTTAGGGTTTGTTAGTTAATAATAATAATTTTGCTGTTATTGATTGAAAAAGGGATCCTCTGAAGGTCTTCGAAAATCATATTCAAAAATATAATTAACTTGAGTTTTATTAACTGACAAACATTCTTAAATGTTATAGAAGTTCCTCACTTTTAGGAAAAAAAATACTGCTTAAAAATAAGCTTTCTAACTTATTTATTCCCGAAGTATTTATTAGAAAAACTACAACTGTATATAAGATCTTACCACTGTTTTAGATTATTTAAACCCTAAAACCACTCCTACCTCGAAAGCCTAAGTCTGTTTGTTTTCAACTGAAACTCAACTAAAGCCGGCTTACTTGTATATTTAAGATAAGTATCGAACTTGAAGCTAACTTAACCAATTCAACCCCAGCTGTTGTTTAACAAACAAAAGCATACATTTTTAAAACAAATTCAATCGAAAAATCTGTGAAACTTTTCTGTTTAAAAAGTTGTAGTACGGTGTGATAGGAAGACCGTTTTTTCTTATTAAAATAGAAGAGAGAGATAATAGTAATACCGTAATACTGTAGATTGTTTTTGTACAGCAAAATAATTGAAAAACTATTATTTGATGACTATCTTAAGCTATTATTTTTTATGTAATTTTCTAACGAACCTGTAAAAGGCGGGATTCTTCTGTGTCCGGCACTGTGATGCACACATTATACATCTTTAAGTCTACTCGCTCTAGCGAACACTAAAAATTTGAGTGCGAACATTTGTAAAATGTTCGTGATACATCAACTTTTGCAAGCGAACATACGCTAGCGGCGAACTCGTGCCCACATGTAGTTACACATTTTTTGTTCGCGAACAACTTAGATGGAATCTCATCCACTAATTATGTTAAGTCAAATGTCATAAATCTAACTTATTTCGAGCACCAAACCTAACATTATCCAAAATATGTCAGATCTACATACCTATATAGATGTGCCCATAACACAGACTCATTGTCACCTCACCTGACCCCAATGAATCGCACCCTTTCTTCATTTAGGTAGACATTGAGCGTAAGGACGAGATTAAAGCCTAACCTAGATATATTTACGACTTTGAGAATACCTGTTAATTTACAAGGAGCGTCTTTATTACTGTTCAAGGATTCAAAGACGTTGGGTTAAGAGCTAAGTTTGAATCAAGGTCGGTTTTAAAACTGAAAACTTTTGTTTCATTCTAGTGGTAAAGTAAAATTTTATATGGCGTACCTCGAAATATTAGAATTTCTGTTTAAAGGTTTCCGAGCCACTGTCAAAGTCTTTTATTTGCCTCGGTTGATTTACTACAGACTTTAGTTAACATACCTTAAGTAGGTTTTGCAATTTCATCATCTGCCTAGTCTTTTCTCAACTATGTATGTTGGGGTCAGTTTCCAGTCTAACCGGACGCAGCTGTGTACCAGTGCTTTACAAGGAGCGACTGCCCAACTGACCTCCTCAACCCACTTACCCAGACAACCCAATACAACCCTTTGGTAAGACAGGTTGTCAGTCTTACTGGCTTCTGACTACACATAATGACTGCCAGAGACGTTCAAATGCCAAACTGCTGCTGTACTGTCAAATACAGCCACCGAATGAGAGTGTGAAAACTGAGCAATAAAAATATATTTTTAAATCACTGTTACATTACGGTGTAATACGCAGCCATTTTTATGGGCATCATAAAATGAGCGCTGCGTACCGACTATCCTGGAATCTATCGTTTTGCTATCAGGCTGCCGTTATGTGCACTAGGGCGGTTTATGGAGGTGTGGCCGTCATTTGTTTTCGCATTTTTTTTAAACGCAATTTTGTAATGACATTGATTTGGTTTAAACGCACCCTGCGTGTAAACTAAAATATGAATGTTGATTTTATTCCCAGTGGATTACATTACTTATTAGGAGGTAATAGTAAGGTCCCACCAAACATTACTACTATTAAATATGTTGGTTGCGTCCCCAAGCGGTTTCAACCGCGACCCGAGGAAAAAAATATTGCTATAGCCTTTCGCGATAAATAGGCTATCAAGCCGTAAAATAATTTTTCAAATCGAACTAGTTGTTCCTGAGAATTATTCGCGTTCAAACAACCTCATCAGCTTTATAATACCTATTATATTTGATGTGCCACTAGAGTAAGAACTTTTTATTTTGTTTGTTTGTGTGCTTCCTCAAATCTGTTTTGATCTCGTCAGATTTTATAACAGGAACGAAAATCATAGCTTTTTCTTTTATCCAAGTATTTTTCTTCATAAAGTTTATTTTTTATATTAGTCATTAGGCGAGGTCAAATAAAATATAAAAAATAATGTATATTAACTACTGGAATAGCTGATGAAAAACACTTGCAATGGGTTATAATTTTATACCGTATGTTTAAAATAAACTATAATTATAAATATTTGCATAATACATACTCCATCATCATTGCATGGTTTGATAAAAAACATTTACAAATACAACTAGCTTTTCCCTGCGATCCCATCCGCATCCCGAAGAAACTTCTTTTACCATTAGTAGGTAGATGGGTACTTCCACCTTCTTCAATTTCACCATCCACTTGTATATAATCATCGGGGGGTTTATGATTCGCTACTAATATTATATGTATATGCAATAGCAACCCTGCCTGTTTGTCTGTCCGAGGAACTGCAAAACTATAAAACCATTTTAATAGGAACATAGGTAGCCTAGAGATTGAGAAAGGACACAGGTTAGGTACTTTTTATCCGAGTGCAGGAAATTCGCGGAAAACATAAGCCCACATCGTATTCACAGGTATCTCATTGTTCTCTGTTTACAATATTGTGTAACTCACAGTAAACTGTTCGCGTCTATTTCGAAGCGCATAAAACGTCAATGTTATGTGGCAGACTTCTAACGTACGGACATACATAAATACATACTGTGTACTACATACCTACTTATTATGTACTATTATTGTAGAAAACGAATGTTTCCTTTGGTAGAGTTCATTGCACTGTTGATTTCAAAGGCTTTATTTTTCAATTAAACTATTTCATTATATAACGAAGCCGCTTCTGTCCGTTCGAATTAAATGTGAAAAATCTTAACGAATTTTCATGTCGCTTTATGATTGACTAGATTTTGCCAGAAGTTTCAATGTGAACTTATATAGCACTGAAAATTTTTTTCAAAGCGGTACAGTAGTTTTCAACAAACAAACTCTTTGGATTTGTAATATTAGTGTAAATGTATAGATAGTGTTATTCTTGAAGATAGTATATCTTTAACACCTTGACTTTGACAGCCAATAATTTAACATTCTACTTATCTGCCAGTAAATCAAAATGAAAATGATTCTTCTCTGTAACAACACTTACTGAAACCTATGAAGTGGATAATAATATCAAGTAAGTAGTTTGCTAAAACGCCGGTGTGTTGTAATTCCCCAGCCTATGTTAGTGATGTCGTTCGTATTTGTCGATATTGTGATCAGATTACATATATTTAAGGTAAGCTGTTTGGCAAGTGTCATGAAACTTTATATATTTTAAAATATGTATCCATGTTAGGTACTTCTTCAGGAGCAAACGGTATCCGAATTACTTTTTTATCCGGCGAAGGGAGCCAGCTCCTTCAGGAATTGGTTGAAATCGCTTAGCTACGGAAACTAGTTGTTGATAATTGACAGCCATATAATATTATCGTTCTTATTTTTGTAAGAAAAATAAAGTCTGTAGGTTACAGCAGTTGTAGTAATATTTCACCATAAAAAGTTCAACGTTCCGATATCGATTGTATTCCATTAGCAAGTCAGTCCCCTCCCTACTGAACGGGTTAATTGCAGCAGTTCCATGGAGTACTAAATAACTAGCGGAGATGCCATAACGGAAAACCTCCTAAGAAAGTAGCGCGCCAAAATGCGGGTGTTCGAGGGACGAGGAACGTCACTGTCTTCGCCCATACATGCCTTCTTTGGACCCGATCATTTTTTGTAATATCAAAAATCGTTGATAGATGTCTGAAAGAGCCCGAACGCGTCATTAGTTCATTGGTAACTGATCGTATTTGACCTACAAGTAGTTGCCCGACCTACCTGCATTATGGTATCTCCGCTCATCTTTCCTTACTCCATGAGTAGTACGAACTAACTACAGTTACCGAGCGATCGAGTATTATATCGATATCTATCGAGTTGGGGTCAGCAGATGTCTTAGTCGTTACTGTTATTGGTATAGTTGTTATCGGAAAGCAAAGTTAGTCTAGTTATAGGTTAAGTAATTATCTATACTTGTGTAAGAGTTAGAATAGTTGCAAGTTTTATGGTTTAGCTTTGTTCTAGGATGCGCTATAATGTGAAGGAATTATATATATGGTTCTGGAACTCTTGTAGTGATGATTACACAGACTATTTGATTTATACACATATTTTTTCAGTGAAGGTCTTAAGGCAGGCTTTGAACAGCCCAAATATCTCTTTTAGCGGAGATTCTTAATAAATCATCTGAATTAAATAGAGTATTTAGGTATGTCTTTAGACTTTTTTTTATTAAGAATGATACTGTCGAGCCCTATGTGCGCAAACACACAGGGATAAGAATAAACATATATTCAGGGTCACATTTTGCCTGTACCTACTATTCTGGTCTAGCAAAACTTAAACCGCGGATTTAAACTTCAGCGAACTGACATTTAAATACAAAGAATATCAGCATAAGACACGATATAAAATGTATGCGACCTTTTCTATCGCGAAACGACTACATACATTATATATTGTATTCTACAAAACAATGCTATACAAGGAATATATTAAGGATTTGCTTACGGTAGATACAATCTTGTTAGTTCAAGTCATGCTCCATTTCAGTTCAGTAATCTGATCAAACTTGGTTTGTGAAAGCTTTTTGCTACAAATCTTATGTTTTATTCGCATATAAAATTATGTATTGTGTGGTAGATATATGCTTCAACTGTGGTGCCATGTAGAAAGAAATATTTAGTAGTTGCATAGCGTACTACTATGCACGGGGTCTCGAGTTTGCATCCTGAGTCTCGGAATTCTGCTCAATCTGAAGATTTACAGGATACCAATAAAGACAAAGCTTATCTAACTTTACCATAGTATAGTGCACAAGCATTTACACTTTTAAAGGAGCACCCACTATTCGTTCAACCAGAGAGAGAGAGAGATGAGGCACAGGAATTCGATGCACGGGTGTATCAGTCATCAACTTCTACAATCCGGATGGCTTTGCAACAATTTCTATAATGATTTCGGCCCGATCTGGGAATCGAACAGTCCTCGTGCACAGTGATTGTGCTATGGGACTACCTATATTTTTTATATGATGAACAATTAGACAAGCAGATATATCTTGTCCGCAACATGAGCTGATATAACCAGGTATTCGATTGCCGTGTGAAGATTAGCAGCTGTGCGTGTCTGCGTGTATGTTCTCATGTTTCGGTGAGAGCATTCGGTAGTACTGTGTTGTTTCCTTGGATATTCACGTATATATCTACGTATGGGGTATCAGAAATACTGTATTGGTTATTCCATTGGTTTTACCATTTTTGGGGTAATTTTATCAGTATAATAGAAGTAAAAATTTTGATAATTTAAGTGTAATACCATTATGGGAAATTACTGTGTTTAAGTTGTTGATGGAAAATTGAAGGTTGTCGAACTTTGTAAAGAATTATATTTGTGTGTGTAAAGTTGTTGTTTCGATATGTGAAAGAGAAATAACAGGGAAGGTTTAACTATTATTTTATGTACCAAATTAGCTTACGGAAAAAGCATTTAGATTCCAATAATGCCTTGCTAATCTTTTTGGGTACCCAATAAATCTGCAATCAAAAAATCGTTTCAATAAAACTCGCCTAGATTTCTCTTAGCAAGTGTAACCTAACTTTAGCACCCTGAAGGCGTGAACTCATAAATTTCCCGACTTCAGGCGAAGTAATAAATCTTCTGAGTGTCATTTTAAGCGAGAACCCTCGCTGATTTACTGCCTTGCTTGGGGAACGCTAGATAGACAGTTATGCAAGAACCAACTAGTGTTTTTTAGAGTTCTGTGTCTCAGGGGTAAAATGGGACTTAGCTATCACAGTTCATACGATACATACAGATGTCTGGTGACAGACGAACGGACAGTGAAGTCTTGTAATAGGGTTCCGTGTCCCATGGGTAGAAACGGGCCCTTTTTTTGGACAGATAATGTATTTTGGTCAAAAATCAAAAGTCATTTATTCAAAGTAGGCTGAAAATCAGCACTTTTCGAACGTCAATACAAAAGACAGCCCCCAAAACGCCCGCCCTTCACCACTTCCTATGTGTTTTTGCTGGGAAGAAGAAGTGGTGGAACAAACTCCCCAGCAACACAATTCTGTCTGTATGGTTTGAAGAACCGTATACAAATATTTAAATATCACTATACAACATTGTGTACATAAATTTGTATATAAAATCAATTCAAATCGTTAATCATGTTGGCTAGAACACACCTTACCCATACCTATTACTCAAGCAGTTACAAAAGAAATCTATTAAAAAAAGAGTGAAAAATATAAAAAATATAAAGCCTCCATTCAGTGAAGATAGATATAGTTTAGGGTGCACCCACCGAAATGTCAAACAGTTTTTATGAAAAAAATAAAATAACAACATAAACAATGAAAACGGTGAACTAGGACTACCGTTCAAACCAAAATCATATACATTAGGTATATTACGGGTGTACAAATATGTAGTCAGCAAGACGACCTGGTACCACAAGCAGCACCCGTTCACGAGCATAACGCGAGGATCAGCCATCGCCCCCCTCGCACATTTTTGAGGGAGGGAGGCAACCCGACCACCGACGCTACCGCAAGCAATACCGTCAAAGGGAGCATGACGACTTGCAGCTACACGACAAGAAAACAGTTAATACTAATAGATTCGCAGTCGCTAGTAGACCATTTACAAAATTAAGGAACAACTCATCGTAAAAACAGAACGATGATGTTAATTAGTCAGTATACATAAAAATAAAAAAATGTCACGTATAAAATAATATAAATCACATCAACTCATAATGATAACTTTTGAAGCTGTCCAGTGTTTAACATGAGGACCAACTATTTTTATCGTTTATGTAGTCATTAACTGTATAATAAGCTTTCTTCGACAGAATAGATTTGACCTGCACTTTAAATTTATCAAAAGGCAATTCTAAAAACGACTGAGGAAGTTTATTATAAAATCGAATACCAAGCCCCATAAATGTTCCATGTACCTTGTGAAGCCTGTGAATGGGTACGCACAGTTTATGCTTGTTCCTAGTGTTGATACTGTGGACATCACTTTTCTTGGTGTAATGATGAATATTCTGCCTAATGTATAATATGTTAGCAAGGATGAATTGCGATGCCACAGTAAGGATACCTATTTCTTTAAAAAGTTCCCTTAAGGAATGCTTGCTACCTAACTTATATATTGCACGAACAGCTCGTTTCTGTAATACGAAAATGTTATCTATATCTGCAGCTTTGCCCCACAGTAGAATACCATAGGACATAACGCAATGAAAGTAACTAAAATAGACTAGTCGAGCTGTGTCTACGTCAGTGAATTGTCTTACTTTTCTGACGGCGTAGGCAGCAGAACTAAGTCTACCCGCGAGGCTAGATATATGTGAGCCCCACTGTAGCTTTGCATCAACTGTTATTCCCAGAAACACTGTTGACTTCACAGTTTCAAGAACTTCATTATTTAGGATAATCTTAGGTCCTAAGTGTTTTACATTAGGCAAAGTGAACTTAACACATTTGGTTTTTTTAGCATTAAGAACTAAATTATTTGCTGTAAACCAGTTCGTAACTAAGGAGAGTGCATTGTTCACGTCATCAAACTGCTGTCTATTCCTATCAACTTTGAAAATGAGAGATGTATCATCTGCAAATAATACTACATCACATATATTTTTCAAATGGAATGGTAAATCATTTATATACACTAAGAATAAGAAAGGACCTAGAATAGAACCCTGCGGCACGCCTAATTGAACTGGTAGGCCTGAAGATTTGACACCGTTGATGTCTACGCATTGCAATCTATGATTTAAATATGATTCTATGACGTTTAAAGCTCCGTTTTGAACGCCGTAATAACGTAACTTGCGTAAAAGTGTGTCATGTTGAACGCAATCAAATGCTTTGGAGAGGTCGCAAAAGACTCCAATTGCGTTTTGAGAGTTTTCCCATGCATTAAAAATATGTTTTAAAAGAGCAACACCAGCATCAGTAGTCGAACGACCTCTAGTAAAGCCATATTGTTCGCTATGGAGGAGGCAATTTACATTAAAATAACTGAGCAACTGCTTGAGTATTAACTTTTCAAATATTTTACTAAACGCAGGTAGAATTGAAATTGGTCTAAAGTTACCAATATCCGACTTGGTTCCTGATTTAAACAAGGGAACGACTTTACTTTGTTTCATGAGGTCCGGAAATACACCCGCATCAACGCATTTATTGAATGTAACAGCTAGATAGGGAGCAACAATGTCAATGATATTACTTAAAAGTTTAGTGGAAATACCCCAGTAATCACCGGTGTTTTTTGACTTAAGAGTTTTGAAGACATTGATGACGTCATGCGGCGTTACATGCTTAAACTTGAACAAGAAGTCACACTTGGGTACACTACTACGCAAAAGCTTCTCAGCATCAGTCGAAGAAGAATTTAAGGAGCGAGTTGTAGCTATAGGTATATCGGCAAAGAACTCGTTAAAGGCTTTTGCTACGTCGGCGTCGTCCGCATGACTAACAAGTTTGTTATCGACTAGGATTTCAAACTTCTTTTCATGACTGACCGATTTACCAGTTTCGTTATTTATTATTTTCCATGTAGTTTTAACTTTATTATTAGACTTTTTAATAGTGTCGCTTATGAATTTAGATTTTGCCATATTACAAACCTTTTTGAATAATTTAGAATATTGCTTAACATAACTAACAAACGCATCATCAAATTGATACGTTTTTATTTCATATAGCTCATACAGCCTCGCTCTACTTTTATAAATACCTGTGGTGGCCCATTGATTAAAGTTAGCCGAGGTACTTTTAATCAAAGTTCTAGTTTTAAATGTAGAATCAAATTCATTCTGAACAATACTGAAAAGTGATCCATAGATGGCATTAGGATCCTCGTTGTTAATAATTTTGGGATTAATTTTTTTAGCTACATTACATTTAAATCTGTTACAACGACTAGCTGAATGGGGCCTGCATTCAATTTTAAGTGGACTCGTATGGATAACCATGGGAAAACTCACTTTTTGGCCACAGTGGTCAGACGTGAGGGCGTTGAAGACTAAATTATTATTTGATTCATCGGAATCGGTAAATATATTATCGAGACAAGTAGAAGAAGAAGCCGTTATTCTCGTTGGTTCATAAAATAAATTCACTAAATTGAAAGACTTAAATAAGTTCAAAATTCTAGTAGTTAATGGCGAGGCCTCCAAGATATTAACATTGAAATCACCACATACAATTTTACGTTTGTGACTTGATTTTAATTTATTAAGTGAATCTTCAATTACCGATTCGAATATATTGAAATCTCCTTGGGGGGGGCGGTAAACGCAGATTATAATATAACGCTCAAGTTCCACACAGGACAACTCTATAGTGCGCTCGATAGAAAGTTTAACTATATCCAGGCGTTGTTTACATTTTAAATTATTTGAAACTAGAATCAAGGAGCCGCCTCGAATAGCCTTACTTCTTGTAAAAAAGATCTTGGTCGTAAAAAAGATCCTAAAACTATAATAATATTTAAAGGCCTTCTTTTTTTTCTATATTTGTAATGATAAGGTGCTTATGTAAGTGTATGCTATGTAAGTGGTTCATTGTAATAGAAGATTTTTTTGTCATAAAAATGATGTATCTGATCTTTGGCAAGGATTGTGTGTAATATCCTTTTCTTGCCAAATTATTATGCGTCCATTTTGGTCCTGGTTATGAGGTTATTGGGCCAATTTTTGGGTCGGGCAATGAAATTGTATTTTTTTTTATAAAATCAAAAAGATTAAAGATTAAACGCGGGGACAGTTTAAAACTTTATTTTTTTTAGTTTAGGCTAATCTCAAAACAAATCTCTAGGAGGAGTAAAATATAGTATTTAAATAATTTGTTTTCCACTAGTACAGTTTTACCTAATCCTTTCGAAAAGATCACATAAATAACTTATAAGGTACTGGAATTGAACCCTAGAACGAGGTCTACACAGCAAAACAGTCATGCAATGTAACTTTTGGGTACAAAATTGGCAAGTTTTCTATCCCCAACTATAGTTAAAGTTGTAACCGTAACAGAGAATATTCTAAGAACTACTGTGACCGCATGCAGCGCTTAGATTTAATAGTTCGCCAATAGTTTTAGAGTTTATAGCTGCGCAATGCCAGTCTTAAAACTTATATTATAACTTTACACAAATCTTTGTACTTCTGTTAGTTTAGACGATTATTTTTGGCTGTATTTTCTTTTGCAAAGTTTTTAAGTTATGTTTTCGCAAATAAATTAATTTCTTTCCTTTATTTCTTCTATATGTGATTTGATCTTGATGCTATCACTGATTAGAGATAGGAGTATCGTGTGCCAGTTTAATAGAAGAGCTGGGCTGAGGGCGGAGAATGTATCTATTTCCTTTACATACTCAAAACATTTTTAGTGTAGGTAGGTAGGTAACTTAGCAAGCCCAAGTTCACCAACAAAATTAGCGTCAGTGTTTTGTTTACTATTTCACGTTCAATTTTGAATCTAAACAGTTGTTTGAAGAAAAATAGACGTCTATGTTAAACTTAGATATAAATTCACATTTACTATTGTAAAGCCACAAAGCTACAATAACTGACAAACCAGTATCTAGAAATATCTCCGTGCAATATCAAAACTTGTGAATTTCAGTACGAATGAACGCCAAAGCTCTGAGAACCACATTTAGCATAAATCTGCAGCTAAAATTGTATGAAAACCACAAAATGTACAATAGCTGACTATTAGGACTTTTAGTAATACCGTTTGGTTTTAATATTTGCATATATTCCTACATATTTCGGAAAGGATTTTTTACACCACCTCTAGTTTCTGCCGAAAATGCGACGAAAAGATGGTATTTTAAAATCTGTATTTCAGAAACTTTTTAAAAGTGCCTTTGCCCAGCAATAATAATAATTTTAAGATGCATTTCTGGAATTTAATCTGTACACATTTCCACCTTCATAGCCTGATTTTCAATTGTTTTATATTGGGATTTTACCCAAATCAGATGCATCGATAAAATACCAAGACCTCAGAGAGTATTAAGTCCTAGTTTTTTATTTCCATCCTTTTAATATTTAAATATTTCAATGGCCTGCTTGCAGTAAATTGGCCAAATGTTATATGGGCAGTAACATAGAAGGTTTATGCGTAAGTAATAAAGTTAGAAGTACCAACACTTGTCCCAGTTACCTGTAAAAATGTAAGTTGTTTGCCAAAAGAGCCATTCCGTAATACGTAAAGTTCTACTAAAAGTGCTTGGCAAGCCAAGTGAGAGTGACATTTGGCAAAACAAGATGGCGGCCAGTTATCCGAATTGCCCTTTTAATTGTAGGCAGATTAGCTAACGACTTGGCAGAATAGAGCTACGGAACAATTTGGGTTTACCTCGAACTTTTTTCGGACAAAGATATATTTTTGTAAGTGTAAATATTGTTAGTGGTAAATACAGATGCATTTTTTAAGTCCTAATACTTTTTGAATCAAAGATATTGTAATGCCAAGACTCCACCAAAGCGCTGCGATGTTTTAAATTACCAATATATGTAAGTATCGTTATTGATAACACCTCCTCAGCGGAGAAATTCTATTGGTTGTTAAAGAAAAGTGTCTAGCCCTAAACCATTGTTTCGGCAAACTTCGAAATCTTGAGAAAACTGCAACTCTAAGCACTTGTATAGGGCGGACTAGCTTACAGTAATGTCTAGTACCCTTTCAACACGAAAAGAGTATGTAGGTACCGAAATATTGTCTCTATATAAATAGAAATATCTTTCCTGGAAAATAAAATACATAAAATAGACACTAAAACAGTAGAAACTGTGACGGAAACAGGACTCACGCCAGCTTAAACTTTTATGACTTCTCCGTTCCTGAAATTGTTCACAAAATATTGACACAAACTTTGTTGGATAGCTGTATGTTATTTGTACTTTCTTGTCTGTAAAATATGATGCTGTGTTTGTAGCGGTAGTAAAAATATATACGTGATACTTGTAGGTAATTTGTTTATGTCAGATACTAGCTGTTTCGCGCGGTTTTACCCGTGTCTCAGGGGGAAACTCGGAAAAAATATAGCCTATGTTTATCGGAGATAGTTTAACTTCCCAAAAGTTGAAGAGTGTTTTAATCAGTTCAGAAGAATCGCAATCTTTATGGTACAAATATTAAATTACGATAAAATGATTTTTTCCTCAGTTATTATGTTGAGAAGTTAAAGATATGTTTTATGCATTTACCACGAACACTTTAATCGGTCGTACAACTTAGTTTTTTTACCCAACTACACAAAAAGCAGGATTATGTTTTCACAAAAAGAGTTAGTCCTGTTTATAGATAGCCACACAACTATAAAAAAGACAGAAAATTTCTTACAAATTCAGCCCTACATTATTCCCCGATCGGCTGGGAACATTTTTAGATACCGGCCGTCAGATATAGCCATGTCAAACGTATCCAAACCGCTCTAATGGAATAATAAGTAGGGAATATACTCGGAGGCTATATCTGGACCTTATTGTTGTGGTACGTTACATAAGAGTAATAATAGCGATGTGTTTTTGTTCTTTACTCGTATGTACGTCATACTGACGGAATGGCTTTCGGAATTGTGATGCTGTATTAAGAAAACACGGA
Organism: Helicoverpa zea x Helicoverpa armigera; assembly: GCA_033682625.1. Taxonomy (NCBI): domain Eukaryota; kingdom Metazoa; phylum Arthropoda; class Insecta; order Lepidoptera; family Noctuidae; genus Helicoverpa; species Helicoverpa zea x Helicoverpa armigera. The sequence continues at coordinate 9,053,257 of JAWIIS010000053.1, read as the reverse complement.
ATTACATTACAAACTTATTACCTTACATATTTTGTTTTTTCAGAATCTTTAATCAAGAACAAGTACACTGTGTACAATAAACAGTCGGCCGACAGTTGGCTCGATGGTTGACGAAACTTTTTTAAAGAAAATCTTGATTCCAATCAAAGTTTCAGTCAGTCTGATACCGGCTGAAAGCCTGATCTTTGTAATGTGCGCACTACCATTGACATCTGTACTTATTAAGTGTCCGATTTAACGATCTGAATCTAAGAATAATGTTATTTGCGTTTCTCAAATTACGTTACTATGCTATATCTATCAGTAAGTATACTACAAATTCCAATAAACCATTTGCTTTCTTCCCCAAAATGGGACATTCAACAAAAGTACAGTGACATACCATTATATTCACAACGGTACATTAAATTCTTGGCACAAAACCTTTGGCAATCGAGGGGGTTATGATATACTCAATTTTAAGACTTATAGCGCAAAAACTTTTCAGTTTACCTCGAGAGGTAAGCTAATCTATGTTCGTAAATCTTAAGTAGGTGAAAATTGCGTTTGGGAACAATTTTCGAACGATTTCAGCGAAGTAATTTATATCGATTATTCGGGCGTTGAAAGTTATGGTGTGATAGAAGTTAAGATGGCCGAATTTTGGCAATTTTATGTCTTCTGTAGTGTTAAATTATTTCTGTCTGTTTGAGCGACCTATCTCAGTGATTTTGGTCTGATTCATGAATCGAAGCTGTGCGTTTACTACTAGACCATATATTAATCTGCCCCGTGCTGGGGTGATGATTAATCCTATTCAGTCTTCCGTCTATTTAACGGGTATTGGGTCGCCCGGGTGACTGGGTTGAGGACTTCAGATAGGTAGTCGCTCCTTGTAAAACACTGGTACTCAGCTGCATCCAGTTACACTGGAAGCCGACCCGAACATAGTTGTCAAAGTCTATACAGATGAGATATCATACACACATACGTAGATTCACGAGTAAAGCCATAGACACCAACTATATTTCCCTAATAAATTGTTCAATAAACTCGGTAGATAAAACTGCGGTTATCGACTCCCCCGTCACATATTTAATTATATCCTTATCTACCGAAGATGGTTCGGTTAAGTGGTTTAGGGGTAAAGCCTCAACTCGTATATAATGTTGTATGTCTGTATTTATCCAAGAGCATTGAACCGATTGGAACTGCAGAGAGAAACAATTTTATAGGGACATGTGTAAGTAATAACCTACTGCACGCTAGGCTCCGAGTGACCGGTTCGCTTAGGGGTTTACGCAAAATATATCCGGTATCGGTACCTACGCCGTGTTCACACAACCCCTGAACCACCAAAGGAAGCAGAATTTAATTAGGGATTTAACCTTAACCACGAATACCTCAAATCTCTAAGTGCAAAAGTCTTAGAATCAAAGTACGCGCTGGGACGAGGCAACGCCATTATCATACTGTAGTCATAAGCTCACTCATGCATTTTCGACCACAGCCTTACGCGCTCATGCAACCAAATTGTGAAACAAAAACCTTTGCCCAAATTTTTGGTTGAGAATAACCAGTGCATATCCAGTTGTTTCAATGCTCTTAGTCTTGTATGTATGTACGTATGTGTGGCTTCAGAGGGTTGAGCGGTTGTCACGCACAAATTGTGAGTAATGATGTAGAGTTATAGTGGCAATTTTCAGAATTATTTTTTGTTGTGTGACTTGGGAGGCGTATTTTTTGGGTATGTGGATTAAATTTGATTGTTGGGAAGAGCTTTATTTAGTGACTAGTGAGCAATATATTGATGTATTTACTTGGTTGTGGTTTCACAGGCAATCGTTTCTGTTGTCATTGCTCGGATATTTCAGAAGAAAGTGCGTAGGTACCCCTTGACTTTGTTTTAACCAACAGTTACTCTTAAATCTGATATAGAGATTACACACACACACACATTGGTTACAGTCACAAAATTAACAATTTTTTTTAATAATTACAAAACATAAATACGAGAGGCTTTTTAACATGTATAAAAGATGATTTAAGTATTCAAAACTATTGGAATATAATACTATTTTATACTTAGCCTACAAATCAACAAATACCCAACTCCATAACAACCAGAGCTACCCATAGTAAAGAGACAGCGGGGCGGTTAAGGGCAGGGTCGGTTGTCACAACCACAGATTGTAAGTAATGATGCGCCGTTCTGATAGACCTCACGCTTGAGGCCTATAAATTTATTGGAGGCCTTTCTGGTTGGCTGTTGTGGGTTCTATTTGAGTAAGGTTGGGAGGTTATTGTTGATTATTTGGAAGTTGATTGTTGGGAAAGTTAAGTTATAGAAATGTGAGAAAATGTGGCAAGAAGGAACTTTTCCCGCACCATGATAAAAAGAGTTACACTGTCAGGCAGAATTACTTACGCATTTATAATATTAGAACCTAAGGATTGTGGTTTGTAAAAACTACATTATGTTTTATACATATGATACATTGGTTATATCTTCTTTCTTTTTACACTGTCTATCTGTACCTATCTCTTCTATTCTAACTCTCCCATAACGGGCCTGCTGGAAGAAATTTCATTAGAGATAAGCTGTGCCCTTGTACAATTTTTTCCTATTATTTATTATTGTTTGTGTTCTATGTGTACAAAAGTGTTAAATTAATAAATAAATATGTACACTTTTGTTATAATAAAGCTACATAAATATCATACGAAGTGAATGTGGTTGTGTTATTATTTCAAATGTTTTATTGGTTATCCAATCAAAAAACATTGTTACAACTTTTTTAATAATGAGCGTCACGAAACGCGTGTTGTCATAAATTCTGTCTAACAATTACATTTCAGCACATTCCTGAATAAATATTTGAGAGTTATTAAAAAAGTTTTATTTGAATGTAAATAAATATGGTTAATTTTATTCTAATTTGACTATTAATCGTTTTAGATTTTTGAAAACATGTCATTGAAATGTTTTTTTTTTTTTTTTTATAGGAAAGGATCTTGCATTTTTTGCAGTAGGTGCTTGATGTTTAAAAATAATTACATACTTACGAATAGTAGAAAACGTATCACCGCTAGCTTTTGATGTTTTTTAGACGAAACTTACCTGAAAAAGATAAAAAAATAATGTAAGCACAGCATTTTTATGTAATTTGGATAATTTTGTTAGGCTGAAATAATGTTTTACATCAGACCAGTAATTCCTGGGATTAGCGCATTGAAATTATTAACAAATTCTTCAGCTTTATTATAATTGTTGTGGGTATAGATAAGTATGACATCACAATGTACTATCTTCATTACAATGTCTGTTCAGTAGTTACAGCATTCAGCTTCATATTAAGCTGTGTAAATACGACTGTACTCGCTTTAATTACAGTTTATGTGTCGATACGACTTTATATGCATTTTGTAGGCTTTACGTAACTGCTGTACTCAATGTAGTACTTGAACCTTTTTAGAAGGCTTTTATTTTAACCACAGACACTAATCGCGAGTGTTACAATAAGTTTGACTGCTGAGTGTGCCTATGTTTGTATTTATTTTATCTAACCGAATTGTTAGACGATGCCATGTTAATTTGACTGCCTTTTGAACATCTTTCGCAGTCGATACAGGTGGTAGTAAAAAACCAGAAAGTTTGACAACTAGTCTTACCAAGGGGTATATGTTTTCCCGAATAACTGGGTTGAGCAGATTAGACAGGCACCGGCTCCCTTTAAAACACAATTACTCTTCCGCAAAATTTCCAGTATTAGTTTACCGGCATTTATTTCCTCCGTCCATGGCACTGACAAATTGATCAGGAAAATTCTACCTATTACACTGATCAATTTTGAGGTGCCATGCCTGGCGGAGGCTATTAATGCCTGGAAAGTCACATGCCCGAATACCGATCTACCCGCCAACCCATCCTCCCAGAGACAGTGGGATGAGCCGCTCTGCAGAGTAATACGGAAAAATCTCATTGATACGTCAATTACTTCTGCGGAGCGAGCACGCCTACTGGCTGTGGGTGAATGGGAGTCAGGTCTTTGGCTTCACGCATTTCCGTCGGCAAACATAGGCACCATGTTTGACGACACCACTTTCAGACTCGCTGTCTGCCTGCGTCTGGGTGCTTCGTGCTGCACTCCTCACCGCTGCCACTGCGGGGAAGCTGTCAACAGCCTCGGTCACCACGGCCTGTCGTGCAGTCGGAGTGCGGGCCGCATACCACGACATGCGAATATCAACGACGTGATCCGTCGGGCTCTTGTTGCCGTCGGCGTGCCAGCCGTACTTGAACCAAATGGTTTGGCACGCGACGATGGCAAGAGACCAGACGGCATGTCGCTATTTCCGTGGAAGATGGGTAGGACTTTAGTGTGGGACGCGACCTGCGTCGACACTCTTGCGCCATCCCATCTTCCTAGAACTGCGTGTTGTGTTGGCTCCGCCGCTTCACAAGCAGAGGACCTCAAACGGCGCAAATATAGTAGCCTTATCGGGAATTACATGTTTGAGCCGTTTGGGGTTGAAACTCTCGGGCCGTGGGGTCCGAGTGCTCACGCGCTTGCGAAGGAAATTTCTAAACGCCTTGTTGACACTTCTCGTGACCCAAGGGCTGGCTTTTATTTCGCACAGAGGTTGAGCATTGCCATCCAACGTGGCAATGCTGCCAGCCTTCTGGGTACATTACCCGGTGACAGCGATGAGGAGCAATTTTAAGTTGTACATATAAGTTTATTTTTAATTTTTAAAATTAATGTAAATATTATGTAAATAAAATTTATATTACTCTTCTCCGGTTAGATTAGAAGTTAACCACAATATAGTTGGTAAAAGGCTAGACAGATAAAATGAAAGTCACATGACATGTTGTAAGATCTAGACACACGGCAGTGTGTCCGCCAAGTTCGAGCAAAAAAAGCGACACACCGGCCGTGGGTTATATTACACGAACCATTTCGGGCCAAATTCGACCCCCCTGTAACTCAAAATCTATTTTATTTACGCATATCAAATTTCTAGTATCTGTTGAGACCCCCTCACTTATCTAAAATACAAAATTTCATTAATATACCTATTGTAGGTCTTGAGATATTAACGTCAGAAAATCGCTATTTTTACTATACACTCACTGACTGATTCACTGACTCACTCATCAAAAACCTAGACCACTTCCAATGGTCGTTTTGTCTTGAAATTTGGCATGGAGGTAGGTCTTTATGTCAAGGTAAAGGGAAAAATCTGAAAATGGCCAAGTGTGAGTCGGTTTCAAAATAATGAAGGTGTTTTATACCCAGTGTAAATTTATACCCCTAAGGAACTAAAACGAACTAAATTTATCTATATTTATATAATATATCTTCGAATGATCGTACCGATCTGAAATTCGTTACAAAGGTTTGTATTTAGTCAAAGTAAAAATCTGAAAACGGCCAAGTGTGAGTCACTTTCGAAAATAACGAATGTGTAACTTTGATCCACGAACATAATATTTGATAACATGTCATGTCAGTCAGTTGGTAAATCTAGTCCATTTAGTTAATCTAGTTCATTTCTTTGTAAGAAGCATAGTGCATATTCAAAAATCTGAAAGATAGTATAAATGAGACATTTACTTAACTGACTTAATCATAAGAAAAAAATAAAATAAACAACCTTACAAAAATAAATGAAATCCCACCCAAAACAAAAATGTGAAAGACTGCCAAGTTCGATAATATGGGAATGCTTCGCCTATAAAAGAAGTGAGATCTGAATAAGTACCAAGTTCCATACACATACCTCAGTTAAAAATAGTTACTTCTTAATGATGATTACTTGGCAAGTTTTAATAGAAAATTAAATACTTGATTCATTGCGTTTAGTAGGTTTATAACAAGGTGTATGAAAACTTGCCAAGTAACATCATTAAAAAGTAACTATTTTTAACTGAGGTATGTGTATGGAACTTGGTACTTATTCAGATCTCACTTCTTTTATAGGCGAAGCATTCCCATATTATCGAACTTGGCAGTCTTTCACATTTTTGTTTTGGGTAATAATACTCTCAGCTCAACTGATTTTGTATGCAAGACGCTTGCCCGATATCTTGATATCATTGGCTTGGTATTACGTGATTCTTTTGTTTTCTGTTATTTGTTAAGATATCGACGTGATCACACGTATGGCTGTGGGTGTCTTGTAATCAGTGATTTAGCACGTGAACAGAAGATTTTAAACGCTTTTTGGTATTTTGAAGAAGAAAAGTGGGATTTGTATTAGTGAGAATTGGTTTTATAGTGAGATAAAATGCTGTAAGAATATGTTTATGTAAGACAACGGAATTATTTGTACTTATCATTTTCAGTGTTTGTTCTCGTTAGTAAATGATCGATGAGAAAGAACATGTTTAATTTCAAAATCTCATTCTTATTCACATCTTAACCATCATCATCTACAGGTACCTACAAATATTAAAAAGCTGAACAGTTTATTTGCATAAACGCAAATCTCAGAAACTATATTAGCCCAAGTAGAAAAAAAAAACTTTTTGAGTTAGATAGTCCATTTATCAAAGAATGCTTTTTTATCAAAGTGCTTGCAATAGTTCCCACAGGACGCGGGAGAAAGCGCGGGATAACAGCTCCATAATTCTTCTATAAATGTCTGAAGTACATAGTTCCTTGAAAACTCGGGCAAAACCACAGCAAACAACTAGTACGTAACTACATAAACAAGCTTTAACATACAGAAACTTCCTAAGATGACATCCGCGTGTTCTCCCACGAAGTAATTATGATAATACTTCAGAAAGAAAAGGATGGAACCCTCCAACTCCAACGTGCACCCTATTAAAAGTTTTATTCTAAAGAACATAAGGACCAAAGTTCCGTGAGGTATTTTGCTTCAGTGAAGAATAGGAATCTTGAAAGTTTTAGATTTTTGCTTGCTTGTTAGCTTTGTTAAAGGACATTGATTTTATGACAGAAGTGGATTATAAAAGACAATTTCATATAAAAAAGGAAATAATTACTGTAGCTTGCATATCTGTAGGTACTATAAGAGCGGAAACATTTTTGTGTTTGTTTGTTTGTATCCTAAAAGCTCCAATGAAAACGATTGAACCAATTTGAAAAATTCTTCCACTATTAGAAAGCTACACTCTTCCCCTTTTCCCAAGTAACATAGCCTATACTTTTCGGCAGTACGGGCAGTAGTTTCTACAGGTCGCGGGTGAAACCGCAGAAAACGGCCAGTAATCAATAACCAAAACTATTATTAAGACCTTTTCTTAACGGAACAATAAAAACCAAACCCCCATAAATCTAGGTAAGTACCATTATTCCATACATATGAATCTAATGATTCGTTCTAAGATGACAATATATCGGTGGTAATAGATGGGTGCTTAGAAAATGCCATAACTCCAAGAAAATACTACAAAACCATGGCAGACAAAGACAAACCGTCTCCCATTGTCTCCTCAGAGGAATCTTCCACATTTCTCCAGAACCTTATGACACCATGATACACGTCATTACAGTGACGTCATAACGGTGACGTTATATTGCGGGATAATCCACCATGATGAATGCCACACATTACTTTGGTGTCTTTATTAATGTGTAAAGGTAAGTACAGACTAAGCGTTTTCTGTGATCAAATAAACGAGGATTGTAGGTAGGATCAATGCTACCGTTCCTGTGTAATGCTGTCCAAACCGGTTCTTGGGAATAGCGGCTGTTCTCTAAGGAGATCAGCCAGCTGAACAGGACATGTTATAGTGCTCAAGCATTTGCGCAGACACAGGTGCACTCACTATTCCTTCACTCTCATAGCTCGATGGGACGTCAATCCGACACGACCGGAAAGAGATCAGGCGCAAGACTCTCTCCGATGCACGAGTGTATCAATCACCAACTTCGAGACTACGGGCTGATTTGTGAAGGTCTCTAGACACCCCTAAAGCAATTTCAGTTTGACTAGGAAAAGAACTCTTACACAGCAGTCACGACCACGGTATACATTGGCCTATATTGAACCCTCTAGTCTGTACAAACCTTATGATGTACCCATATAGACAAAATACATAGGTATAATATGTAGGTAACTATGTGTACAAGTTAATTAAGTAATAAAGGCAGAGGAATGTTGGTAAATATAATATTACCTTGTCGGGTTGAATAATTGAGTAGTTTATTTAATTATGTCGTATACATATAATATGATCGTGTCGCTACGCAAGAAAAACGTATCTATTTCAAACAGTTAGGCAGGTCATCGTCCTCCTCCGAGGATTTTTCCCAACCATGTTGGGGTCGGCCTCCAGTCTAACCGGATGCAGCTGAGTACCAGTGCTTTACAAGGAGCGACTGCCCTATCTGACCTTCTCAACCCAGTTAACCGGGCAACCCAATACCCCTTGGTTATATAGACTGGTTGGGTGGTTGGTAGGCAGATATCATGATTAATTTGTTATGTATGAAAGAGTAACGCAGCATATTTTCCCTGGTCTACTCAAAACATACCTAATACATTTACGATCAGCAAAAATACAAAAAATAAATTAATCATCATAATTTTCAATGGTCCCAAGCTCTCCAAACTTTGAAATTGGTATTCCACAATTCATTAAACACAATACCCTCTTCCGATGAAAAACATAATACCACTTTACATTGAAATCGGCTCACCATTATAAAGTGGGAACAAAAATCCGCGGGTAAGATGACAATACAGTCACTTGTTAAGAAGTACCACTTCAGACGATGTTGTAAGGTCAATTTGTTATTTGTACTTTGCCTTTGGAATTAAGTTGATAACTTTAATTTACACGAATATTACAAAGCTGAAGAATTGTCTGTTTACTTGAGAGCATTTTTTTTTTAATATTATAGGTACATTAATTAGCCTATTTATCGAGACAGACTAGGAGTTTTTAATTGGGTGCTTCGAAGAATTTCGAATTTTGCCCATTAGTTCCTAAAATTAGGGTGTTTTAGTAAACAGATTTAAGATGTTTTAGTTTACCTAGCACCTATAGTAAAGTAACTTTATGTGAAAAATCATTTTTTTAAACACGAGGAACATAATTTTTGGTTTATCTGATTGGTTAATAAAATCTAAAGGAAACATTCGATCCTTCTTTCATTTTATTTTATTATGTCGTTGAGATCGAATAGAGTCATTATCCCAATGTTTGCATGTCGTTCACATAACTAGTTATAATAACATTTTATATTATCTCGTTACGTATTCCAGTTAACTTTAACAGCCGGGATGAGAGCTCACTTAGTTATAACAGTTAACTAAATTGCTGGTGATTTTTCAGCGGTTAAAAATGTGTATTGCTATTTATTCTCGAGGGTTTAAGCACTTGTGTTATGTTACCTTATTTATTTTTTTAATTCCTTTTTTAAGTTTTGACATCAAAACAATCATCTATGTTTTTAAAAGGTTTATAACTTCTAAACCATCATTTGAAGTTACCTATATATTTTTGAAGTAAATAAAATAAATATGATCTGCCTAGCCTTTTCAGACTTATGCTGTTGAGATCGAGTTGCGACTTCGAGCGACTGCCCATATGACCTTCTCAAGCCAGTTACCCGGGCAACCCGATACTCCTTGATAGGACTAATTGTCAGACTTTCTAGCTACTGACCACGTAGCCACTGACTGATGCGTTTATGACAACATGAACCCACCAATTTAACGAATGGGACACATTTTCGATTATATCGGAATCATAAATGTCGAATCAAGGTTTCAAACTTGACTCCAACACTGGACTAACGGAAAACTTTCGATGTTATTTCGCTACATTTGTAAAGGTATTTCCCTCATCTAAGAAAATAGACTGTTCTCTGCAAACACCAAGTCTAAGTAGTGTAGCGTGGAATTCCACACTCTGATACGAAATTCCTCTGAAGTCGGTTTCCTATGTAGGTGTTGGGAAGAATGCAATATCTTTTCTTTCAGGTTTATTAGGTAGCTATTTAAAAAGTTATTAAAGGTTTTGTGGTCGAGTCAGCTAAAAAGAAAAAAAAGGAAAAGTCGTGGTGGCCTAGTGGGTAAAGGACCAACCTCAAGTACGAGGGCGCGGGTTCGATCCCAGGTCAGGCAAGTACCAATGCAACTTTTCTAAGTTTGTATGTACTTTCTAAGTATATCTTAGACACCATTGGCTGTGTTTCGGATGGCACGTTAAACTGTAGGTCCCGGCTGTCATTGAACATCCTTGGCAGTCGTTACGGGTAGTCAGAAGCCAGTAAGTCTGACACCAGTCTAACCAAGGGGTATCGGGTTGCCCGGGCTACTGGGTTGAGGAGGTCAGATAGGCAGTCGCTTCTTGTAAAGCACTGGTACTCAGCTGAATCCGGTTAGACTGGAAGCCGACCCCAACATGATTGGGAAAAGGCTCGGAGGATGATGGTCGAGTCAGCTAAAGTACCTAATAGTGTGGTTCATGATTTGGGCATTCACCAATGTTTTTTTAATCTTTAACTACTAATAACAAAGCTGTGAGCGGGTGTATGCGGGTGAAACTGCTGGCATAAGCTAGTACCTATACTTTATGAAAATAGCTTGGCTTGACCTCAATCAATTTTATCTTGCAAAAAACAACAACTCCTAAACTTAGATTTGTACCAAAAAGCCACCAGCATCAATAATTACTCGAATATTTTTTCCCTAAACCGGATTATACCAATTACAAAAAAAAAGGAATAAAATTTTCGAAGTACCAATTTCTTTTATCCCTAAATCCTATTAGAGTACAGGAGCAAAGTGGACATTAATAAAGCTATCACTTATTACGTTTGTTTGGCGCGGATTATCCTTTTCCGTGTTTTTTCCGCTAAGCTCCCGTGTGTTTGGCCTTTTAACTGAACGCACAGTTTAAGCTGTGATTAAGGTATTAAGTGATTTTATTAATGATAATGTGTACTGGGCTTTATAGGGCTGTAGAAAATTTCGGTCACGGCATTTAATGAAAAAAAAAAACCTTAGGTACCTACTTATATTGCAAACCAGGGTCTGACTGCGGTTACATACACGTACCTAAACCCCGATAAAAAGTAGCCTAGGTATATCCTTCGTCGATAAATAGACTACATGACATCGAAATATTCTTTTCATCGGTCAAGTAGTACCTGAGATAAGAATATTCAAACAAACTCTTCAGTTTTATAATGTCGTGTTACTAGTAATTTTATAAAGGCGCCTATATTACTTATTCCAAAACAAATGTAAAACCACATGATAGTACTAGTACTCAATAACGCCGGAGAGCATAACAAAGCAATATGAATGTTAATTTTAATCCACATACATCTTGTAACACACATCGTGATAAACCAAACCAAATTTAACTGTTAACGAGCATGAATTTACCCGGAGAAGAGAAATGGGCCAAAGTAAAATAGACATATAGAAGGATCAGTTTGCGAAACACTTGATATTGGTTAATTTGTGCTGCTAGACTACTGTGTGTGTGTAATTGTGCACGATTTCTTATGATGTTTTCCTTAAACATACGTAGATGGTATACTCGGAAAGGAGATTAGCTGTACTATTTTAAGTATTTTTTTTAAATCGACTTACCAAAAACAAGGTTCTGAATTCATCGGAATCTGTCCAATTTTAAGATCCCTTTTTCAATTGCAGAACAAAAGAATTAAAACTAATTTTAATACTTTTTAATTTTAACTATTTTAATTACTTTTCTTAAAAAAAATCTCATCATCTACCTAGGTTTTTTTTCCCAATTACGTTATATTGGGGTCAGCTTCCAATCCAACTGGATTCCGACAAGAACCAGTATTTTAAATGAACCTCCCATCTGACGTTAGCGGTTTCCTGGGAAACCCCTTCCTTCACCCTTGGGCAATACTACAAAAATACTCATAACCATGCAAAAATAAAGACAGACTTTTACAATACGCAAATCCATAGGACTTCTGTACTTTCATCAGCGGCTAGACTTTACTCCTGATTTCCCTCGAGACAATATCTGCTGATCACAGCTTTAAGCGTCGTGATTGTAACACAAGGGAGACTAGCTTAATTGCCATGCCAAGTCTTGTGATGGTTTTTGTTGAAAAATGGGTTTTATGTTAATTGGGTTAGAGTTTATTTTTATGTTTAGTGTGGGTGATGTTAGTGGCTGATTCAGATGATTTTCGCAGAATTTTAAAGGAATGAAAATATCTAGTGTGAAGCTAATCGAATTCTTTCAATATACCTAAGATTTTTCTGACTTCATAAAAATGTCAATTAGTTTCTGATGTATTCGAAAAAATGAAAACATTGCTATTTATGACAGCTTTCCTATTTGAACTGAGATCTCAATTTTATAGCGACTTTCCAAAAAAGAGGCGATTCGCAATTCGGATGTTTTTAAATGCTACATTTTTGGAAATCCTGAATTCTATCGTGCTTGTTAATTAGATGTCTAGTCAGAAACGATATTCCAATTACATTTATTCCAGGAAATTACTTCTACTGAAAATCAGAGCTTAATATTTGATATTTCAGCTTACTTGCAATTTATCATTACTAATACAACTTCTTAGAAATTAATATAAACTCTTCGAATACACAGAAACGGATGCTTCGTCTTCAATCTTTTAGATTCCTTGAAATGAGGCTTTTCTATAGAAATCTTAAAGTTTCTTTGAATAAGTTATAATTCAGTGAAATTTAGCTCCGTGCATGTGTAAGGAAGTTTCCAGAACAAGTTTGAGACAGTAATAAGGTAGGAAATAGTCCGGCTAACTTGTTGTAAACGGGATTATGTGCGTTAAGATATTATTATAGTGGGTATTATTATTTAATTGATTGGTTTATGAAATTCTTGAACATGGTTTTGCAGTTGTAATGGCTAATAAACCCATATGAGTAAAAGTAGAGTATCATTTTTCCAAACAACAATTAAAACTTTTGAGTTACCAATAAACTATTAATTACTACAGTGTTAAACATCTCGCGGAAACCAGGATTTTAAAATCCGAAATTAATCAACTCTAATACCTTCTCTGTATAAGAAGGGACCCTGCACTAGGTCAATAAAAAAGGCTGATGACGTTAGCGTTTGTAGTCAACATTCTATCTCTAAGAATGGATATGTAAATATGTTACCCACCCAAAACAATAATGTGAAAGACTGCCAAGTTCGATAATATGGGAATGCTTCGCCTATAAAAGAAGTGAGATCTGAATAAGTACCAAGTTCCATAGTTACATATACCTCAGTTCAAAATAGTTACTTTTTAATGATGCTACTTGGCAAGTTTTCACACACCTTGTTATAAACCTACTAAACGCAATGAATCAAGTATTTAATTTTCTATTAAAACTTGCCAAGTAACATCATTAAAAAGTAACTATTTTGAACTGAGGTATATGCAACTATGGAACTTGGTACTTATTCAGATCTCACTTCTTTTATAGGCGAAGCATTCCCATATTATCGAACTTGGCAGTCTTTCACATTATTGTTTTGGGTGGGATTTCATTTATTTTTGTAAGGTTGATTATTTTATTTTTTTCTTATGATTAAGTTAGTTAAGGAAATGTCTCATTTATAAAATCTTTCAGATTTATGCTTCTTACAAAGAAATGAACTAGATTAACTAAATGGATTCGTGGATCAAAGTTACACATTCGTTATTTTCGAAACTGACGCACACTTGGTCGTTTTCAGATCAGATTTTTACTTTACTTTGACTTAATACAAACCTTTGTAACGAATTTCAGATCGGTACGACCATTCGAAGATATATTATATAAATATAGATAAATTTATTTCGTTTTAGTTCCTTAGGGGTATAAATTTACACCGGGTATAAAACACCTTCATTATTTTGAAACCGACTCACACTTGGCCATTTTCAGATTTTTCCCTTTACCTTGACATAAAGACCTACCTCCATGCCAAATTTCAAGTCAATACGACCATTGGAAGTGGTCTAGGTTTTTGATGAGTGAGTCAGTCAGTCAGTCAGTCAGTGAGTGTATAGTAAAAATAGCGATTTTCTGACGTCAATATCTCAAGACCTACAATAGGTATATTAATGAAATTTTGTATTTTAGATAAGTGAGGGGGTCTCAACAGATACTTGAAATTTGGTATGCGCAAATAAAATAGATTTTGAGTTATAGGGGGATCGAATTTGGCCCGAAATGGTTCGTGTAATATAACCCACGGCCGGTGTGTCGCTTTTTTTGCTCGAACTTGGCGGACACACTGCCGTGTGTCTAGATGTATGAATAAAAGAAGAGCAAAGCAAGCTTCATAACAATTTAGAGCTGACAACCACTGTAGTACAAGTCTTGGTTACAGGCAATTTTAACGTTCACACGAATAACTAGCTCTTATGCAGTATGTTAAAAGTTTCTCACGTTGCAATTCAAGTACAAAATTGGCATCTTTTTGTTGCGCCACAGTTGCAAGCATTTTATTATTTGTTTTATTTTAGGTTTAATTGGGCGGTTGATTAAATAGCGTTATATTTTATTGCTTATTATATTTAAAAAAAATCATTTGAATACAATGTATTTAAAAGGTTATTTAAAGCTTGAAAACAATTTTGAATATTATTATTTGCCAATTAATTATTAAAACTGGCTTATTGTTCCATGTTTGCAAGTTTGCCTAAGAGTTATAAGAGTTAAATTCCTCAATCTACCTCTGGGCCTATACAACACAATAAAACAACACAACAAAGGTACAATCTCTGTAAAACCTTAAACATACAAATGCAGCATACAAACACTAATACCTACATTGTAATTTCACAATTTCAGTACAATAAGTCGCCCCGCGTATAGGAAGCTTTATAAAACACAGCGGTTGTGAAAATGAACAGCGCACCGCAAGCGGCGTGCCTTTGGGAAATACACGGTGCGACTCAAGCATTTGTCGCAAGTAGTTATCTACTGCTTAAGTATGAGTGAAACGTGTGAAATGCAGTTTATTTTACTCTATGAACATTGTGGTTACAAGAAGAATGAAAAAATGCAGGTATGCTTGATATTGTAAAGGTGACGACTTGGTTAGCTGGAACGCGCTAATCTTAAGTTCTACAAGTCTGGTTTGAAAAATTATTCCATTGTTGGTAAGCCCGGTTATCAAAGGAGGCTATAGGCTACTTTTTATCCACTTGCAAGAAGTTGTTTCTACGGGACGCAGGAAAAACTGATGGTTAGAGCATTTACTTCTTCACTTTCTTTGAAAATTTCCATTGAAAAAAAAAAAGTTCAACAAATATCTCACAAAAATACTTGTGATTACGAGACTATCAAGGCGGTAAAAAAAAGTTACACAATTTTACTGACGCATTTGAACAGTTACATGAAAAATACACATTTTTCATTTGCACGTTACATATAACATTAACGGTACATAAAAAGAGCCGTTTTATTTATTTATCTAGCGGTCTTGCGTTCGATTCCCGGAGCCATAAAATCGGTGATCAAAGTCTCTCGGAACACCTGTGCCAACGTTTATGTTAACTTGTTATATCGATTTTTATTGTTATGTCGGCTTTTTAGAGAAATATAATATTGTGGAATATTGCGGTTTCTGCAATAATATTACGTGTAACCGATTTACTGTCCAAGTAAATAGATCACAGTTTGTCATATTGACAATTTTCAAAATATCATAATTTAGAACAATTATCTTTTGGTGGCTTATTGGTTTTCAAGATTCTTTCATACTCAGAATTCTACGTTATACCTCACAACTCCTTACAGTAACTATATTTTATCATACCTGGAATGCAAGAATCTCTCTCTTAGAAGTTTCACCATTTCCTTCGCTAGCATGACTGATTCGTAGAAAAGGGCGACCCCATCAAAAAGAATTTCTACTAAATTGAAATTTAACAAAGAGGAAACTTGTTCAATAATTTGTACTATTAAAACCTGAAGCTCTAAGTTCATTTACAACCTTCGAGTTAACAATCAGATAATCTAACTAATGTATGTTTTACTGAAACAAATTAAATTAATCACACAAGTTACATACACAAAATAGTCCCCTAGAAACACAACTCCCAGATACCAATACTACAGATTATTAACTCTGATAACAGTTTCAGTGTTTGGTCCAAGCCATGGAGAACAAAATGACTAGCGGAGGTTCCACAACTGAAAATCTCCTGAGAAAGTAGCGCGCCAAAATGCGGGTGTGCGGGGGACGAGGAACGTTACTGTCTTCGCCCTTATACGCCTTCTTTAGATCCGACTATTTTTGTAGCACCAAAAATTGTTGACAAATGTATCAGTCGTTAGTTCACTCGTAACTGATCGGCCATGCCCACGGTACGTATTTGACCTAGATGAAGGCGCCCGACCTATCTGCATTATGGCATCTCCGCTCATTCCTTTCTTCGTGGTCCTAACTGTTTATTTGCGTACAAAAGGACCAACTTTATGTTATTGGGTAGGCAGGACAATAGGAAGCCTGTTAGGTAGTAAGTTTGAAGTATCGTGAAATTTACCAATGTAATAGGTAATTTTATACGAATGTAAGGGCTTTGTTAGAGTTTTGGTACCTGTAGTTTTAGAACCTATGTGTATGTTAGTATTTTTATTTAGGTTGATTTAAATAGGTTTCATAAAAGAATTTTGAAATATAGTGTCATCAAATATGCTAAGGCGCCTTAACTAACAGCCACATGGGTCTATCTATCATAAGGTTAAGCAACGATACGCAGATGGATGATCCTTATTATAAAGAGTTCCTCCATGTTTCAGAATGCTAACTGCAGAAAAGCTAATTTATTTGACGCGGACTGTAATTCCTTTATCTCAAAATGCTTTTCAAGATAAAAGCTGCAAAAAAACAAGTACAATACAAATCCATTGAAAGCCAGCTCTTTCACATCAATAAAGTAAATTGGAAAAACATTTTTAACCCCCATTTCAGCTAAGTAGGTTAAAACTAACAAGACTCAAACGAGATCGTTCGAATAAGATTTCAACATCTTAGATTTCAGTTAGAAATCCTTAGTAAGGTGCAATGCGAGAATTGTGGATTTAACTCACAGAATTGGAAACTTAAGTCCGGACACGCCTTTATCCAGAATATCGATGCCTTAAATCGGAATTTACGGACTTAGCTCTGAGAATCTTAATTCAGGGACTGTTAACTGAGATAGTGGGTTTTGTTATTTTAGTTTTAAGTCATTTCGTAGGGAGTTAAGAGGAAAACTTGGATGTACTTAATTATAAAAAAGAAAGGTTAAGAAAGAAAAGCTACTCTGGCTATACACCGTGACTTTTTAGTCGTCTTAAAACGGCAGCCAATTTCATGTATCCAATGACTAATAAACGTTCATATAAAAAAAATTACGTGATGTATATGTGCATGTTAATAAAGTGAATGATGTGGAAAAGGCATCTTAAATCGATGTAGGTTTAAACTCATGAATAAAAGTAGCAACAAAAAAGAGGATACCACGTAGAACTTATAACAAGTCTCTTCAGTATTCATCTTTCACAAAGCATTACAATAAAATCGTACACACAAACACACACAAACAAAATCCATCAAAATGATTGAATTGACCCATTACAATCGGATGAAACATCTCAAAGCCTGACCTATACAATTGTCAAACGAACGAATCTTTTTAAGCTCTAACAAAGCATACTCGTCTACTCGCGTCTGTTCTGAATACCTGATACAGTTCGCTGAAACAATGCCGCGGAAATAAAGAAATGAATATTATTAATATTCATACGAATGTTTCGTAGGGCAGTGTAGAGACAGAAGGTTCACTTTGAACAAATGACTAGCGAAAATATCAAATTTGCAGCAAATCAAATGGGCTATTTTTTGCAAACTGACAAGATAGGTCTGTTTTCAATTAGTAATCAAAGAACGACTATATCACAATTTAGAGTTTTTTCCTAATATTTCTTTTTTAGTTAGAATTAGTTGAAATAGACGCTTTCATTCATTCAGACTTTGTTAAACTATGCTTGATACAGGTAACTGCTTTACTTTACTCCTTGAAGCTTAATGCTCATTTTCACCAACAAATACCTAAATTTAGGGATCCCCTAAGAGTATTTAGGGAACACTTAATACGAAATTCGTTTTCGCAAAAGCAAAACGAATGAATTCTTTTTTCAAGTAACAAGCTTAGGTTTGCCATAGCATAAATAAAATAGAATACAAGTATAAAGTAGATTTACTTATACATACCTATAGTTTATATTCTGTGTTTATCTGCACATTGGCACCAGCTTTCACTACAAAGGCCAGTAGATTGGGCTGCAAAACGAACGACATTGTGCAACTGCAGTATTGAGCATTCAATGCAACTGTTTAAAATTCTATGCAGGTCTTCAGGATAATTGCAGCGTGTTTAGAAATTATTTGTGACCTGAATTAAAATAGGATGAAAAGAAAGTTGTTTTATACGTGATCTGTTGATCAACACTAAGTATTTTACTATTTTAAATCAAAAGAAATAATCTCCTTACACACAAGTCATTTTAAGTAGTTTTACAACATATAACCTTACTGAAATTCGATACACTACTTCATCATCATCATCATCTTCCGAGTTTTTTCCCAACTATGTTGGGGTCGGCTTCCAGTCTAACAGGATTCAGCTGAGTACCGGTGCTTTACAAGGAGCGACTGCCTGTCTGACTACTTATGTTCCTAATATAAATAGCTTGACGTCATAAGTACAAAAGGCAAGCTATTTTAGTATATTTTCCTTAGAAACACTTCATTATGTCGAAGACAGTGGCGCCATTTTGATGAGTAGTTTTTGGCTTCTGTAGGTCCAAAAGGTCTTGTAATAGAACAGTAATGGTTTCTTAAGATGATATACTGAATTGTCTGGTCTAAAGGTCAAACATACATAGTATGTATGTTTTTAAATTGTATTATGTCCTTCGCATGAATTCTAAAATTTTTTATATAATTATATTTTATACCTCATAAAGGTACTGACCAGCTAATTGAGTGGCGTGCTATCATGCAGTCTTATACCTACTCTAAATTTTGTTAGAGGTTTAAGAGGTTAGAGGATAAAATTGGAGAAAAGTCAAATTGTTTGTTTGAACGTACTAATAACTGCTAGATCGATTTGAAAATTGTTCGACAGCCCAGATATTAATGAAGGATATTACGCTACTTTCCATGGGACACGCGGTAAAAGTTATATATACATTCATATATCTTCCTCCCATTCCACTTTTTTCTCCATCCCAATCACAAAAGAACCATTTTCCCCGCCATTAATACCCATTAACAATCAAGTTAATTAACGAACATTAACGAGTCCATTACCCAACAGCGGCGAATTGTCTTAGAGATGTCAACTAGCGTTTGAAGATGAATGCGATGCTAATCTGTTAATGTACGAGTAATGGAGTGTGAGTGAAATGGAGCGGTTTTGCTCGATTAGCTTTTGTTTTTCTCATCAATACGCGTCAGTTTCTTTTGTTTGGGAAGATAAGAGTTTTTTTTTACTTATAAAGATGTCGGTCTTTCGTGTTTTTTTAAACAGATTTTAAGAAATCAGGAGCTTTTCCCAAAAAAGATTCGGTTAGAATTCTTTTTTTATGACGAACATGAAATTACCAGTAATAACAGCTCTGAAGTTAAAAGGGGGCTTAAAGGAATACGTATGTCTGCTGATTTCTGTTACTAGTTTTCACACCTAGTTTTTCCCGCGTCTCGGCCGTAAAACTGCTTAGTGCACCCGAAATAAAAAGCCAAATAGCCTTCCTCAATAAACGGGCTATCAAACACTGAGTTGAGATAAGAGCATTTAAGCAGACTAAGTTTCAGTATTTTCTAAGCTAACTATACCATTTCTTTTTCTTCATCGTCTTGCCCTGTTTTCAAGTCGGCGCGATATTTTTTTTAACATTCACTCCCTTCTTATTCATGTCCTTGTTCAGAAAGTCAATACATCTTTTCCTCAATCTACCTCTGCCTCTCCATCATTCCACGTTCATACTTATTTACAATTTCTTTGACTCAATTATTCAATTCTCCATCAACAAGAAACAAACTTACTAACTGGCTCCTATCACGTTTCCCTTAACCCTTCAGCTACACCGTCATGATTGTGTTCCTCAGTATTTACCAAGGAGAATATCTTTCATACGGGTTTTACCAAAGTCCGTCACGTACGGGACCCACGAAGGGTTAGTCAAAGGTGCTTCCTTACAGAATTATAAGTAAGGCACACTAATTAGTTTGTTTTTTTTAAGAAAAGCTATTTAAGTGGTCGCAATCAGAAAATTTATTTTGTGGGTGGATTTTTACTCCTTTATCCAATTATAATATACTTCGTCCGAGTCTCAAAGGAACTGTATCCCGCAACGGAATAAAAAAGTTGCTTAAATTAGCGTTTTCAAATCACCACACCTTTGTCCACGCAAAATTTCATAGTAATTTTTTTCAGCAGTTTAGCGTGCAATCAAAACGATCAAATTCTCTTTACATGCATTTACTAATATAATTATCATAATAATACGGAATACTTCGTATACATCCACGATATAGGAAAATTATGTTTTTGAAATTAACATGTTGGAAAATTTTCTTTCGAGGATAAGTTAATCTTCTGCAAACACCAGTTTTTGTTGGCTTTATCCATTTGTATACGAAAAGAAGAAAGTTTTCGTATCCTATTTCCTGCCGGCGAGTTTGTGTCGTATTTGAGTTCAGTGTCGTAAAACAAACTTATTGATGCAAAGATAAAAATATACAGAGGACAAAATTATTTTTGCATGTAAAATTTAAATAAGACCAGTAATGATATCGTCGCATTTAGGAAAATTCGTTATTAGAAGCTTTAAACCATTTTTTCTAACACATTAATCATGCATAT
This sequence comes from Helicoverpa zea x Helicoverpa armigera, assembly GCA_033682625.1. Lineage (NCBI taxonomy): Eukaryota > Metazoa > Arthropoda > Insecta > Lepidoptera > Noctuidae > Helicoverpa > Helicoverpa zea x Helicoverpa armigera. The sequence continues at coordinate 9,032,417 of JAWIIS010000053.1, read as the reverse complement.
ATGATTTATTTTACTAAAAAAATATGGTTTTTGTATGCGTGAGCTTAGGTGGTGGGAGTCACCCAAAGATCATACATTTACATAAGAATTAAATCATCTATGCGTTGCAAAGCAATGCTTACTAATACGAATAATGGAGTACATAGTGGCAGTATATAATGGAGTACATAGGGGCAGTACATAATGGAGTACATAGGCGCAGTACATAATGGAGTACATAGGGGCAGTACATAATGGAGTACATAGGGGCAGTAGATAATGGAGTATATAGGGGTATTACATAATGGAGTACATAGGCGCAGTACATAATGGAGTACATAGTGGCAGTACATAATGGAGTACGTAGGGGCAGTAGATAATGGAGTACATAGGGGTATTACATAATGGAGTACATAGGCGCAGTACATAATGGAGTACATAGTGGCAGTACATAATGGAGTACATAGGGGCAGTAGATAATGGAGTACATAGGGGTATTACATAATGGAGTACATAGGCGCAGTACATAATGGAGTACATAGTGGCAGTACATCATGGAGTACATAGGGGTATTACATAATGGAGTACATAGGCGCAGTACATAATGGAGTACATAGGCGCAGTATATAATGGAGTACATAGGGGCAGTAGATAATGGAGTACATAGGGGTATTACATAATGGAGTACATAGGCGCAGTACATAATGGAGTAAATAGGCGCAGTACATAATGGAGTACATAGGCGCAGTACATCATGGAGTACGTAGGGGCAGTACATAATGGAGTACATAGGGGCAGTAGATAATGGAGTACATAGGGGCAGTACATAATGGAGTACATAGGGGCAGTAGATAATGGAGTACATAGGGGTATTACATAATGGAGTACATAGGCGCAGTAAATAATGGAGTACATAGGCGCAGTACATAATGGAGTAAATAGGCGCAGTACATAATGGAGTACATAGGCGCAGTATATAATGGAGTACATAGGGGCAGTACATAATGGAGTACATAGGGGCAGTACATAATGGAGTACATAGGGGCAGTACATAATGGAGTACATAGGCGCAGTAAATAATGGAGTACATAGGGGTATTACATAATGGAGTACATAGGCGCAGTACATAATGGAGTACATAGGGGCAGTAGATAATGGAGTACATAGGGGTATTACATAATGGAGTACATAGGCGCAGTACATAATGGAGTACATAGGGGTATTACATAATGGAGTACATAGGCGCAGTAAATAATGGAGTACGTAGGGGCAGTAGATAATGGAGTACATAGGGGCAGTACATAATGGAGTACATAGGGGCAGTAGATAATGGAGTACATAGGGGTATTACATAATGGAGTACATAGTGGCAGTACATCATGGAGTACATAGGGGTATTAAATAATAGAGTACATAGGCGCAGTACATAATGGAGTACATAGTGGCAGTACATCATGGAGTACATAGGGGTATTACATAATGGAGTACATAGGCGCAGTACATAATGGAGTACATAGTGGCAGTACATCATGGAGTACATAGGCGCAGTACATAATGGAGTACGTAGGGGTATTACATATTGGAGTATATAGGGCCAGTATATAATTGAGTACATAATGCTAAGCTATAGTAATTAATTCATATAAGACAGATTTATTCCAACAAAATATTATCTTTATTCTTTCCTACCATATTGTTCTGGTACTTTCTACCCAACTAAGCGTAAAAATATGACATTATAACCAGCATTTTGAAACAAAGCTCGTTACACGTCACATGTGTCTCGTATCATCGCCGTTTTAAATTAAATTATAGCAACTGATGATCGTTAAAACCCACATTTTCATATTCAAATTAGGTGATTATATATTATATTAGCGTAAAGCCATTTTGGACGTGTAAATGGAAATTTTGAGGTAGATGCTGCGATGAGAATATCGGTGAAACATGATCAGTTTAATTTAAAGATAATCATCATCGTTGTGTTAGCCAATTGCCGTCCACTGTTGAACTTAGGCCTCTCTGAACAAACGCCAACCATCCCGGTATCGGACAGCCTACAACCACACACTAATTTTATATACGCGAAAGATTCCATCTATAATCTAACCCCCTTACTTATAAAAATCTCTAATCACCTTCTAAGCAACATTTTACCTAATCACTACTTAAAGTATTAAGTAGTGATTAAATGTTAGTTAAGACATCCTTAAGCAACGTATATTAGTAACAATTTTCTTAAACAGCCCTTAAGTATTACTTATTATTTAATTCACGTTTATAAGTAAGGGGGTAAGTCTTTTGCACTTACAATGCTAAACCGATTTCGATGACATTTAGTATAGAGTCGAAAAAGGGCTCGAGAAACAATGACTGCTTATTTTATCTAAGTGCGCGGTAAGTAGTTTAAAAATACCTAGTTTAATAAAAATCAGTTCTGTAGTTTTACTGGTAAAGAATTGGAAATGAACAATACAACGCTTCATAATAGGATTACGTCTTTACGACATTATTTCTTCCTTACAAAAACAAAACTTAATCCCGTTCAATCACAAAAACATTTTAAATTCAATACAATTCATTAAACAAAACCAATAATTTCCGCAGTATTCCGTTTCATGATAAAAGAAAAATATTTTTCAATTTTCTGTCGAAAGTTTTCGAAACTTCTCGAAGACAGGGAAGAAGAAATCTGCCGATACCAGTACCTATCAGTTTGTGGGTAAAACATGGAGAACAAAATGACTAGCGGAGGTGCCATAACGGAAAATCTACTAAGGAAGTAGCACGCCAAAATGCGGGTGTGCGGAGGACGAGGAACGTTACTGTCTTCGCTCTTATGCGCCTTCTTTGGACCCGATATATTTTTGTAATACCAAAAATCGATGATAGATATCTCAAAGAACCCGAACGCCTTGTTAGTTCACTAACAACTGATCGTTATGGTCATGTCCACCATACCTATTTGACGTGCGTAATGACATGTCCGCATATCTTTCCTTATTCCGTGGAGTAAACGCAGTAAATCTTGCTTCACTCGTAAACTTCTATATATGTAATAGGTGTATATGTATGTATACGAGTATTCGTAGATTTGTGACTTCCTCAAGGTTTTTCGGTATTATCAGAGAACAATAGAATTAGTTTATTTTCAAGGTTTCAGCGCGAAAAGAAGAATTGAAAAAGCGATAAATCTAAATCTACTCATATAAGGTATATAGCTGAATAGTATATTTATTTGTCTGTTTCAATGTTCCGATCTCAAGAATTACTGGTCCAATTTGAAAACTGCAGGAGGAAGATACTTCTAAAAATATAGATTACAAAAAGCCATCCATATTTCCCCAAATAATTTTTCGAACACGTTCATAACCAAAAATAACACCATTAACACAAAGGTTTATCAATTACCCAATAATTGCTTTATCAAAGGAAACACACATTCAAATCTAATAATCCCAGAGATTAAAGCGCTCAAACAAACAAACTAAAAATAAAACGCAAAAGAAGATGTATGTTTACACCAACACCTATTTCAGTACAAAACAAAACTATGTAAATGAATATCGGAATAACTTCCAGAAAGTTCCAGAAATATCCAGAAAATTCCAGTCTAACTCTTCTCGAAGTATTGTGTTCTGAACTTCCCAGAAAACTAGTCAGACTGTTATTTTAAAATTCTTGCAAGTTGGTAAGTTGTTGTAAGTTGGCGTGGTGTGGTCCTTTGAGACTCGAATAGGGAACATATCTAGAACCTTTGATACATCAAACTTATTTATATTTTTCTACTTAGTAAAGCTGGGGATTATTTCAATCCCTTGTGGGTTTGTAGTAATAATATATTATGAAGCTTTTGTTAGTTTGTTTGCTTGAATAAGCTAATCTCGGGAACTAATGGTCCGATTTGAAAAAAATATTTCAGTGTTATATAGCCCATTTGTTAAAGAAGGCTTTGGGCGAAGACATTGAACATGTATCTTCGAGTAATTGGGCTATATTTTGTCGTACTAGAAGTGGTTTTCTCGGGACGCGTTGGAAACCGCGGGTGAAACCTAGTTTAATTCAAGCCAGTTTTGTCAGCAAATTAGAGCAAAAAATCTTTTATCTGTGTATCTGTCGCAGGGATATGATGAAAACGGGGATTTGATCAATTCCCTAAGGGATTTGATCAAATCACGGAGGATGTTAAAATAACAACACGATTTTATCTTTTCCCTAAATAAATCTAGTGAATTGAACAAATCCCTAAACTGGTTCAGTGAAATGACAAAAAACATGTCAGGTTCTTGTTTGGGTCGCGCTTGCAAACACTAGGCAAGGCGTAGGTGTCTGTAATGCACAATTCAAAACGTATAGATGTGCCTGTAAGAAAAATAATGTTTTATCTAATTCACGATGCCACAAATCAGCTACATCTGAATACAAAATCGTGTTGTTATTTTAACATTCCCCGTGATTTGATCGATTAATATGTCGCAGGGATATGATAAAAACGGGGATTTGATCAATTCCCTAAGGGATTTGATCAATTCCCTAAGGGATTTGATCAAATCCCCGTTTTTATCATATCCCTGCGACATATCAATCGATTCTGCCATTGTACCTTTTACAACCCTTCCCCATTGCATATGACAATGGAACAAAATACTCATTAATTAGGTTAATAAAATCATCATACTCCACTGCAAAAGAACAATTTCCAAACTTCATCATTTGCCTAGTCTTTTCCCAACTATGTTGGGGTCGGCTTCCAGGCTAACAGGGTGCAGTTGACAACACTCAACCCACTCATCCGAGCAACCCAATACCCCTAGGTAAGACTGGTTGTGAAACTTACTGACTTTTGATTACCCATAACTACTGCCAAAGATGTCCAATTTTCATACTTCAATAGCTCAAAAACAAGCAAAAATGTTTACCCCCTAAACCCCACCCAAACTGCGCAAAATAACCAAAATCAATACATAATCTTAAATAATATCGATCGCTCTGATTGGGCCTTACATTAGCAGTCTCAAGCTTCCATAATTCAGCCAAATGGACCTCCTCTTCCCGGATAAAAATAATGAGATTGTGGCTCTAAGGGGCTCCAGTGATAAATAACTTAAAATGATTATAAATGGGGCCTTAAGTGAAATGTAGGAGGCCTTTTGGGGCCAAAACGACAGTTTTGTGACCACTGAAGGGTTTTTAGGTGTCATCAAAAGTTATTTTTAGTGGGGAGACGACAATGTGTTGTGTAGTATGAAGTTATATTGTGGACAGAAGATAAGGCAGGGAAGACATTTTGGAATAAAAATTCTTATAAGAAACAAAGTAAATTATCGACAAAAGATGTTCAGAAAATTATCTTATTTGATTACATGCTTTTTAAGCTGAGTAAAGTAGTAGTAAAAAGCACACACAAAATGTAAAACAGCTATGTACTTTTGTTAGACTTGAAGTCGATCCGAGCATATTTAGGAAAAGACTAGACAATTAATAATTTAGTCACATATTATTCAATCCAATAAACTTTCATCTTAATACATTATCTCCAAAATACAAACACAGCACTTCCAGAGATAACCTCGAAACGAACAAACGAACAAACACACAAACTTTACTCCTAACATTATAGCAGATACATATCTACATACATATATTATCGCTATACAAAACTCACGTAGGACCTCTGAGACATGAGATTGTCCCACGTTCCTGACTTAATTAAACTGCCTATCTATATTTGTCTGTTTGCTTGCGTGTTTGTATGTGTCGTATGAGGAATAATCCAGAAGGCAAGGATTTAGATGAATTAATGAATTCATAAGAGGCCTGCGCCCAGCAGTGGGCCGATAAAAAGGCTGTAACAGTAACAATGAATTCATTTAAAGAAACTTCGTTACTTCGAAGACTTTTTTAAGCTGATACTAATTAACATAAATAAATATATAGCCACATATACATAGCTTCACCCACTTTTAATACTGCGAGTATTTAAGTACATCTCTTGTTTTTAAAGCAAATTGTATGCCTGTCTAAAACTTCAGGATTGTACCAACGCCATTGAAAAATATGACAGCACCGCCAAGGTAACTGTGACTGTTCTAGCTAAACCTTAAAAACTGTAAATAAGAAGGTATAAGAAAATTATGTTACCTAGTGATAACATCAATCGTTACCAAGGTATGAGAACCTACAAGTGCAGAAAATCCGCCAACAGACTGAACTGTTCTTGTGACTTTTTGCACCTGTAGACCTTCGATTATAATAACTGTTACTAAATATAAAACCTTAGCTCACTACTATCTTGGTCTAGTAAAAATGAATTCTATATCGTCTGACAAAAGACTTAAATTTAAAAGCAAGTTCTCTGTTAGGTACAGGTGAATATAATATCGGTTTATTTACTATATTCCAAAGAAGGCAATTCTTATATGGCTGTTGATATCAATTAAGAAACTAGTAACTCGGGCTAATATACGTACAATTCAAAATTAAGTAATGTACCAAACCAATTACTCAAAAGAAAAAAATATTGGTCTCCAAAACACCGTTTAAAATAAAACAAAAGAAAATTCATACTCAGACACAAAACGGCTGGAACGGGCACATTTCAACAATTTTACTGCAATATAAAACACTGAAACGGTTCATTTTATCGGCGCGCCCGTCGTTTTTATATGAACAATCACACATAAAGAAGGCTGGATGCGTGTTGTCACGATGTCACAGTTTTTCTGAGCCGTATCTAGTATTTTTCGTGGTGTATCTATGTGGCTGGCACGGGGTGTCACCAAATACCACTGATATACTGTGTTACGTCAGGGATTCGACATTTTATATGGTGGAGTGATAGAGAAATGGAGAAGTTTCATAATATGTGTTTTTGATATTTTTTATTTCGACGCAGAAGCCAAATATCTTGTTGTATGAAACACTGGTATAAAAATAGATTATTTAGTCTTTATCCTAACTCATTTGGCGTCTTCTTATGTCCTAAATGTATCAAGTAAAGATATGTACATTTAAATGAACTTTGCTTACTTAAGTTTAAAAAATATATACTTTTAATTGCTTACCAGTGTCATTTATATGTATTTTTTTTAATGACAAAGTAATTTTATTCCAATAATTATACTCATATCATTATATTGCATCTTTATAATCTAATTTGCTTATCATTATAAGCAAATTCACGATTTACAATATTAGTAGGGTTCAATAATTATGCAACTGTCTTAAATGGAACTTCTGACTTTCTCTACTCTCTGTATATAGATTGTGGCTTTCCTTATATGTACCTAAGGGATGTTTATCTAGGTTCTTTGAAGGGGGATTATGATAGGATTTCTACCCTCTGATTGTTTAGGCCTGGTGCTGAAAAGTGCCATAACTTTGTGTGTTTAGGCTGGACAGGAATTTCAATAGCTTCATCTATTTGGGTTTTGTGTAGCTGTGTAACATAATCTTGCGGGTTTCCGTAATGAGAAGATTGTTTTAATTAGGTTTGTTGGTAGGAGGTAAATGAAAACGTCTGATGGAGTCGTTTTATAATGAAAAATATAACATATAGGGTACAAAATGAAAGAACAAAATCAAGTACCTAATTGACTTCTTATCAAAATCAAGTATATGTGTATAGGTACTATAGGCATTAATAAAAAATACTTTTTGTGAATAAAATTGATAATCTCCAGTGACAGGTAAGTAGGCTCTAAATACTTGGAAGTGCGCAAAATAGACAGGAAATCCGTCAATCAAATATTCTGCCACTCCAACAAGTCTTTATATAGTAACCGGTAATTGCCGACGCAATAAACATTATTTTCCTTTATTATGATTGAAATGGAAAATTGCTTTGATAAACAGACAAACAAAAGAACATCTTTTGTAATCCACGTGTAAGCTTTCGAACTAAATAAATGTATAATTAATTATGTATATTATGTATGTATTATATATGTAAGGTAAACCATTTAATTTTGTACCGCAAACTTGTAAATTGACTTGCACAAACTTTTGGGTCCGTTTGCAAAAGGGTTTGATGTGTTATCGATATATTATACATACAAACATTATTACACATATGTTGAAAATTCTTGTTTATCCTTAGCAATGTTTGAAATACGAAAATCTGTATGTTTGAGCGTGGCACGATTTTATGGTGAAACGACTATAACGTTAAGAATGAAACTGAAGAGTTTGTTTGGTTTGTCGAGCTCCACTTTTTAGCCAATCTAGTTTAGATAATTTTTGGTACAAAGACAGGGAAAGTAAGCAATATTTATCACGCTAAAACCGCGGAAAACATAACCCTTTCTTACACAGTCAAGTAAAAAACTCTATTTCTTTATAAGTGTATTCTGGTTTAACCTAAGATAGTGGATTTTTTCCATCTTTTTCAGCGATAACAAGACTGTCGTTACAGACATCTCGTTATATCAACGATCATTGTGCGAAGCTAGAGAGCTTTGTAGTGTTACATTTACTTATAGTTTAAATGAGTTCTTCTTTCGTAATAATAATGTACTGCTTTATAATTTGCATGAGTATAAAAGGGTTTTCTTAAAAATAAATGCTGAAGCATAATTTTTTTTTTCACAAAAATCAAACCTTTATTTTTAACCGACTCTCCAAAAAAGAGGAAGGGGGCGTTTTGGGGGCTGTCTTTTGTATTTTTTTTTGACGATCGAAAAGTGCTATTTTGCAGTTTGAATAAATGAGTTTCGATTTAGATTTTGATTTTAGAGGAGATTTATTGATTTCTGACACTTACGCGAATATTAGACATTTAAATAAAACTACTTTTACGGATTTTATCGCGGTTATATTATATTATTTAATCCCGACGTTTCGGATCCTTTACAGCATCCATGGTCACGGGCAGACTAAGGTGTTGGTCGTCTTGTCAATATATTAGTTACAAACAGCTACCCTACATTTTGTTAATTATTATTGACAATCCGATTCACGCAAAACGAGCTCACTGTATCCTTAGGTCGAGCAGTTGTAGGCTTGGATTTTGATTTAATAGTTTCTATGATGAGATTAAGTTGTATAATATTTTTTTTACTTAAAAAATGGTAGCCTTTTCCCTGTTTGTAACATAACTATTTTAGTTTAAGGATGGGCGCAAATTAAACTTAAATGTTCAAAAGGTTACTTATTTTGTAATTTAAAAGTTCAATATATTCTTATATTTTCTTAAAATATGAATGTAAAATTCACATTTTTATAATGACGATTAACAAACTTAACTTAACAAAACTTTTTGAAATCAATAGCCCCCCCAAAAACATTACAGGATAACCTCATTAATTCTAACTGAACTTCACTAACAGCTACACAATATCTGAACCGAATTCAGTTAACTCAAACAATAAACGAACCTTCTGAACTTAAAGTTAGTTTAAAGTTAAAACATGTATTGTTCCGCGTTTTCTTGGTATCGGGTAACAATGCTACCTGACTTTTGAAAACATAGTTAAGATCCCAAGGTTTGTTTGTTGACTTGCTTTTTGACCTGGTTTCACCCACGTTTTGGGAAGGTATTTCAGATAAAAGTAATTGTAGTAGTAATGTTTGACTGTCTCATTGGTCTATTAGTTGCATTTCACGACTATTGAGCATGCGAGGCCCTAGACTCTGGGGCCGTTAGTCATGCACAGACCTTAAAGAAAAAATAAAGGAGAAATGTTTTATTACGTGATTTAGGACGATGTACTAAAATGTAATGTAGTGTGCTATAATGTGTCAATAACCAACATTCACATTTCGGGCTGCTTTGTGAGTTTCTAAAATAACAGAACAATTTAGACCCGACCCAGGAATCGAACTGAAGAATGCACGGCACGGCACTTGCTCTTGCTACAAACATAGATAGTATCGCTTCATACTCAACATTGCTCGTACCACGGGCTCGTACCCTTTGAAGTTCAATCAATGTCTTAAAGAAATCAATTCTGCATTCTATGTACTCCTTAACCAACAAGAATAAACAAAAGCCTTTATTAATTAATAACAAGCTGGACTAAAAATAACATAAACATTATTAAAAGCCAGGCTTCCAAGACATAGTCTGAAAATGCCTGAAATATACGCGCTGAAGAATCTCATTATGACTGAAGTGAAATATTGCTGAAAGATAACTAATAAACTAGGGAAATGTGACAGTGTATGGTTTTAATATGGGTGATCGATTTAAAATAAGAAATTAATTTTGAAGAAAAACTTAGCTACTATAAAATAATGTACTAGTTTGGAAGTATGTATATGAATGGATATTTGATCGTCTTTCACGCAAAAATGACCGTATGAATTTAATATGGCAGTAACCTAGCTTATATTATCATATAGGCTTTTTATCTGGGCGTGGCTGATCGAAGTGGGAATCGGGTGTAACCTGGCAAAAGCTAGTATTGTAAATGCGACAGTTTCTTACTCTTTATCACTTTCAAGTTAAAACAACTTTACAACAAAAAAACGTTTTAAATGAAATTAAGTTAACAGATAGTCTCGAAAGACTGAAAAACATCTAGGATATTTACAATCCGCAAGATGATTTTCAAAATGACCTACAATGTCAGGAAAAAAACCAAAATCTCAAAGGACCAATATACAATAGCATACATTATTAAACTGTCCAGTTAAACTATTCACAATGTAACCAACACTGCTGCAGTTACAAGTTTGGATTAAATTCGTCACAGTTAAGCTATAAACGTCAGCTACGGTTTAACTGTAAGTTCAAAATAACTGTTGACTTTTACTGTTTGAGGACTTTGTAAATGTATATTGTGTTTGTTATTTCTGCAACATTGTTTTGATATTTATTTAGCACTAAACGTTTTTTTTTTACCTTCAATTTAGTATGCCTTAAGAATCTTTACACTAAACTAGCCGATTTCCCGCGGTTTAACCCGTTTTCCCCGCGGTTTCGACCTACTGGACGTAACGAGATAAAATAATCCCTATGTCACTCGGGCTTTCTAACAGTGAAGCAGTTTTTCAATTCAGTGCAGTAGTTTTGGAGCCTTTGGGGTACAAACAAACAAAAAAATGTTTTTTCTTTATTATATGAGCATAGATTTTCGATATTATTATCTATGTATTATGTTGAGCTATTTCACCTAGAAAGTGTCAGCAAAAGACAAATGACCACACTTGCCATTCTCTGACATATTTCCTAAGAACTAGTCGATGTGTTATTACGAAGTACATTTGCTAGTACATCAATAATATTGCATGAGGTAGGTCGCACTTCAGTAAATTACTACACCTAGAAAAACTACTGTTATTTGCCTTTGATTAATCTAAGCTAGAGTTAAGTTAGATTAACCTACATGCCTTTGTACATACGTAAGCTTGACTGTGTGAAAATATATCATTATCAGATAGGTTCACATAGCGTCTAAAAATAGAATTATTAAAAGTAGTGTTTTGAACATTATGATTGTTAGGTGTATAATTTTTACTTAATCAAATAATGGTTTTTGACACTGAATTAAAATCCAGAATTTCGAAATTCTAGTAAAAATAAATTGCAGTGAAATTATCTGTTTCATTAATCTGAAGGAAAAGATGAAATTATTAATTTTGGGCATTGACACTGTCCTATATTCTCACTGGTGAAGTTTAACACAATATTACACATTCAAAACCATTCATTTTATTAGTAAGGATATCTGCTATATTCATGTCTCAAAATAACTTGTCCATTAAACTTAAAAATACCTACCACATTTTGGGTCAAAACTGTACTCACAACTGTGGGCCATTAAAATCCCGCTTCACAACCTTATCCAACAATTTTCAACCAATTTAAGGACTTAGAAACCCCCACAATTTGAATACATCTCTACAGGAAAATCTCTGAAATGCTTAGAACATTGAACTCCTTGGAACCGCCCACAGCCTACTGTGAAAAAGTGATAAATTTACTCGCGGGTAAGGAGACAACGTAACATACAGTGATAACTCACTTATGCTTATTTAGTCATATACGACAAAATTGACAAATTAATGTAGTCACTGGCACATAAATTGGCAAGAATCGTTAGACGAAAACAAGTCGTATTTCTTCCAAATGATACTCTTTATAATTAATGATAACCATCCAAATACCCAAGAAGCAATAGGGATCAGTTATTAATTTATTATTTCTTCTTCCCAGCAATAATGCACAGGAAGTCGTGAAGGGTGCGCACTTTTAGAGACGGTCTCATGTCATTTTGCCGTTTTTGCCAACTTTAAAAAAATGCTTTTTGATTATGAAATCCTAGCCAAGTTATCTGCCGGCGACCGCACACGCAGAAACTTGACGCACACAGATACATGTGTACGTCTCCGGTTGATCAAATGATCTAAGTTGAAACGCAATAAAGTAGCCTTAAATTCTAAGGCGAGGGTAGGGATGTCTCCGATGCCGTGAAAAGGGCCTAATTTCATCAGTTAAGCCGTCCATTACAGTATTGAAGGACTACGGTAGATAGTCTATGGTTAAGTTGCGGGTGAAAATGAATGAGTTTTTGGGTGACGCTTTATTTGTAGCTGTTTCAGCTATCAGTTTCACCCGCGTCCAGTGACGCATATGGATGAACAGTAAGCTGTATGCTTCCGTGATGGGCTATCAAACACTGAAATAAATGTAAATAGTAGAATTTTGAAACTTTTATCTTTTTGAAAGAATAATAAAAAAAATACTTTACCTAAACTATATAAATTATAACATAATTACAGAAAGTAAATAATCCTAACTACGATATAATTAATTACTTTTAATTCACATTCAAAGTTCCCAAAGAACAAAAATACATCTTAACCCTTTCAAAATAAAGTCGAAATTCAAGCAACCGACTAAACAAACATTTCAATACGTAGATTTACGTAATAACAATCCCAAAGCACAAAACGCGTACTTAATGTAAAAGTAACCTAATTGCAATGCTAATACGGTCTAATTTCCAAGAACAGGAGAATAAATTATGTTGTTCCTAACAGTTTGAAGGTGTCTGCTAAGAGGAGATAGGATTGTTCAGAATCGTTGTGTTTCAAGACATTTTGATATGCACAGGAACAAATGTGATAGAAAGACAAATCCCTATTTTACTACCAGTTATATCTAACTCTACTTATTCATATAATAAACTGCCAAAAGGGGCTGCATTATGACCCCCAATCTACATAAACCCTCTTCATCATGTTATCTATTAATTGATGAAAGGTGTATAAAAAATCGAGCAGTAGTTTTTGAGTACATGACGAACAGACAGATGCAGTGAAAGATTTTGTGCTTATAATTGTGATTGAAACAAGCCCACTAAGGTCCATGGGACTTTATTGCAATTTCATTCATACAGTAAGTATTCCTAGCGTTTTACCAAAAGCCATTGTTGAGCATTAGTGACGTGTGTGATCTGCCTCAAAAGCAGATTCCCACAAAAAAATCAAATTCTTTTTCCCTTCGTTAAACCTTCGAAAAATCTTTGTTTACCCACTCATACGCAAAACCAATTCAGACCCCGGAAAAGGCAAAAGAAAAACCACCATAAGTCTGTTATTCTTCAATTCGCGGTATATGGAAATAGGGACAAAGTGTACCCTTATGCAAATTTCTATTTTCCTACTTGGCTTATTTTCCCCGGCTGCGGCGGCTTGCCAAAATGTGGCTTTTGTAAATGTCACTCAAGTGTCGGGAAATGCAATATATTAGAGAGGAAAAATGCGCTTTGTTGAGCCCTGGATAAATAACCTTTTGGGGATTCAAACTAGGTTTAAAGAAAAACTAGTTTTCGGCGGTGGTTTTACCCGTTTACTAAGGTATACTCGGATAAAAAGTAGTTTAATCAAAATACGTACGTAATAAGTTTTGAATGAAAGAGTAATAAACATCAATACACAAAAACTTTAGCGAAGAGCCAACTATTACACTCTATTATGAGAAAAGCGAGAAATAAAATCAAATAAACATTCACAGTGGGTAAACACTCTGCCTCAATTAATTTACTAACACAATAAATTCACAATACCCATCGCACACACTTCTAAAACAGCAGGCCAATGACCTGCACTCCAATATCCCTAAAACAGCTCTTTAAAAAAATCGAAGATAAAGAATACTTAAAATTCACACTGTCAGCAGTTATTTGACCCACCAGGGGTCATCGGAAGAACTCCTTGATTTACGTCCCGAGGTCCCGAATCAGATGGAACTTTAAGACGGGACCCTCGACGTTAAACTCTTCGGTTAATGAGGTCACTATGAGTGGGGGTTGGATACCTACTGAAATAACGAGGGGATAAAGTTTTTTTTAGGGTTAAAACGGGTTGGGTTGTAAAAATTTGGTTTTTGGTCCTTTTTAATTTTCAATAATGATTAGAAGTATGATTTTAATGTTTATTTTGTCTATTATAATAACTCATATTCCAAATTCGTGTTTGAAGAATTGCAAAAAATCCGTACTATAATACAGTTGGAAAGTTTGTTTGGTCGAACAGAATAATTAATGCATACAGCTTAAAAGTTTTCTGACTATTCCTCGGACACTCTGTTCCAAAATTTAACCCATACATACAAACTATCACATTTAAAATATGAGTAAAGTTTTACTAACGAAAAACAAATAAATATCCAAACTATATATTTCTAAGATAACTTTTAATCCAAGTGAACGTACATTTAGGTACAAAGAAAAGCATTTGACTCTAGCTGCAACAATGCGGGCACCAAATAAGTCAGCAATAGTTTAATAAGAAAATCCAGAATTAGTATCAAAGTTAGACCAACTAACTCCGTCCCAGGGGTCGTGTCTGACAATTTAAGTTTATAAGACTTTGTCTAGCAATAAATGGTATATGAGTTTAGACTGGCCGTGTGTGAAGTTTTGGCTTGAAATATAATTATTTTGGTCTTCTGAATATTAAAATTATGTGTCTTTAGCAAAGTTAGTTATTATTTCCAAAATATCTAATAAATAATGGGTGCTCTTCTATATTTATAGCTTTAAGTAACAAATCGAAATCAGGTAGGAAACATTGACGAATGTCGATCATAATTTCAATTTCAATAATCTCAAAGCCTAACAACGCAATTTCAACCTTATTAAAAGGCACAATAAGTACCTTTTCTTTTAAAACTTAAAAGCTTAAATAACCGTTTTGCAAAACACCTACAGGTACCCAAGCGGTCCAATCATCCCTTCTTATTGCCTTATTTAAATATTGATCACTTACCTCGGCATTGATTGTCGGCGGCATAACGATTTTCTTCTGCGGGGGAGACCGTAGAACCACATTTTCATCTCTTATAATAATTTGTGGCTCCATAGCAAGAAGTTTTTTCTTGCACTCTTGCATCTGCAGACATTCTTTTTCCTTTCTTGATAGCACTGATTCGGATGACGCGTGTTTTGAAGAACACACTGATGTGTTTTTACTGGATAACTTTAAACTGTCTATTGAAGCTGTCATTTTAGCACTTTCTTTGCCGTTTGAAGACGCCATTTTGGATTTTTTGCACTTTTTCGTGGGTTTTTATTACATTGGTTTTTCAAATGTTTTTTGTGTTGTCACTGTAATTGTTTGTTTCTGTATTTCGTATAGTTATTAATTAACTTTTATTACATTATTTAACGTTTATTTCTTATGTCATATTTTGAATCTAAAATAAATAAGTTGGATTCTAAAACTAAAGACTTGAGGACACTGTAAGACCAAAGAAATAAAATTGAAATAAATATGAATTGGAGCAGAAATAAAATAATTGGAAGTGAAGTGAACCGTTTTAAACCCCCGTTGCGGAAAACATTACCGGTCATTTGAAGAATTTTTATACTGAGCACGATTTTAGAACTTATTTTTATTCCTTTTAACGTTCTGGGAATTAGAATAATGAGTTGAGTTAGCGGGGGAGCAATAATAATGTCAGTGGGGTAATAAGATTGTCGTTGGGGGAGTTACCACAGTTTACGTTCGGGAATTAGGCTTTTGGAGGAACAGCGATAAGTAGTGTGTTTTGATAGTGTTCTTTTTGTTATGTATTTGAATGTGGAAATTGCTCTATGTAAAGAAATCATTATATGAACAAATGTTTAGTTTTTTAGTCAATTCAGTCATGGTAGTTGATCATGAGCCTAGCTTTTACCCATCAATGTCGGGGTCAGCTTCTACTGAAATCTGAAGAAGATGATGACCAATGTTTTATAATTGATTCATACAAATGTAAAGCTATAAATATGAAGCGATTTTCTGTCTAAGCATCTTAACTTCTTTATTTTGAAAAGGAAGTTTCCTTCAACGAAAAAAAGAAAAATATTACATTAAGTACATGTTTCTACGAAAGATCTCGAAAAACGGGTTTTTATGAATATAGTTTATCGCTGATTTGTTTATAATCAGTTATGTTTTATGTTTGATGTATTAGTGATGGAGAACAGGTGTCGATAATCGCACTTTTGAAACATCACAGGTGCGGTAAATTATTCTTTCTGAATTTTATAGCGAGCAGATAATTTTGTTAAAGAATCCATCATTTTTGAAGGTGAAAAGTTCAAATAAATTAATGGCGATGTATCTAAAATTATCTCCGATTCTTATTGTATTGCAATTAAATTATGAACCCATATAGCATTTCTTGCATTTTTGGCTAGATATAATAAGCATTCATTTCTATGGATCTTTTTAGAACCGGTGAAGTTTTTCACACATTTCCTCGAATAAAAAGTAAATAGGTACTTTTCTCCCAAAATTGAGACAAGCATAGAATAAATTCTCTCTCTAGAAAGTAATAATTCTACATATTTGACTCCTGATTTTCTGTATGTGATACAGATAAACTTGTAAAAATAGACAGCACTTATTTCACACGTTTCACGCAATAAAGTCATCACAAACAAAATTTAACACCGCGCCACAATTTACAACAATAAAACAAAAAAGAAACATTGCCACAGTGTAAAAATTACAACATGGATGACCACAGATAAAATATTTGCAACCGTAAAAAAAATCAGTCATCGGAACTCGGTGCTTGGTGGTAAAAAACTGGGAATTTATTTCCCATTTGGCGTGTTTTTCCACTCTGTTACGTCACGGTAATGGGAATGGGAATTTTTCTGGTCCCCCGGTCCGGTGGTTTTGGATTAAAATTGGATACGTTTTAAGGGATGGTCGGTATTGAATTTGTTTTCTGTTTTTGTTGATTGTTTGTGCGTGTAGAGTTTGTATTTGTTTTTTTGTTGGTCACATTGTATATGTATGTGAGGTCAATCTATAGAACAATAGTACCTACTCTGTGTAAGAAATGGGTAAGTAATTATTTCATTGTTGTAATAGATTTTTTTAAAATTAGAGCTTTAACAATTTTCTGAGCCTATTAGCTCGGAATTTGAAACTAAATGTGTGTTTACTCATGAAGACCAATACAGGTATTATATAAATCAATCACACGTATATGATCTTATATGTATTCGGATCCGAATACGTTTGAAACGTACTGTCGTTAACCAATTTTGAACTTTAGCTTCTACTCACTAAAGTATATATTCCCTTACACATAACACAACCAAAAAGATACAGTCATAACACTTCTTCAAGATATCAACAAAAGCTGAACACCAATACATCATCAAGAATGATCGACTGGAAGGATTACCATTCAAATATGATACTTATAACAATGCACTTAGAGTCCATTGTGAGTTTGACAAGGGGTGGAAAGGGATGCCTTGGGCCTTCGTCAGATGCTTGTCATGTACATTGAGTCAATTGCAAGGAATGGGGTAGAGAGAGACTTATTATGTTAGACTAGCAGTTTTCCACGGTTTCACCCGTAGCCTGAAGGAATAATTTCTCGTACAATTATAAAATTAGCGTCACAAATAACGTAGCTTTCTTACTAAGGGGTATTGGGTTGATCTGGTAACTGGGTTGAGGAGGTTAGATAGGCAGTTGCTCTTTGTAAAGCACTGGTACTCAGCTGCATTCGGTTAGACTGGAAGCCGACACTAACATATGTAGTTGGGAAATGGCTAGGCAGATGATGATGATAAAATAACGTGTCTAAGTAAAAGTCTTTTTCTTGTTACTTTACTGACTCCAAAAAAGGAGGTTTTTAATATTCTAATGTTCTATTTATTGCTGTTCACCTGTAAATGCATAAAGTATTTATCTAATATTACATGTTAATATTAGGCTATCAAACACCTGTTAATTAATAATTAGGTGCGATAGCCCTAATTTAATTATCAAGCTGTGGGTAATTAAATGGCTAAATAGCCATCATGACGGGTTAATATCAGATTGAGCTGAATAAGCATTCAATAAACATTTTGCAAAAGCAGCAATATTGGTGAACTAGTTTATGTCCCGTGGTTTTGTTAACGTGAAAACATTATGGTTCAGATGTCCAATTGCCTAATTTGGAAAGTTATACTTTACATTATTGTAATCATAGAGTACTAGAATCCGCCAATGATTCGGCGATCAGATAAAAAGAAGTCTAAAGCCTTCCTCGATAAATGGGCTATCTAGCAATTAAATATGTTTTTAAATCGGACGCGTAGTTTCTGAGATCTGCACGTTCAAACCAACCAACCGTGTCACAACATAAACGTATAGATTTATTGAAGCCATTATTTAACTTCAAGTACAATAAAGTGAACGTGTTATACATTTGTTTTTCGACATAATATAGACGACAACTGTTTTTCGAGATTGTGTATTTGAACAATTATGAAAATTAAAATTACTTCAATATTTCATAGCTTTTTTACATGGCCCTTATTCTCAACTTCACCTGTAGAAGTTAGCTATGAATAAACTACCAGACCTAAGTTACCGTACCGTATAACAATGGAACTGCTCTTTTAATATCTTAACGCAGTCACGTCGGAAATAAAAGTTCTATTTAAAAATGTGGCCAATTTATTCTAATTAAATCCCAATGGGATTCGTCAATTTTCATAATGGTTTGCTAAGATTTCTTGTGGTATTTGTAAAATAAGTATTATTTTTAAATACCTTTTTCCCACTGTCGATACTCCATCAGAGTCTTGAAGTATGTCTATGTAAGTCTATACTTCTTCTTACGAGCCTTTTCCCAACTACGCTGGAACGCGACCCCAAGGTCGGCTTCCAGTCTAACCATACATATGCAACTGAGTACCAGTATTTAGACTACTTGTACCTTGTACCTCAATTAAATCAGTTCAGTAGTATTGATGTGAAAAATGGATAAACCGACGAACAGAAGAAAGTTACCTATGTACGTAAACATATCATCCTTACTCTGGTGAAAGGATATACATATAAGCTTCTTTTTACCCGGGAGCTAAAAGATCCCTCAAGACTCGTAACCATGGCGAATTGATAGTATCTTTATATGTATTAAAATCTGATCTTCAGTACATTGAATTAAATCTCTATTCTCTCCAAGATTAAAGCAAAATTCGAAACATTTGTTAATTTTCTGTGACGCTTATTATGTTGAAAGTTACACCCACTGCTGGGCAAGTGCGTCATGACATCCCACGCATATAAAATAATGTTGTTATAGACTGTTACATAGAGAATTACAAGATTTCTCATACATCTTTTAGGTTGCAAATATATAAGAATATAAAATAAGAAGATTTAGAGAGTTCACTATAACCACGTCACTTTCTCAGAAGGTGTTACTACGTCTTATCAAAGTTTACTGCTCTTCTAAACCACGAAAATGTGTTGAAAATATGAAACATGCTTACTAAAAGTTTCCGCAGTCTTGTACATATATTTCTTGAATAAACTAGATTTTTCTTACACTAGGTGTATCAAGTGGAAAATATCCATAGTAAATAATTTCATATGCTAACATACGGCTTGAAGAATAGTCAAGTTTATGTTTGCTTTTTGGTATATTACAGGCATACTGAGGCTTTCGTGAACTAAAGTAAAGGAACAAAATAACATTGACTTTTGTTTCAAAACTATCGACAAAGCAACGGCTACTGGCTTACAAATAAACCTGAAGGACTCGAGTATCTGTGTATATAAACAGAAAGGGCCGACAAACAGGTAGACAGGCTGTTAGTGTAACTTTAATAATAGTTATGGGACAAGGGGACAAGCTAAGTATTTTCTTTGATTTCTTGCGATTGATTTGATAAATCTTGTTTGGGACGGTAGATGTTTAATGTGCCTCAATTTTATTGTTAAGAGATTTGAGAGGACTATGTAAGACCCTCATTTTGCAAAACTTTTACAAGGTCTTATTATCAGCTCGTATATCCTTAAAATTGTTGTTTTTTTATTGATACTTTAAGTATTATAATAATAAGTATTATTATAATATTTCATGCTACAATTACTGGATTTTGATTAAACTATGTAGGCATTTTATCCATGTGAGGGAATCTGTGAATATACGTTTGCTTGCATATAAATTATTTATGTAAATGCAATTCCACTTAGCGCAGCAATTACTTAGAAATTATTAATGGTATATTCAATAACAGCTTGCTGTAATCAAACCTTATATATCTTTTCTAACTAACTAAAAACTTTTTATATCTTTTCTAACTAACTAAAAACAATTACTACGAACAAACTTAAAAAAAATTACACTACAATAATATTTCTAAAACCTCCTAAGACTGATACTGAAAATCGCATCAAAATTGGTTCAGCCAAACATGGTATAATCGCTTTAACCTCCTTTTTTAAGTTGGTTAAAAACAATTATTATTCTAGATTTAAGAAGTTTGCAAGTTTCTCTAGGGACATAAAATTGAAATCAGATATTTTTCTATCACTCGTATTTTGCAAGCAAATCTTCTAAATTGAAATTATCAATCAAGCAACTTCAGAACAAAAACTAAAGCTACCTAGAAAACAAAAAACTAGAACAGAATTTAATTCAGGCTAGAAACAAAAGATTTTTTCAGCGAAAAACATGTCTAATCAAACAATAAGGTTATTAATCTTAGTCTTAATTAAAAATCTCGGAGCTTCACAGATTACAGTTGACTTCAATACTAAAACAAAGACCTATAGGTATTAAAAAAAGCCCGGGCAAGTCGGACTAGTGCACTAAGGGTTCCGTACCAATTATCTATGAAAAATCACATTTGCTATAGGTATATGGGTGTCGCCTTAACTATCACTGTTGTTCCAGTTTTCAGTTTCATTTTTTGTCATAGTGGCAGAAGATATACACTACTATATTTCTGTGAAAATTTCAGCCGTCTAGCTATAAAGTACAGTTCATGAGATATAGCCTGGTGACAGACGAATAAGGTTCCCTTTTATCCTTCGACTATGGAACCCTAAAAAGGTGATTAGGATGACCTCAATTTTGACAACACTCAAATTAAAATTATCTATAGGTAATCAAATTCTTGAAAAATAAGTTTCAGCGGATTTTCAAAAAGCTTTTTCAGCTGGTTCTTTCAGATATTGAAGCAAATTGCTGAGGTTTCGTTTTTGAGAATAAAATGTTGAGACAGACAAGTTTCTTAGACGAGAATACTGTCAATGTACTGTGAAGGGCGATTCGTTGAAACGTTAAAACAGTTTCAATAAATTTTAGTTACACAAAAGTAGTACGGGGGCTATTTTTATTTTAAATTTTGTAATGTATTTTTTTTATGTTTGATCCTTTGCGTTGAAATATTTTTAGAGTGTTTTTTTTTTTGGCAAAATGATTTGAATCTTAAGATTTATAAAAGCTCAATTCTATACGATCGAGCGATTAAGCAAAATTGAATTAGACCAACTTAGTCCTTTCTTCAAATTTTAACGACGACATAAAATTTTATTTTATTCCCCTACATTATTACTCCATTACTTTGTTAATATTACTCAGTCATTACTTTCTCACTTAACAAAAAACACAGTTACACTTAAGTCCACAAAAACCAGCACAGTGTATTGTTTATAATATTTTTGTTTTGCGAGAGGAGCGCGACGGGACGCGACTTGCCCAGACCAAGGCTGGCGCCTCACTGCCGCCCAGTTAGGCGGGCCGCCCTACCAAGCAAATATTCAAAGGTCCTTTCTCCCAACGACCTTTCTGTCTGATCTCTGAGTTATTTTCTACTTTGACATCAATAATAGCAATAGTAGTGAAATCTTATTAATATAGCCGTTAATATTCGGGCTGTGTTTGCAAAGACGTAAGGTTAGGGAGACAGAGTACGCTCATTAGTTAAGAGAATGGCTTAATTAAGTTTTTGGCGAATAATTGAGATGTCGTGGTTGAGTGTTTACTGTTTGTAGCGAAATTGTTATATTACTTTGAAGGTGTATATGTATATGTCTTTTGTTTTATACCTGTATTATGTGTGCCTTGGATCTTGTCTGTCACCTTAATTGGTCGCGTAACATAATTTGAATATGTACGTATATAATTTATTCAGGATTTTATTTTTGTTCTTGATTATTTTGTCCTTTACAATATTATACCGAGTCGCTCACTGTGACACACTGTTACTCAGCTGTATCAAGTTATGTAGACTCCAATACAGTTGGGAAAAGGCTAGGTAGATGATAGGTACGTATACAGTAAATTAAAACTCATAAAATACTTTAAGAACTATTTTTAGGATCCTTAGCAAAAATCATTGTTGTGAAAAGTCCTACTATCTCCATAGTACAGGATTTTGTATCTAACCTTGGCAAGAAAATCACACATAATGTTCTTTATTGTGCGTATATAATATATTTACTGTGAGTAAACTACATTTATCTTTTTAACGGCGACTACGAGTCATAAAGCTGCTGGAAGTTACTTAGATATAACGTTTAGATTATAATCTTATACCTTCCTTTAGGTTTATGTGTAAAATATCTTTAATACTTAGTAACATTATAAATTCAAGAGTTACTTTGTCTGTGTGCTGCTCTTTCACGCCAAAACGACTAAACTGATTTCAATGTTTAGTACATAAGTCTAAAGCCTGAAAATTACATAGGCTACTTTTTATCCAGTTGCTGCAAGAAGTTTCTTTGGGTACGGGTGGGACCGCGCCGAAGAGCTAGGCTGGAATAATCTTGCAATGCAGAAAACATTTAATTAGTTTGTTTGAAATCAAGGGCAATTAAAATAATAACGCGTTAAACTGAAATATTATTAACGCGTTAAAGTGAAATATTTATTGTGTAATTATTTTAGTCTATAATTGAATGTCTATTATTGAATGCGTGAAACTTGTGTATTTCAGTGTTTTTGCCTCTCCGTATATTTTTACGAGGGACAAGCTTTTCGTTATTTAATAGATGGGAGTCAAATTACACAGTGAAATCGGAAACCGGACAATAAAGATTTTTTACCTGGCCAATGTAGACCAAGGAGCTAATAATTTTTTAGTCCAAATACACACACAAACATACATACATCTATTCAGATTACACTAACAAATGTCAGAACTAATTCAGTTTGTTAGTGTCAAAGCAAAACGTCTTGCTTCTTACATCTCTCAGATTTATCTTCAGACTTATAATCCATCTTCTTTTCTTTTACTTTTTAGCTTTTTACAATCTAGGATTAGCTGTTATTTTTGAGATTTTTCTTTTTTATCTTTCACGAAGCTTACATCAATCACTTGGGGACTAATGTGATATTTAAAATGGGTCCTTAGTTATAAACGTTGTGGGTAAATCAGTCTCACATTTTTAAGTTCAACGACTGCGAGTAAAACCGCAGGATATAGCTGTTAGAACTCTAATAAATAAAAAGTGTTTTGTATCGAGTTCACGAAATATTTTCAACAGGACGTGAACAAATTCTACAGCCAGCTTTAACTACCAAAGTGTTCAAGGCCAAATGAACATACCCACAATATTATTTTTGGTGAAATATCATCAAATAACCCCTCCCGCTGTGGCTCGGACACAGAACCATGTTCCTTTTGGAGCCCTTTAAGTACCATTCCCGCGGTACTTAACTCTTACGAATAATCCCACAGCCAAGCAGGACTTACAATACTCGTACAAACACAATATAGGTATGAACTGAGATCGCATGTAAGACCATTGTGTAAGTAGTTTTAAGTTATCATAAATGGTATATTCTTGTGCTGTGGCAGTACTCTTTAAAATTAAATTATCACGTCTATAAGTTATCATCGGTTAACATAAATAACCGCCAGCGACGTCAGTGACGTGTCATTAAACACGTACCGACACCGATCATTTGATTAGCCAATCGAATTAATTTGTTTACCACGTATTTGTTGGCGATTGAATACCTAAATTGCTGTATATTTGTAAAATGTTCAGCATTCAGTTTGGAATCTCAAAGTCAAAGTCGTTTTTATGCAGGTTCTTATGAAAAGTCAGGCTAATTACAGTTAAGAAGTTGGTCTTCTGGAGAAGAACCGGCAAAAACTCCATGCTCACTCTTTATACCTAATTGGGAAATGGTTAAACAAATGAGTAGATTAACGTCGATAGAAGAAGTAAGTACAAAATGTTACTATACATTTAAACAATAATAATTTTGTCATGCATACAAATAAACAACCAAAGATAACCAACTAATGAAATAGGTAGCCTTTTTACTACACGCACACTATCTTCGAATTAATGTCATGAAACACATGAGAACATACATTTTCACGAAATTCAGTTCAATAAACACCTAATTTCGAGAACACTCGATCGGACACCATCATTACACCATCAGAGTAAATACACGAACCTTTTGAACTACAAAGTTGGTCGTGTCCAAACAAAATGTGCCACAAACGATTCGTACGGCGTGTTCAAACACGGCTATCTGATTAAATCGCTAACTACACTCGAGTCTGTGTTTGTCACCGATTCTGTACATATACGGACGGACGAACGTCCATTGGGAAATGGCTTGGAGTATTTACCCAACTGGAATCGCTGTGAAGAAATTTCTATGCAAAAATGGCTGCTAATTTACGTGGTGGGGACGAGACAACGTAGCCTTTTCCCAAATGTGTTGGCATCGGCTTCCAATCTAAGTACCAGTGTTTGTTGCAGCTGAGTACCAGTGTTTACAAGGAGTGACTGTCTATCTGACCAAGCCAGAACTGCTTGGTAAGACTGTTTGTCGGACTTACTGGCTTCTGACTAGCCGTAACGACTGTCAAAGATGCAACAAATTATGATATCATTCATGCATTTTCTATCTTACGATAAAATTGACAAGCATAAACTCGACGCATAGCACGGTCAGACCAGGTCAGACAATGACGTGTCCTGTTTGTTATATTGTCCAAGACAAATGGTAATGAATGTTTGTATGTTTGTATAAAATTCGATTAATTTCGCCGTAGTATTTAGCTTAGCTACGTTTGTTTTGGTTTTATTTGCAATTTTATGCACTAACCAAATGGTTAAACAGCGGTACAATCGAATTGTTTTATTTGAGTCTGTTAAATTGTGGTTGTTTGGTTGTCAGGGCAGGAACTAATTAGTTTCGGTTCTATGCCTAGTTGAAAACATTATTGAATTAGTTTTCCATTCTAATAAATGCAAGCCTCGCTGGCACAACAAAGTTTTTCGAATTTTCGAATCCCAATTTACAATTATTTGATGTCAGCACTGCATGTTTTTTCTTAAAAATCTTCCTATCTATTGTCATCTCACAAGTAACTTTCTAGTTCTTTCTTTCTTTCATGACCTTTCTCAAATTGAAAAAATCTTCGTCACAATTTTTAAGTTCATTTGCTTGTGTTCATGGATACGATACGTTCAATCATTGCTCAAAACTTCATAAATCCTTGAAACTTCCAAACAACTTTGGTTCACTCCTAAAACGTACCACACAGTTACTACAACAAACAAAAGTCTCAAAATATTTCTTAAAATTCCCTCACTATCTATCTCTACATACGTCAGACACATTACTGTAGATCTGACTTCAGCTGTTTCTAGACACAGACAAATGACTCCTGCATTATGTCTGAACCATGGAGAACAAAATGACTAGCAGAGATGTCATAACGCAAAATCTCCTAAGAAAGTAGCGCGCCAAAATGCGGGTGTGCGGGGGACGAAGAACGTTACTAGCTCCACTTACACGTCCTCTATGGAACCCGCCCATTATTATTTAATAAAATCAACAATCATTGAATGATTGGTTTGATTTCACAGGGAACCCGATCGCCTCGTTAATTCTAGTAACTGATCACGCCTACCGTACGTTGCTTGACCTACAAGTAGGCGCATGACCTACTGTCCTCATGGCGTCTCCGCTATCTTTCCTGCCTCCGTGGTCGTAAGTCAGACTTCTTGCATAGCCGACTCTAATGCGCTTCTATACTAAAAGCATTTGGTCCTCTGAGACGGATTTTTAGTTACAAATATAAGTTTTATTGGTGTAATGGCTAAATGGTTTTGTGTTGTTTTAGTGGATTTACCCGTATCCCGAGGGAAATTTAGTCGGACTAGGATAAAAAGTGTAGCATTTATGTTATTTTCAGCTTATTTTGATTCGATTCAATTAAAACTATTTTTTGTTAGGGAGAATTCTTGGGCTGTAGAAATGACTGAGGCTGTTTCCGAAATATAGGTACTGGTTTATTCCAACGGATGATTTGTAACAAATTATATAATTAAACGGCGCGCGACGCGTACAATTTTCACAGCTGATCGGTAAGGTGTGTGAGCGGCCCGCGATCCTCGTACGTGGCTGCCCCCCGCGCCGCGCTGTCCCCCCTCCGATGCCATCGCCGGTGGCGCCTCCATCGACGTCGTTCCTATGTTCTAGAGGTTTCCGAACATCCTGCCCGGGTTGAAACATCGTCTTCAATAGGTAAAGGACATATGTTGTTGAAGGCCCTTGTGATGTTGCCCTTCTTGGTTTTGATTTCCGCCACCCTCGTGATGCCGTCAGCACCAGGAAACACCTTGACGATACGGCCTAATAGCCAATGTAGTGGTGGTTGCGTTTTCTCTCTGATCAGAACTAACTGATTCAGCTTAATTTCGCCTGTGGACGCATGCCATCTGGTTCTCTGCTGCAACATGACAACATATTCATGACTGAATCGGTTCCAAAAGTGTTGCCGTAGATGCTCAATTCTTTTGTAGCGGTCCAATCGAGTGATGTTGACGGAGTGTACCTGCGGCTGAGAAACGGATATTAGCGGTCGTCCAATTAAAAAGTGCGAAGGAGTGAGAGCGGTAAGGTCGTCAGGAGACGAAGAAAGAGCAACAAGGGGACGGGAATTTAATATAGCCTCAATTTGGACTAGGTATGTGTTCATCTCCTCATATGTTAGATGAGAAGAATGAACAATGGTTTTTAAGTGTCTTTTTGTAGACTTAACGGCGGCCTCTGTTATACCATTAAAATGTGGACTATAAGGAGGAGTAAAGCTAAACTTTATCGCTTCTTGTGCAAAATAGGTTTCTAAATTTGAATTAGCCAAGAATTGTGCAAGCTCATTAAATACGCCCACAAAAGCTGTGCCGTTATCAGAGAGGATACTGTGTGGTTTACCCCGACGAGCAACGAATCTCTTTAACGCGGCAAGATAGGCGTCTTTGGTGAGATCCGTCACAAGCTCCAGATGAACAGCCTTTACTGCCAAACAGACGAACACACAGATATAGGATTTAATGAGTCTGGCACCTCTGCCTTTACGGTCAG
Organism: Helicoverpa zea x Helicoverpa armigera; assembly: GCA_033682625.1. Classification (NCBI taxonomy): domain Eukaryota; kingdom Metazoa; phylum Arthropoda; class Insecta; order Lepidoptera; family Noctuidae; genus Helicoverpa; species Helicoverpa zea x Helicoverpa armigera. Next base: position 9,004,849 of record JAWIIS010000053.1, on the reverse strand, counting down.
CTATCAGCATTGGTCCGGCGTAGTCGACACTACAATTATAAAACGGAAATTCAAGCTGTGTCCTCGTGCGTGGTAGCTGACCCATGACTGGTTGCACCGCTTGACACCTAAATCTGAAACATTTGACACATTCTCTGAATGTACCTTTAGATAAATTTCTACCTCCTAAAGGCCAGTAAGTTTGACGAATGTGTGATAAAAGAAGTTGTGGCCCTGCATGCATAAGCTTAAGATGTTCACAACGAAATAATATTTTCGTAATGTGATGTTTACTATCTAGCAATATTGGATGTTTTGTGTCGTAACTGTAGTTAGCGTTATCTAACCTGCCACCTACGCGAATTACACCTCGATCATCCATAAATGGAGACAGTGAAGCAAGCCTATTTTTGCTGGATAGTGGCCTTTTTAAACTAAGTGTTTTGTATTCGTCAGAAAACATTTCCATTTGACTAAAACGTAACATAACAGTAAATGCTTCATTTAATTCATCACAGGATAAATGACCACACAACCTGCTGTTAGGATTTTTTAAATTAAAAATGAACCTAAGTACATAAGCGAAAATACGTTTTAATTTGTTTATGTTAGATTTATTACTAATCAAACGACTGATAACTGATTGAGTTGATTGACAGTTATCTACTAAATGAACTTTAAATTCAGGTATGTCGGAATTAGAACCCGTATTTGGCATTTTAGGCCAACGATCTTCGCCTAATTTTAAAAACTCTGGGCCCGACCACCACAATTTACAGGTGCCGATTTGATCGGCCCTCAGCCCGCGAGATATGAAGTCGGCCGGGTTCTCTTTCGACGACACGTATCTCCAAGAATTTTCCCCGGTACTTTCTTGTATCTCACTGACACGGTTACGAACAAAAGGCTTTAATTTATTCGGCGATGCAGATAACCAACAGAGAACTATCGTCGAATCACACCAATAATAACACTTATTTATTTTAATAGTTAGTGAGTCTACTACCTTTGCACTCAGTCTTGCTCCCAACAAGGCCCCGCACAGTTCAAGACGGGGTATGGTTGTATGTTTAATGGGAGCTACCTTATTTTTCGAAGTTAAAAGGTGAACGGTTATAGTATCATCATTATTTAGGCAACGAACGTACACACATGCCCCATAGGCACACTCGGATGCATCTGTAAAAATGTGCAACTCAATTATTTTATGATTAACACTAAATGCATGCCGTGGTATGTTTAAATTATTCAAACACGATAACGTAGTGACGAATGACGACCAACATTCTTGAGTGTCACGAGAAACCGGTTCGTCCCACGAACATTTTTCTAACCATAATTTTTGCATTGTTATCTTTGCCAATACGACACACGGCCCTACTAGCCCTAATGGGTCAAAGATTTGACTAATGCAAGATAAAATGTAACGTTTAGTTATTTTATTAGTTGGAGGTAGATTTATAGAAAAAGTTAACTGATCTAAATCGCGAACCCAGTTTAAGCCCAATACTTTAGCAGTGTTATGAGATTGATTACGATTTAAATCCAGAATGTTATTATCATTCTGATCAAGGGATGACAACATAGCCTTCATCACTTGTGGGCTATTAGATTGCCATTTTCTTAATTTGAATTGAGCTGATGCTAAAATCGAACTCACCTCCTTGCATAACAGTATGGTTGCTGACTCAGTGTCACTGCCTCCCAAATAATCATCAACGTACATGTCCCGTTGTATAGCTTGCTTTACGTCATCATTAGACGCCTGTGAAGCGAGACTTACGAGTGCCTTTGTCGCTAAGTATGGTGCCGAAGCGGTGCCATAAGTAACTGTATTAAGAACAAAGGTTTTAAGCGGTTCATGTTGATTAAATCTAAATAGGATTTTTTGTAAAGAGCGTTGAGATTTATTTAAATCTATAGCTCTATACATTTTCTCTACATCTCCTGATACAACGTATCTATGTTTTCGAAAACGAAGTAAAATAGAATAAAGATCGTCCTGTACAGTCGGACCGATCATTTGTAGGTGATTTAAAGAAATACCTGAAGTCGTCACAGCTGACGCGTCAAAGACAACTCTTAATTTAGTTGTAGTACTTTGCTCGCGCGTAACACCGTGATGTGGTAAATAGTAACTTATGTTATCATTTGAGTTACTAACTTCAGACATATGCCCTAATTGCAAGTACTCGTGCATAAAATCGATATACCTACCTTTGAATAAGGGATCACGTTCAAACCTACGTTCGAGCGAAAGAAATCGAACTTTCGCCATTTGGTATGAGTCACCTAAAACATCTGGTGACTGTTTAAATGGCATTTTAACAATAAAACGCCCGTCTTCGCCACGAGTAGTAGTGCGTAAAAAATGTTCCTCACATGCACGTTCCTCGGCTGACAACGAATGTTTTTCTGATATTGAATCTAGTTCCCAAAACCGAGTGAGTTCAGGTTTTATTTCCTGCACAAAATTACACACTGGTTGGTCACGGGATGGACTAGGTTGCGCAATAAACCCAGAAATAAGCCATCCTAATTTAGATTCGTATAACCTAGGTTGACATTTGCCTAGATTTATTGTGTTAGTACCTAAAATATTCCAGAACTGTTCAGCACCTAGTAAAATGTCTACGCTTGACGGTTTATAATAGTGAGGGTCAGCTAGACAGATGCCTGATGGAAGTGGAATAGTACTTATATCAATTAATGTCGATGGTAATGATTTGGTTATCTCTGGTAATACTAAACAATCAATTGTTGTTTTAAATTTACCCGAGTAAGATTCTAAGGTTAAGGAACAAGACTGTGTGCTTTTACAAGTTTGCTGGTTAATACCCGTTATTCTGGAGTTTACGTTACGTTTAAGTGAACCCAGCTTACCACACAGCTCCTCAGTTATAAAGTTTGCGGTACTGCCGTTGTCCAGCAGCACCCTCGCTACGTGGCTGCGGCCGCTGCTGTCGCGCACCTTCACCCTCGCTGTGGAAAGCAATACGGTGGACGAAGTAGTATTCTGTATAGCTTTGGCAGTTAAAGTAACATTATCTGTTATTTGACTACTGGTAGTCGGCTCGCTGTCTTTGTCTACGTGTAACAGTGTATTATGTTTTGCCTTACAATACTTGCACCGAGCCCACAATTTGCATTTTTGTTCGGAATGGCCCGGGTTTAAACAGTTAAGACAAACCTTGTATTCTTTAGCCTTCTGATTACGAACATCTGACGTCAGTTTTCGAAAACTATCACACTTAAATAAAACATGACTTTGTTTGCACATTGGACAATTTGAGCTCGAAACCTTATTTGAAATATTATTATTATCAGTTGATGTTATGGCAAAACTTTTTTGCTTATTTGATTTATTGTTTGAGGTCTTGTTTTTAATAGCTTCAGAGTCCTCAACTGATTCCAACAAGTCTGCCCTGTTATTTAAAAAAGTTAAAAATTTAGACAATGTAGGTGCCTCGGATAACGTATTTCTAAATTCTTCCCAATGAACGTAAGTTTTAGTATCTAATTTGTGAGCCATTATATAAATAATTAAGGTGTCCCAGTGCTGCGTCGGTTGTCCTAAAATTGTTAAAGCTCTGAGATTTTTTGTAGTACTATCGACTAAATGACGTACTGCTTTACTGGACTCCTTTTCTATTTGATCGACATTAAATAACGATTGAACATGATTATTTACCAAAAGACGATTATTATTGTAACGTTTCGTCAATACATCCCAGGCGATGCTGTAGTTACCAGAATTAAAATCCAAGCTTCTAATAATTAAGGCAGCAGCACCCTTTAACGAGGACCTCAGATAATGAAATTTACTTATGTCATCCAACAATGTGTTCTTGTGTATAAGAGAATCAAACGTGTCTCTAAACTCGAGCCAATGCTGATAGCTTCCATCAAAATGTGGTAAACTAATCTGTGGTAATTTCACAACACTATGTTTCGACTGTGTGGCGTCATTATTATCTGAAGCTTGTACGGAACTCACCAACACGCTGGCTCTTCGCTCGCTATGCTGACGTCGCACCTCGCGCGCCGATGACACCAAGGAGAAGTATTGGTTTTGAAAGGCTTCGCGATCAGCCAATGCCTCGGCGGAGTCCTCCATCAGCAGCTCGATATCCCCCTGTATTTTATCATAGTCATTGTATAATAAATCCATTTTATCAAGTCGGGTTTCCAGTTCTGTTACTTGTAAATCACTTAATCGTGAACAAGAAAGGACTACATTTAAATAATTGCTGAAAAGCGTAAGTTTAGCTTTACAGCTTGCACGTTTCTTAACTAATTCTTTAAGTTTAGAGTCCATTATTCAAATAAATAATAATTACGTTAATTCGTAACTAATGAGCAAGCACTGCGTTGAATAAATTGCAAAGCGACAGATGTTGACCTTGAGTGAATTAGCGGTCAAGCTAACACGTATCCGTGTAAACAGGTTTCTTATTTTTGCCTGCTACTAATTATGCAGCGATGCCCCTACAATAATCGGCTTGAGCGATAACCAGGCTTGAAATATGTGCAACGAAATGAATGCGATGACTAATAAATATGGGGAAAAAAAATGGAACAGATTTAAATGGCCAACAAAGCGGGAAGAATTTAAGAAGTGATAAAGGGCAATGATTAATTGGAACGACACACTATTTACCGATCCGTAGCCACAGTTATCCGTTCTCGTCGATATATTTCTTGGAGACGTGTGCGCCACGTTGGTTTTTTCCTGCGCTGCAAAATCGCCACGCACGCGTCACTGCACGCCTGCCTCCGTTGTTTTTTCTTTCTTGCGAAGGACCACTTTGTTAGGGAGAATTCTTGGGCTGTAGAAATGACTGAGGCTGTTTCCGAAATATAGGTACTGGTTTATTCCAACGGATGATTTGTAACAAATTATATAATTAAACGGCGCGCGACGCGTACAATTTTCACAGCTGATCGGTAAGGTGTGTGAGCGGCCCGCGATCCTCGTACGTGGCTGCCCCCCGCGCCGCGCTGTCCCCCCTCCGATGCCATCGCCGGTGGCGCCTCCATCGACGTCGTTCCTATGTTCTAGAGGTTTCCGAACACTATACTTACTTTCTGATACAGTTATTAACTGTAGCTACAAAGTCAATATTTTTGTTATTTTTTATTATTTATTCCTACATAATAAAAAAAAAAAACTATCTTTTACCTTATCCTGATGTCTACTCGTAATACGTTTTACGAAACCTAACACGTAAGTCCATCTATTCAGAATAACCTACTAAACAAAAAAGGTGAGAACTAAAGTAAGTAAAGGCAAGTCAAGCCACTTACTCCATTACATTCACGAATATAATAGTTATTCCCTAAAACTGGGCTCGGCGGGGTGCGGACGATGTTTTTAATGATCATGTCCTTGAAGCTAAAGCTGGGACCGCCATTACTAAATGGATTCGGAGGCCAAATTGTTGGGAATTCATGTTATTATTGAAACGGTTATTTTTGGTAGTTTATGAAGGAAAGACTGTATTTTTAGCACTTTACACCTCGTAGAATTGTTTTTGTGAGTAAATAAATTAATTGGTTGGTGTATCTACGAATTTCACTCTATACGGATGTATTGAAAAACAATTTAGTTAATTAGACTTCTTAGTATTTTGCTGTACAGTTTCAGCATTTCCAGAATAACCCTAATTTCAATTGTTTTCAAGCCGTCGTGTCTATAAACACTTTGGTATAAATATACCTACCGTTTTACCTGACGAATTTTCTACGTTGCTCACACACTTCATGCAATATAAATATTTGTAAAGTTGGTCTTTTGGTGCAACTTTCTAAAATAGTGTAGTTTACCAAAATTACACGATTTTATTTTAATACATAGTCAGTGAAGTTAGTAGATAATTAAAATTAGGTGTTAAACTAGTCTAAAAATGTTCCAATTTCTATAGCAAACGAATCTGAGGGCTGGCCATCTGCTAGCGTTGAATGAGCTATTTGAATTTCAAACGAGAAAAGTGGAAGCTAATGAAAATAGTTTTATGAACTAATTAACTTTTCAGTGCTGAAAATGTACTGGAAAAAGTTTTATAATATGCTGTAGTTATTACATTTATATACATATAGTTGTGAATCGTGTCTAGTTACATCATTTGGTAGTACATCAGGACTTTTGTACTCCATGCAGCGTGATAATAATGAATAACCTTTTTCGAGGATTAGATAATTAAGCTTACCTTATAATGCCCGATTCAAAATGTTGCTGTAGTTTTGGTTAATGGTTACTTACCCGTAAAAGAGAAAAGACAAAGTTAGAAATACAAAAAAATATTGCAAAATCACGTTCACAACAGTTTCGATTTTCAGAAAGCCTATTATATCAGTCTTTCTTTGTGGGCATTGTCCCGATATGCAGGAAACAATCATTCTTATACTATTTAAGTAAACAAATAAATCCAATCGACCGCATAAATTAAAGCCGTTTAAAAGCCACATTATTTCCCTTTTGACCTTCCAACCCAAGACATTACATCCAGGTCATAGCTGCATCAGGCTGCATCAGCCTGCATAGACCTGCATCAGCTAGTAAGCCGCATTCAAACATTACCGTGGGAGATTAAACCTCAGATTTGGGACTTGGCGAGCCGCCAAAACGTTTTAACGGAACCCAGGACCGTTCACTTGACGGACTATCAAAGGGGACTTAGGAATTTTGTTGGGGAAATATTTTTAGGTAATAAATACGTATTTTTGGGGAAATTAAAAATTGTTGGTCTCCTCACTGAAGATAAATGATTAACTATGGAGAAAGTAAAGCAGTAACTATATAAAAGTTAAATCAACAAAAGTTGTGGAACTCAAACTCAAAAACGTTTATTCAAATAACATCCTATACTTATGTAATACATGTCTAATTTATTTATTTATTTTATTTATAGTTAATTAAAACGGTGCAACACCAATTACAATAATTAACATGGAAACATCAAATCAAAACAAAAGTAAAAACATATAGTCGACAGCATTTCAATATCTAATTAACAAGGAACAGTGGACGCTCTTGCATACTTTCTCTCACAGAACCCCAAACACACACGCATTACTTTACTCCACTCATCCACAAACACATCAAATTCAGGGTTGGCAGTCAGAAGGGCGTTGAGCGTCTTAAGGGTACGACATATAGGAGATTCAGCTCTGGCGACTGTTTTGCATGTCGGTGGGGCGAAGAGATTGTGATAAAATACAACATATCTACTTTAAGTAGGAAAATCATAAATTCCAAGAAAGGAAAACCCACAAACCAAAAAACAGCCTTACACAAAAGACACTCTAATTAAAAGGGGGAAAATAAATAAAAAAACACAAAACAGAACTCAAAAGAAAATTACACCTTAATTTCGGTGTCACGCACTTTCGGTGAATTTCTATAACCGATCTATCCTTTTATTTTCTTCTTCTTTCGTCGGCGCAATATTTCATCCTCTTCTATTTTCCCCTGTCACTCGTCATACTGACACTCACTCCCTATCATCCTCCTTCCTATTCATGTCATCTTTCAGGCAATCCATCCATCTTTTCTTATATCTTCCTCTTCGTCTCCATATATCTACATTAATACTTAGCAGACTCTTTGTTGCATGCGTATCATCCCTTCACATTACATGGCCCATACCATGACAATCTTCTATAACCGATTTACCATTGACATGCAATTAGCTAGTATTAAAATTCAAAATCTAAATCGATTTTTTATAGAAATCCATCATCAAAGAATAGATAACAAAATAATTTAAAATCACGGCCTCATTTTCACAGGCTTTTCCAAAAGTCCTGTACTAAAAAGCTCTACTAGTTAATTGATTTTCATGACAATATAATCCTGGGGTACCGTAATCTGTATGCACGGAGTAAGGAAAGATGAGCGGAGATGCCATAAAGCAGGTAGGTCAGGCCTTCTTATAGGTCAAATTCGTACGGTGAGCATGACCAAAACGATCAGTTACGAGTGAAATAACGAGGCGTTCCGGTTCTTTGAGACATTTGTCAACGATTTTTGGTATTACAACAATGGTATTACAAAGAAGGCGTTTGTGGCAGTAACGTTCCTCGTCCCCTTCTCACCCGCATTTTGGCGCTACTTTCTTAGGCGATTTACTGTTGTGGCATCTCCGCTAGTCATTTTGTTCTCCATGTCTGTATGTATATTCCGTACAACAGAGCTAAGCTACCATAATGCACATTGATTGACAAGGATTTATCGTGTGCGTTAAGCCAGCGTGGCACTTGCGTAAAAATATTCAGTAGATTTTTTGTTTCTGTTTTATTGTTTGGATGTGGATGGAAGCAGATTTTGTGGATTAAGTACTACCTGATGTATTATAAATGAAATGTGAAGTTGAAAGTGGTTATTATTAATTTATAAAGTTTTGATGTCTAAAGTACCTATGGTTGGAAAGAATATTATAACCATCGTTAAATAACGTCAGATATAAAAAAAAAAAACATGCGCTGATCCCAAATAAGAACGAAATTAGGATAAAAGAAAAATGCAGCAGGATGAAAATGATGATGCTATACCAAAACTTTGAGTGAAATATTTTGCCAATATAATGATGGGCTACAAGAGTGTATACCACCCACCTGCTTTAACTTATAGATTATTTAAAAATACAAAATCGCAAAAACAGGGACTGAAAAAGTATGTTAAGCTAATCCACCATCAGTAAGTATGGTAAACTTGCCTTTCTATATTAAAAAAACCGGCCAAGTGCGAGTCGGACTCGCGCACCGAGGGTTCCGTACAAATCCTGTATAGATAAAAAGTAAGTCTCGCGCCAACCGTTCAGTTTAGAACAATCATAGTTATGGTAATTTCGTGAGAGTCAAAGTAGTTAATATTTTTTATTTTATAATATAACTAAAATAGTAGGCCAATACCTTGTAAAAGTTATTTTATTAAAGTTATTTATATACAACATTTTATAGTCATCTTTCAGAAATTTGATCTAAAATAACTAATTATGTCTTAAAGGTCATTGGGCATATCTGACCCGCTTTGTAAAAAGTGGCGGACATGAATCAAAGTAGTTTTAAATTGTGGAGAATGGTATGACGTTTCTTTGAATATAAATATTTTATTAAAATTCCATGGAGACGAATGTCCAGGATTGTTTGAAAAATATAAGAGACAAGCAGTTTCAGAGGATTGTACAGGTTGCAATGCTAGTTTTTATTGTTAAAGACTTTTCATAAAGAAGGAAGATGCCAATTCGGATGACCAGGATCTGATGAGGATCTGGAAACCCTGAGAAATCGAGGGCAACTCTTGAATATTGTAGGCACGCATCGAGTCATAACCAGACATGTGAGTGTATTTTTGAGGGTACTGGTAAACAGTGAAGGTTTGGAGCTGATTTGATTATGGAGACTACAAAGAGTCGAGGGAACTCCTGAACGGTATGTTACAACTACCACGTGCTTGGACTTATTTTATTCGTATTGGCGAAGACTTTCCACATAGGTAGGTTTGACTGCCATGTGGGATCGATAGCAAAGATCAGATATAGTTATGGGAACTCCTTTACAATTTATAACGTAACCTTGTGTTGGAGCTTATTTTAGGTGATGAGAATTCACGACTAACTTGGGTTAAAGCAGCTTTGGTTAAAGCAGCTTTGGTTAAAGCAAAGGAATGGGATCTTTTATTTTTGAGGGATTAATCACCTAACAAGCTCCAGTTTCAGGTTTTTTTCGAAACCGCCTGACGACTTGTAGCTGACAAATTGTAACAACGACTTCTAGAGAGTAGAATTCGGGTCTGCTGGCTTTACGTTTCTAGAGCCTTGACAAAAGTGTAATTCTGTCCCTTTCTTTGTTTTATCAAATCGGCTTTATTTTATTTTGTAGCATTTTGCACACAAATCTAACTTAAAAACATATAAAAAAGCAACAAGAAAACAAGAGCAAGAAATAAATTAAAAAGATGTTAGGTGCATCGGTCTAGAAGTCGGTGTCTAGAGGATGCATCTATATTTATTTAACCACCGAGATCTAGACCGATGCATATAAACAGTTTTCTTGTTGTTTTTAGAAGTGTGAAGTGAAAAGTTCTCGTCAATACGAATAATATATGTAAGCCCAAACACGACGTAACTAAAACATACTGGTGAAGCGTCAATGTCTTTTTGTCAATGCGAATATTTATTCAATAATAAATTAAATACATAAGTTATTTTTCCCGCAACTTAAAACTTTGTTTCAATTATTTTCATATTTATAATAACGCAATTGAGTTTCTGATGATGATATCCGAACGACAATACTAGCTACCGCAGCGCCCATTGGTTCGTATCGAGTGTTCTAGAGGACGCTCGCATCAAGCCAGCAGTTGCGTTTGGCCACCGCCAAGGACGCATGTACTATTTCTCCCGCCGCCATTGTGTCGAATACACACCGCTCCGCGTCATTATTTCCCTATATGTGATTTCCTGAAGATTCTCGTGTAATAATTGAACCTGCTGCTAGAAGACATTGCGGACTTATAGTGCAGTGCTGATTTCACGAGTTTTAACCAGTCCACCGGTGGATGAACCTAGATTTAGCTCGCCGGCCGGCAGCCCTTACCGCGACCACGCGCCCTGGAACGAGGCCTCTTCACATCTCGCTGGTTCTAAGTGAGGTCCCTGGATTCACAAGGTACGTGGGCTTTATTGCTGCAAATAGTTGTAGTGGGTATTGGTGTCTAAAGGAATATCATCAGCAGGGATTTAATTGAAATACGATTTAGGTTTCACCGCCATATTGTTTCCCCGCATTCGATTTTCAAGATTTGAAATCACCGCTCCCGCATTTCTCTTTTCTTTCTTCATTCAACCTTTTAAATTTCTCCCCAATTACATTCATTAATTTTCTATTATTTTTCCATGATGAGGCTATTTACACGCCTCACCATAGTTTTGGTCCTTAGAAACCGGATATTGAACCGCTATTAGTTAGATTTTTACGTAATAATTGGTGAAAATCATAAAGTAACATTGCACAATAGGTATAGGTAATTTACGTAAACTTTGGTGAATTATACCTGCCTACAAATCGCTCCGCTTTAATAAATATGAACATATTTGACAATAGATTTTACGTAAGTATTTGGTAAATCTGTCAATTTGTCTCACAGAATAGAACGTGTTACGTATTAATTGGTAAAGTTCATTCTTTGTTGATTTATAATTTCGCCTTTGTAACAAATACATACCTACAATAGGAGGTAGTTACATATCATTTCGGTTTTGTGCGTATGAGTCATTTTTATTCTAATACCTACAGATAGTTTTACTATTGCAAACCGCCTTGTAGGTAACTTGTTTACCGCATTTCTTTATACTGTTTTTGAAGATTAGCTTCACAAAATGACTGACAAACAACTAAAACCGGAAGATTTACTAACGATCCTTCATGAGAAGAAAGGATTATTATTCAAACGTGTTAATCGATTATATGATTTATCAAAAAATATTTCGTCGTTCGATTCGAGAAAGAATGAAAGTTTTATGACTGAATCGGAAACTATTGACGACATTCGAGACAAATTCGAATCTTATGTCGATCGAATTAACCAAATAAACATGAATTTGAAACCTGGTTCGAGTCCCGACTATGCTTCTTTAGAATCCTTTGAAGATTTGTTTATCCACATCAAGCGTATTAGAAATAAAGTCAATAGTAGTCAATCTCCGTTATCACATAGTAGTAATTCGAAAACGTTTTTTGAACCGCTAAAAATAAAGTTGCCCCCGATCGCACTGCCTTCTTTCGATGGGAAACCAGAGAATTGGCCTGTTTTCTACGAGTCGTTTAAGTCAAATATTCACGACAACGATCAGCTGACTGACTCGCAGCGTGTGCAGTACTTAGTAGGTAAACTTACACATAACGCGTTGAGGGTTACAGCCGGTATCGTACCTACGGGTGATACCTACCAGTTCTTATGGAACAGCTTAGTTAGTAAATACCAGGATAAACGCACATTAGGTACACACTATTTGAATAATATATTTGATTTAAAATGTTGTTCTTATAACGCAAATAGTCTCGATTCTTTCATTGAAACATTTAATGCAAGTATTTCTGCCCTGAAACAACTGGGTATTCCGGATCTTGCTGATTTTATTCTCTTGCATTGCGCTATGAGAAAAATAGATTCACAGACTGGTCAATCGTTTGAACTTTCCATTCGCGATATTGAAATACCTACAACTAAATTGTTAATTAGCTTTGTTCAGGATCAGGCAAAAATATTAGCTCGCTTGAATTTATCTCATTTGAATGCGAACGCGAAAAATAACTATAATAAACCGCATGGTTCCGCATCTCGCGATCCTCGTACGCAAACGAAATCGTTTGTTGTGAGTGAATCGATTAATTGTTCCGCTCCTACAGCGACTTCGGTCTCGAGTTGCGCGTATTGTAATGATAACGCTCATGTTAATTTGTATAACTGCGCGAAGTTTCAATCCACGTTAACTCCTAGAGCTAGGTTTGAGTTTATTAAATCCAAAGATGGATGCGCAAATTGTCTGAGCACTTCGCACGGTTTGAGTAAATGCAAGTCGACCTCGGTTTGTAAAGTATGTAAAAAACGTCATCATACTTTATTACATTTTGATAAAAATAATAATCCCCCGCTGCAAACTGCTGATGTTAGATCGATGAATTGCAATGTAGTCGGCGCGCCTGCTCTGGCGGCGCCGCTGTCCGGCGCGCCTTCCGCGCACCCCTCGCCCCGCGCGGCGTCTTCGCTTGCGCCGACTCACGCCGCTGTGTCTTGCTCTTATTCTTATAGCGATAAGGTCGATATTCCCGCGCCGGTAACCGTGTGTGGCTCGGGTGATGTTACTAAAACATTTCCGAATCATAATACGGCCGCGTTATTAGCAGCTGATACGAAGGCTGAGTCGACAATTCTGTTATCAACCGCGCAGGTTTACGCGCGAGCTAGTAATAATAGGTCGGGTTATAAAACAATAGTTAGGTGTTTAATTGACAATGGCTCGCAAAGTAATTTAATAACCACCGCTTGTTGTAGAAAACTCAATTTAATAATAATTCCTTTGAGTAATTCTTTTGTCAAAGGTGTTGGTTCTGTATCGCGGCCGATAATAGGTTATGTTAACTTAGAAATCGAGTCTCGCGTAGACCCGCATCAAAAATATAATATTCGCGCGTTAGTAGTTGAGTGCATTACGGACCAGCTACCTTCGCACCATATTAAGTGGGATTCTTCAGTGGACTCCCACTCGCTACCGCTCGCTGATTTAAGCTGGAATATTCCAGGCGATATTGACATAGTGTTAGGCGCTCAACTGTTTCCGTATATTTATTTGGGGAATAGGGTAGACTTAGGTTCACATGCGCCTCCCGCATTGTTAACGACATTCGGGTATGTCCTTATGGGTGATTTTCCGCATAGTAAAGATAATTTAAAGCTACCTAGCTTTTCTTACACAACGTTAGCCCTTGATAATTTATTACAAAGGTTCTGGGAAATAGAAGAGGTTGAAGGTAAACGCTTTTTATCTCCTGAGGAAACCGAATGTGAGAATATTTTTTCCTCGACCGTGTCACGTGACGATTCGGGCCGGTACACTGTCGCGTTACCTTTCAGTAAGGATCCCGCTGAGTTAGGTAACTCCCGCACCGCCGCGTACCGTCGACTGGTTGCGCTGGAGAAAAAACTCCGCCAATCACCGACGTTGAGGGAAAACTATAACGCAGTGATCCAAGAGTACATAGATAATGGATACTTAAGTCAAGTCGATGAGTCAGACATTTCGGATGACGGGTACTACATCCCTCATCACGCTGTCGTTCGGCCAGACAAACCGATGCCGCGCATTGTATTGGATGCGAGTGCTAGGACGCATACTGGTTTATCTTTAAATGATGTACTCCATATTGGTCCGAATTTACAAACGGATCTGTTTCTTCTTTTAATCAATTTTAGATTATTTCCTATCGCTATAAATTCTGATATTAGACAGATGTATTTACGAATCTGCGTACCTGTTGCGCAGCGTAAATACCTACGCATCTTGTTTCGATTCAATGAGAACGAACCTTTGTTAACATTCGCTTTTAACCGCTTACCTTTCGGACTTAAGTCGAGTCCTTTCATAGCTATGCGCACTGTGCGACAGCTGGCCTCGGACAGTCCGCATTATCCCGAAGCTGCTAAAGTAGCTGAGACCAGCCTATATATGGATGACCTGGTCTACTCGGTGAATAATGAAGAGAACGCTATCCGCATATCGCATGATCTCATAAAAATGTTTAAGTCGGGTGATTTTGACCTTGTAAAATGGTGTAGCAATTCACCCGCGCTTTTAAACAGTCTTCCTGATTCACATCGTAAGTCGCTTGATTTTCATGAAGGGAATGATGTGTCCAGGGTTTTAGGTCTTTCATGGGAGCCTTCGCAGGATAAGTTCTTCTTCACGACCGCTCGAGTGGCCGAGAAATGTACTAAGAGAAATATACTCTCGATAGTGGCCCGCTTATTTGATGTTCTCGGTCTAGTTGCTCCCGTGATCTTTTACGCCAAGTTGCTTATCAAAGAGTTATGGTTGAGCAATATCGGTTGGGATGATGTCGCTCCTGACGAAATAGTTCAACGTTTTTCGCTTCTCATGCAGGAGTTTCCCTTGTTGGATTCCTTGCGGATAGCACGTCATGTGGGTGTTACCGATGATTGTTCTGTTCGTATAGTCGCATTCGCTGATGCCAGTATGGCTGGGTACGGTTGTGTTATTTATATACACTCTATCAGTCCGTCCGGGATAATAGTTCGCTTACTTTGTGCGAAGTCAAAGGTTTCACCTACCAAGGTGACCACTCTTGCACGTCTCGAGCTGTGCGCCGCCGTGCTCATGTCGAGGATGGTGAAGGCTGTTCGTGATACTTATGCTTCACGTGTTACAATTGAAGGGATTTATGCCTTTTCAGACTCCACGATAGCCTTATCGTGGATTCATTCATCTCCGCATCGCTGGTCAGTCTTTGTCAGCAATAGAGTCGCTCAATGTCAGGAAAACTTGGGTTCTCAGTATTTTTACCATGTGGCAGGTGTTGAGAATCCGAGCGACTGCCTATCCCGTGGCCTACTTCCTTCCCAGTTGGTGTCCCATGAGCTTTGGTGGAACGGCCCTTCTTGGCTTCGTTGTGCTCCTGAGGATTGGCCGGTCAAACCTTTCTGTCCCACTGGCTGTGTGGAACTCCCCGAGCATAAGACAAACGTTTTAGCTGGCACCACGCAAGTAGAAGTTCCTCTTCTTTGTAAACTCGCGCAGCGCACCGCTTCATGGGATAGACTGTTGCGCATCGTTTCTTATATACTTAAATTCGCTAGACCAAAGGTTCATTGTGAACCTCGGTCACCACAGGGGTTGGCAGCCGCGGAAAAGGTTATAATCCGTGCCGTGCAATCTGTCCATTTCGCAGATGACATTAAGCTCATTAAATGTGGTAAACTTTTACCCAAGAAACTTAGAAGTTTGTCTGTCTTCTTCGATGAAGAAGGTATATTACGCATTGGGGGAAGACTTTCAAAGTCATACCTTCCTTATGATGCCAAGCATCCTTTTTTACTTCCTAAACATGATCCGATTGTAGATCTGATAATTCATCATTACCATGTGATGAATTGTCACACTGGACCAGGGCTACTTATGTCTATTTTACGGCAGCGATTTTGGATACTAGATGCCAGGACTGTCATTAGGTCTAAGTTAAGACAATGCAACACATGCTTTAGGGTTAGTCCGACGCATCCTACTCCAGTGATGGCGGACCTTCCTGAATACCGAGTCTCGGAATCAAAGGCATTTGTCCATACTGGGGTGGATTATGCTGGTCCCATCCGCATAACTCTCACTCGTCGCAGAGGTCAGCACGCTCAGAAGGCTTACGTCTGTTTGTTTGTGTGTTTGGTTACCAAAGCGGTACATGTAGAGTTAGTCTCTGAACTTACTACCGACGCCTTTTTAGCCGCATTTAAACGTTTTATCTCACGTCGAGGGCCAGTATCGTGTCTTTATTCGGATAACGCTACCAACTTCGTTGGTGCTAAAGCCCAACTAGACGAACTTTATAATTTCTTAATGAAGTCAAACCTCAATTCATCTCTTTTAAACGAGTTATTAACCCGCCGCATTAAGTGGAAGATGATTCCACCACGCTCCCCACATTTTGGCGGCATGTGGGAAGCGAACATAAAAACATTAAAAACGCATCTCTATCGTGTGATTGGAGATCAACTTCTTACTTATGAAGAGTTACAGACTGTACTCATTCAAATAGAGTGCATTATGAACTCACGCCCTCTGAGCGTGTTGTCGTCTGATCCGCATCCGGAAGTTATAACTCCCGCTCATTTTTTGATGTCCACCCCATTGCAGTAATTGCCGGCAGCCGATCTGTCTGGTCAGCGCTTAAATCTTTCCCAACGTAAACAGTTGTTAGATAGTATGGTCCAATCTTTCTGGAAGAAATGGCACTTAGAGTACCTGCATACGCTGCAAGTTAGGCAAAAGTGGGCAACCGCGGCCAAGCCCGTAGAAGTAGGAACTGTCGTGCTCGTGGGACAGGATAATTCTCCTCCATTGAGTTGGCCATTAGGAGTTATAACTGAGGTTTACAAAGGTGCCGACAATGTCATTCGCGTTGCAATGGTGAGGACGAAGTTCGGTAATTTTAAACGCTCCGTCACTAAACTATATCCTATCCCAACGCAATAAAATTTAAGTTAACGAATACTCATAGTTTAAGGATTAGGATTAGTCTCTTTTAAATATTTTCATTTCTTCTCCGCGTTCAGTCATAAGACTTAGGCTGATCATGACTTACGTTAGTAGATCTTTATAATTTTCACCTTTCCCTTTGAAAGAACTTGCGTCCTTCCAAGGCGGGGAGCATGGTGAAGCGTCAATGTCTTTTTATCAATGCGAATATTTATTCAATAATAAATTAAATACATAAGTTATTTTTCCCGCAACTTAAAACTTTGTTTCAATTATTTTCATATTTATAATAACGCAATTGAGTTTCTGATGATGATATCCGAACGACAATACTAGCTACCGCAGCGCCCATTGGTTCGTATCGAGTGTTCTAGAGGACGCTCGCATCAAGCCAGCAGTTGCGTTTGGCCACCGCCAAGGACGCATGTACTATTTCTCCCGCCGCCATTGTGTCGAATACACACCGCTCCGCGTCATTATTTCCCTATATGTGATTTCCTGAAGATTCTCGTGTAATAATTGAACCTGCTGCTAGAAGACATTGCGGACTTATAGTGCAGTGCTGATTTCACGAGTTTTAACCAGTCCACCGGTGGATGAACCTAGATTTAGCTCGCCGGCCGGCAGCCCTTACCGCGACCACGCGCCCTGGAACGAGGCCTCTTCACATCTCGCTGGTTCTAAGTGAGGTCCCTGGATTCACAAGGTACGTGGGCTTTATTGCTGCAAATAGTTGTAGTGGGTATTGGTGTCTAAAGGAATATCATCAGCAGGGATTTAATTGAAATACGATTTAGGTTTCACCGCCATATTGTTTCCCCGCATTCGATTTTCAAGATTTGAAATCACCGCTCCCGCATTTCTCTTTTCTTTCTTCATTCAACCTTTTAAAATTTCTCCCCAATTACATTCATTAATTTTCTATTATTTTTCCATGATGAGGCTATTTACACGCCTCATCACATACCGTTAGGGAGTTCTCTCGACTTTCTCACGTCTCCATCATCAGGTAAGCTCTAAACCTTCACTGTTTGATAGAATCACCAGACATACATCTGAGAATCAAGTTTTAAGCCTATGCATGTCTACAATTTCTGATAGTTGCCCTCGATTTCTCAGGATTTCCATCATCAGACCCTGACCTGATGACAATGGAAATAAACGGTGAGTATACTCTTTCACTACAAAGAAATGATTTCTCAAATCCGTCAAATGTGTCGTTTAAATTCCCCATTGAAATGAGGAAAATATTTGATGTTTACACCTGATTTGCTCTAGATTCCCATGGTTTACATTGATGCGACTAATGCCATAGTAAATCAGAGCCTTTATCATTATACTGTGCTATATTTCGTTCGTATCCGCCGTGGGTATGGTTTCCATACTAAGGTGCCCAATGACCTTTGAATTATTAAAAAATTTTCTCAGTTTAGAGGCAATTATATTTAAGAAGTGTTTGATTTGAATTTCACTTTTTATCCAAAACTTTAATATCTCTACGCGTTCATGTGAAAAAGGGTAGGTAGTAAGTTTATAATAATTAATAAAATATATTATGTCATGTAAGCAAAAATAATATTTTTTATATTTTATGTAACTTCAAAATCATTTTCGCAATTTTTCCTTTATCTGTACTACATAACGTTGCATCGTGCCGAATTTCAAGATTCTGAGTTCACGGGAAGTACCTTGTAGGTTTTGATTCCCTAGCGTGTGACGGAAATTCGTCTAAGGTTTCGGTAAAACTGCTGTATCTTTTGATCGCGTTAACTTAGAAGTTTGATTTTTTCACTGCCTAAAGGGACAATAGACTTAGGTATTTGGTATAAATTTCAATTTGATACCTTTATTCGTTCGTGAGAAATAAGGTAATAAGTTTCATTTTATTAAAATATTTTTATTATATTATATAACTAAAAAAAATTGATTTTCACAATTTTTCCTATATTTGCATTATATGACAATGCTTCATGCCAAATTTCAAGATTCTGAGTTTACGGGAAGTACCCTGTAGGTTTTGATTCCTTTGCGAGTGTCGAAAATTTGTTGAAAATATCGACATAATCGGTTGTATCTTTTGATTGGCTTGGCTTAGAAGTTTGATATTTTCACAGCTTAAAGGGGCAATAGACTCGAGTATTTCATGTGAATTTCAGCTTGATACGTCCACGCGTTCTTAAGATAAAGGGTCTTGACAGACAGACAGACAGACAGACAGACAGACAGACAGACGGACAACAAAGTGATCCTATAAGGGTTCCGTTTTTTCCTTTCGAGGTTCGGAACCCTAAAAACGAGTCATTTGTCCATCAACGGGAAAAGCCCCATGACAACAATAAAGAGTATGTAATCAGTCTGCCCAAAGCAAACAAATTAGACTTCCCACAACACAGAACTTAACAAGAATTTTACAAAGAAACATTTTCAATTAAGTCTGAACAGTCCACAAAATGTATTATATACATACGTAGGTAAGTACATATGGTAACATCAATACAAAAAGGATGAAAACTCGAAATCAGAACGACGCATTCTTGAAGTACCCGCAAACTGAAGACTAAACAGTCGGCCGACAGTTGACAAACAGTTTTCTAAATGAAAATAGTGATTCCAATCAAAGTTTCCAGTCAAAATAAAAAATCTATTATTCAAACTTGGCTGCAAGACAGCACTTTTTGAACATCAGGAATTTACAAAAGACAGCCCCCAAAACGCCCACCCTTCACCACTTACTATGTGTTTTTGCTGGGAAGAAGAAGTGGTGCAACAAACTCCCCAGCAACACATGTCTGTCTGATACCGGCCTAAATACCTGATCTTTTTAACGGTCGTACTACCATTCATCTTCATACTGATTTATAATCCCAAACAAACTATCGGCCGACTAAAAGTCTCCAGTGTGCACTCTTAAACCCGGTTCCAAAGTTTGGAAGTTTTCTCATTTCGACTTCGAAGTATTTCGTTGCAGAAAATGTTCTTGACTGCGAAACTGCGAATTTTATTTACAGTAGAATTTTAAAGTTACCCCAAGTTCGTCTATTAATCATGATTTGGATGAAGTTTCGACGTAAGTGAGATTAATAGTGAAATGTTAAGAGTTAAATGGCGTATATCGGGTTACTGTTTTAGTGTCCAAGTTTGTGGGTCAAACTGGTCTTTTGATCTTAGCAACTATGTACGATGATAATATACTTAAGTTCGTAAGTAATAATAGTTTACGGTCATCATCATCCTCCTGCCCTTATCCCAATTTTATTTGGGGTCGGCGCAGCATGTTTTCTTCTTCCATACGCTTCTATCTGCCGTCATCTCACAAGTAACATTCTTTCTTACCATATCTACTTTCACACAATCCATCCATCGTTTCTTTGGTCTTCCTCTTCCACTATATCCGTCCACGTTCATACTCATTACCTTCCTCACAACATGACTCTCATTCCTCCGCATCACATGCCCATACCACGACAGCCGGTTTCCACGCAGTTTTTCTGATACCGGCGCTACTTTCAAACTTCCTCTTATATACTCATTCCTCACTCTATCCATTCGCGTAACTCCGTAAGTTTACGGTATTTCTTGACAAATTCAATTATTGCGTGAAAATCTCTAAATGCTTTGTAGATGTATGTACAAATAGTATTGAAAAAAATTACATCATCCTCTTGCCTTTAGCCCAATTGTATCTTTGTGGTCGGCCCAGAATGTTTTCTTTTTCCACAATCTTCTGTCTACCGTCACCTCACAAGTAACACTCTTTCTAGCCATGTGGACTTTCACACAATCCATCCATCGCTTCTTTGGTCCCCTTCCACTCTATCCATCCACATTCATTGTCATCGCCTTTTCAATATTATACATGGTGCAAGAAATATTAAAAAAACAAGACACAGGCCTAAACACCCAAGTATACACAGCTTTATATCTCAATTTTCCAACGGTGGGTAAGTACTTAAGCACCATTTGTTATTTAGTCGTAATATTGAATGTTAGCGAGTCAGGTGCTGCTAATGTGCTGCTCAAATATTTGCAAAAATTGCGCGATTCAGGGCATGATAGATTGCTTGGAAGGGAATTAAGAAGTAAAGAAGTATTATGTGGTATAATGTTGTTAAAAATGTAATAAAGTCAGAGCTTAAAATGTACTAGCAATTATTTTGATAAGAAATATAAGAGGGTACGTAATAGTTGAATATGTTGTTTTCTTGTTTGTCTGTGTACGATGAACTACTGAAAAGATTTGCATTTGGTTTTTACAGTAGGTCTGTAGGTAAAAAAATGTTAAGGTATATACCTAGTAGTAGAAGTAAATTAACTCTATTTACTCTTCCATGAAATAAATAAAACATCAGAAATAACAAACCACTTTTCACAAATACAATTTTAAAAGAATCCTTACTATGCTTAATGAATACAAGATTATTGCCATTCATCAAAATATTTTTCTTACATTCATTGCCATATAAAAAGCAGAAAGGCAGGTTAGATTTTAGGGCCATATTCTTTCCAATTCGAACAAAAAATAAGTACCTACTACCGAAGGATTTGCCATTGTTACAAAATATGGAGGGTTATTCTTTGAAACTTGGCCTGAATTTCAATGGATATCCAGTATTATTTGGCGTGGTTTAATAAATGCGGTTTCAATGTAACAATCGCCAATAAAGTATGTAAATTGAGTTGGTACTGACAAGTGACGTCATTAGTAGCTTGTCGCTCTATAGAGCTTGTAATGAGACTTGATACTTGATTTTGTTAATAATTTGTATGCTTTGTTGATTAGGACGTGGAGAGAATTTTGTGTGAGATTTGGTTTAATTAAGATAAATAGAATATTAAATTATGAGTTCAAAAAGCTATCTTTCAAAAAGTTAGCTTTCAATGAGCTGCCGACTAGGAAAACTAAAAATCATTTATTCAAAATTGACTGCAAAACAACACTTTTAAACGCCAAAATGTACAAAAATCAACCCTCGAAACGAAACGCCACCCTTCAACTTCCCATATGTTTATGCTGGAGGAAGATAACACCACAGTAGTTTTCGAAGCCATTATAACCCACTTTCATGAGTATATGTTCCCACAAGAACGGAATCATTTTAAAAACAATTTATTAGTCAATCAACAAAATCACATTTTCATTTTATAGATAAAATATACAAGACGTATACAAAACTACATAAATATTTATCCCAATATATCCAATAAACCATACCAATAAATAAATCCCATACATAATCAGTTTACAACTTCATCGTACGAACAAGCGGGTCCGTCCCTAAGGGCAGTCTCACACTGTCTCACACGGATTACATCAGGGATTTAATTACACGGAATAATGTGACAAGTTCTTATCGGACCGACCTTTTTTCCATCGAGATTAACGAAATTAATTACAAAGAAATTGAGGATATCGCGCTAGAAAATTAGGGGAGGATTAGTGAGGATTTTTTTGGGTTGGCCTTTGTAGTATGGGTATGTTGAAGGAAGTTAAGCAATGGGAAGAGGTTTGTCATTTGTTTCATAATGGCTATTGACTACAGATAGATAGATTTAGAAACGATGTGATTTTTAGGGAGATATGGCCTTTTGCGAAATAAAACAGAAAAATTAACTACATAATGATGGGTTGAACCTATCGAGGGAGGCTCTTCAAGCATACTTTGCTTTAAGTAGCCCAGTTGACAGTCTTCCACAATATGATGAATAAAATCTACTTAGGCAGATCAAACAAAATATTGCAATTGTCAGATCAGCAATACCTTCATCATCATCCTTCTGCCCTAACCCCAGTTTATTTGGTGTCGGCGCAGCATGTTTTCTTATTCTATACTCTTCTATCTGCCGTCATCTAACAATTAATAGTTTTTTCTATCCATAATCAGGTCAACAATAATCTCTCAAAAATAAGAAAGTCTAATATAGCTAAAGGCACTTTTAAAACAACGAACCATCTACCCGTAAAGACAGTTGTCCCCAATTTCTCAAACCTAAGTGAGGGTTAACAAAGTGAGTAAATTCTTTAGTACTTGTTCTACAGAGCACGGATGTTACAAAGGTAATAAGTGCTTTCGCGGTACTTATGTCTCGATGTTCGCGGTTTTAGACTGTGGTTCCATTGGAAATGAGCTTACTTAGTTTAAAAGGGTAACTACCTATTATGGATTAGCTAAGATGGTTTAAGAAAGGTGAACTTGCTGATGAAAATGAATCACTGCATCATCATTTTCATTTCAGATTAGGACCGACTACTGGAGATTAATTTCCACTTTCTTCTTTTCTTATCTTCTTCCCAGTGCCAATCATTCTGCAGACAAAGTACCTCTTGATAATAAAATAAAGATTCATTAAATATAGATACTCTAAATAACAATTCAAGTTATGCATAAAATATATGTATAGGTAAGGCAAGGTACCAGTTAATGTAGGCATCTAAACAAGACACATTTTCGAACTAAGCTACATTATTATCTCCCTCGATCTTCAGTGAAACAGCACCCTTACCCCGTCATAAAGATATACAAAAACTGTAACAAGTTCCAGACTTAAAGGAAAAGGAATAGGAATCTTCAGGAAACTAAAAAGCAAAAATACTTGGACAGTTAAAAGGTTTTCATCTTGCCAGAGGTACAATTCTCTTTGAACGAATTTTTGTGCTTGGGAAGTAGTTATAAAATTGTTTCAGTATTTTAGTTGTTTGGTCCGAGATAGGTTCGGAAGTAATTGTGTGCATTGGAAGCTACTGTGCTGGTTTTTGTAATTGCGTAGACTACCTGGCTTGGCTTAAGATGTTCTATGTAATTAATTTTGTTTTATTAACTTACTTAACTTTGAATTAAAGACAAAAGAAACGAAGAAAGCAAATTCAACCAATACAGATTGCTTTACATTTACAAAACTGTGTACAGCGCCATCTATAGAGCAGATGGCAAAATAAAACACGAAACACTGCCATCTAGTGGCTTTTATTCAAACCATGCTATATATATCTCTCGGAAGAGAAAGAGGCTAGAGGGCGCCATGTGTAAACGCTTTCTGCAACTTTCGCTAGGTGGCGGTAAACGTGTTGTGTAGTTCTTAAAGTCACCGAGAGATGGCAGCACATGTACACTTTTATAGACCGAGTTTCAGTACCTAATCGTTGTAATGTTTGGACAATAAATAAAATACTAATACAGAGAGTTACTTCGTAGAGTTTTGTGTGTATTTTAGAGTTGGAATCTCCGTGAAATATAGAGAATATAAAATGAGGTTTACAACAAAATTCAGTGTGTCCATTACAATAAAATGTAACGTAAAGTGGTCCCTAAATTCGCTAGAACAGATGGCTACAATAAAAGTATAATATGTCTGTCTGATTTTATGTAAGTACGTAAAATAATAAACTTGATATAAAAATTCTGTTAGTAAATTACGGAGTGGAATTGCGCAAAGGGTTTTCAAATGGATTTAAAAATAAAAGAAAATTGTTTTCGCCAGTTGTATTTTATTGTACAGAGGATTTTATGTCATTTTGTGCTCTCATATAATTCCGTTAATATCAAGAGTCTGCTTTATCTGTCAGTATGACGGATTATTTTACACCTTTATTAACACTCATCTCACTCATCTTTTTTATTCATTTGAAAAAAAAACATGCCACACTACGGCTTTGTCGGCTGGAATGTAGGCGAAGTTACCATGAAAGTATAAATTGGATTTACAGTCTTAACTTTGGATGACGCGCTCATTACCAGCCACGTACTGATAGCCTTAGATGTAACTATGTAATACTATGTAGTTTTTCTCATGATTTTCTATCTATAGAGTTTTTTATTAATTTCTCAGTGTAGAGTTAGATTTAATCTCCTTACACAATTTGAATTCCTTTCTTTTGTCCATCGTTTTTTCAACTTGGATCGTTTTTCTATTTAGTATTTTCTCGATTTATCTGACCACTTAGTGAATAACTAACACTACACTTCGTCAGACTGGTTACCAGAATTCTGGCTTCTGTACACACTACTCTTCATAAGGCTGGTTTCCATAGTCCTGGTTTCTTGTAATGACAGCACAGATCCTCGTACAAATGAAAGCGGAGATCAACGGCTTAAAGTGCTTTCCAAGTCTCAGGAAGTTTTGCTAAACTTATTCCTACATAGTTGTAGATCTTTTATGAGGGAAGGACTTTAGTTGTGTCGAATATTAGTCAATAACCCTTATAAGCTGATATAGTTATTCATCTAAAGCCATTACCTACTGTCACGACAATAATAAGAACACAGAAAACATACCTACAGACAGTAAATTCAAACCGCCTTTTCCAAATTCAGTCTCAAATCCAACACTATCTTACTCTCGCATTTCACAGGGACTTGTGAATTTTATCTACAAGCTAGTTTACTAGCCAAGTCTGTCAGATAAGAGTACCCGCTCACTACAGACTAAACAGTCGGCCAGTTGATCGAACCAAAAAATCAGTCAGTTTACCCCAGCTGAATACCTGACCTTTGTAATGTGTGTACTGCCATTCCTCATCATACTGATTTATGAACCCAAAATCAAAATTACGAATAAACGATTATTCAAAGTAGGCTGAAAAATTGCACTTTTCGAACGAACAAATTACATGAGACAGCTCCAAAAACGCCCTCCCTTCGCCACTTCCTATGTGTTACTGGGAAGAAGTGGCGCAACAAACTCATGTCGTCTGTCTTATAATAAAAAAAAAAAAACTCAATACAAAGTTAAGTTAAACTATCGGCCGACTAAAAGTTTGCAGTCTGCGGGTGGTATAAGATGGCACTGTCTACATCACACTATGTAATGTTTAGTTTAAACTCTGTCGCATAAAGTGTGGAGCCATGAATTCAGCGGGTGATGCTTTTAAGTTCGCCTTTACTGTGGTTTTATGGTCGCTTATATGGTCTAGATGCAGTTTTATAGATAATTTCGGGAAATGTTTAGGTGGTTTTAATTCTGTTTTACACTAGCTGTTTCCCGCGGTTCCAGGTAAGTTTTTAGAGAGCTATTTGCAGTATTAAGATAACAAACCTATGGCCTTTCTCGTTTTAGTTTCGCAGCAATAATCTCAAGAACTAAATGAACGGTTTAAAAAATGTTTCAGTGTTAGATAGCTAAGTTGCTGAGGAAGGCTTTTTAGGCTTTTTATCCTGACGCACAAAGTAGTTCCAACGGATGGCATGCCTTTCATAGACAGATATCTGCAATACCAGACTAGAGGAGTTGCAAGTTTTAAAGTATTATATAAATATCATGTTGATTTGGCAATACTGCAAGCGACAGTTATTCCCAAAACCGTTATGTTAAAAAAGTTATGATCAAAAACTTCATTCTTTTTAACCCATGCATCAGATTTAAAAGACCGAACTTTAGTCTGTAACAGTATTTTCTAGACTAAACTGAAGGTTCCTAACTATGTGTCAATTTGTAAACAGCGAGCTCACGTGGTGCTCATTAAAAACAGCTTAAGGTCTAGAAAGCTGTGGAAACTGCTGTGTGCTGGTTTTCAGCACTTCACGTTCAGGTACTTAAAATAAGACCACGTTTTCGTAACTAGCTTTTTTTAACCTTATTCTCATTTTGGAGTTCGGTTTAAATGGAGGTTGATATTTATTATTTAACTAGCTGTTTTCGGTGGTTTTAACCATCTAAATAAATATTTATTATAGACTATTTAAATAATACGACTTTTCGGATTTTATCGCGGTTTTATTGATATTCGGATCCTTTACAGCATCATTATTTAAATGTCTAATAATCGCGTAAGTGTCAGAAATCAACAAGTCTATTGAAATGTTATACTATTGTTTAAGATATATTATGGCCTTATCAAAATCCGTTTATTCAGTGACTTTTTAAGAGAGTACCAAAAAAATATCCAAACTTCCACAGTGACTACAGGAAGGTAATATATTCTAAACTGAAATGTGACCCATCATTATTATCTGCCTAACCTTTTCCCATTTTAAGCGGAATCCACAAATAAATCTTAGTCATAAATACACAATTATGATACCATCTCATAACAAAACAGGTGCAAGATACTTCCTAACATAACAAGCTATGGTATTCATGGAACAATCATAGCTCGGGAATGGGATTGCCGTGCCTTCAATAAATCACCGCTCGTGAAGATTAATCAGCTGTCCAGAGACTCAGTTTAGCCTGGGGGGGGCGAGGTGGGGCGAGGGGGGGGCTGTTGTTCATAAATATTGTGCAGGTGACTGATGCTTCGTGTTGGAAAATTTGATTGGAATAGGTCATATTGGGGGATTAAAGTGCCATAGTAGATACGGAACAAAGTGATATTAAAGTGAACGCCTAAAGGGACGATTTGATTTTTTCATACCCATGAAAAGTTTTGAAAATATGGGTATCATTACGAAGTTCATTGATAGCATAATTTGTCTATATTTAACTGTAATATAAAGAACACATTTCTGTAGTTAGAAATTAAACAAACTACTGATTTGAATGCTGTTTGTTACATGTGACATTGAAAATAATTCCTAAAAACCGGCCAAGTGCGAGTCGGACTCGTGCACGAAGGGTTCCGTAAATTACAGTTAAATCAACCTATCTCAAAAACTATAAGAGATACTTTGATCAAACCAAAAATCGTTGAAAGAGTTAATTAGCATGCATCACCTCTATTTTTTTTAGAATTTTATACCCCGTAGTTATAAAAATAGAGGGGGGGGGACATACTTTTTACGACTTTGAGAGCTGATATCTCAAAAACCGTTCACTTTAAGAAAAATGTTTTTTAGAAAACTTTATATCATTTTAAAAGACCTTTCCATTGATACCCCACACGGGTATGTACATCGAAAAAAAAAATTTCATCCCTCAGTTACATGTATGGGGGGCCCCACCCCCAATTCTTTTTTTTACTATTTAGTGTCATATTTTTGTAGCGGTTCATACAACACATATTCCCATCAAATTTCATCACTGTAGTACTTATAGTTTCCGAGTAAATCGGCTGTGACAGACGGACAGACGGACAGACGGACATGACGAAACTATAAGGGTTCCGTTTTTGCCATTTTGGCTACGGAACCCTAAAAAACGAACACGAAGAATACGCAACTACAATGTAAAAAATCCCATTTTAAACAAAACCCATTTTTCCCAATCCACCATTTGGTACCTAGCTGTCTAAAAACCCAAATGTTTTTTAGTCTAACTATTCGGAAAACCTATTTTCTGGTCCACTAGCCGAAGTCATCCAATACTCAATTTAAAACCGTTATGTCTATATTAACGAAACTACAGCATCCAGCCTGTTTGGCATGCAAATGACATTCACTGGTTAGGGGTAGCTCATACTGGGTACGGAGAAAATGTGGTGGTTTCCAAAGTTGGAGATATGCACACGAAATTCTGGATTGAAATTCTTTTTTTTATGTTATTTTTCAAGTTTATTTGTAAGTTTATGTTTCATGTACGGTGTTTTAACTTGAGAAAATCTGCTAGGCGATATGTAGGTAATGATACTTTGTGCAAATGTAAGTACTTATTGCAATTTGATACGAGTTAATGCTTGGTTAGTAAAGTAAAAGCTTTATTATTTAACATTTACAATAAAGAGTGTTATTACTGTGCCTATGTATTTATTACTCGCCTGAACGTGTTGAGTAACGAAATTTCTAATACACTAGAATAAGTCTAGTAATCAATGCCTGTTTCTTTATTTATATTAGACAAACATATTCACTATTACGGAATAGTAAACGGCCGATTTTTTAGGATCATAGATTTTTTAGGTAAAACATTACTGAACAACAAACTAAGACAAAGTGTTCGTTCATCACATTTCCTGACACATACAAAAGAACACCGTAAGCCACACAGTTACCACAAAGTTACTCGTTTCCTTAACTAAACCACTTAGAGTAAGAGTCGAGGAGGCTTTTCGCAGAAGTAGGCAGATAAACGAGGGCAACATGACTTTAAGAGGGTAACATGTACGAGTATGTAGCTTTGATATATACGTATATGTATATTTTGCCTTCTCACACAAAACTGTTGTCCGCATTTCAAACCACGCATCCGGATAAAAAGCGACCTTTTTAGGATTCCGTACTCAAAGGGTAAAACGGGACCCTATTGTTTTCGCTCCTCTGTCCGTCCGTCCGTCCGTCTGTTAGTCACCAGGCTGTATCTCATGAACCGTTATAGTTAGAGAGCTGAAATTTTCACAAATGATGTATTTTTGTTGCCGCTATAACAACAAATACTAAAAACTAACAAACGTGACTTTTTTGTCCATTTTATAAATAATGGTACGGAACTCTTCGTGTGTGTGATCTGTGTATCTTTCATTTAATTCTGTTCAGTACATTCTGTCTGAAAGAGCGACAAACAGAGTTTTCGTATTATAATATTACTAGCTTCCGTCAGCGGATTCACGGATAAAAGGTAGCCTGTAAGTAATTATTTCAAAGCGTTTTTTTAAACAACTAGACTGATAGTTTTTGAGATTAGCGTGTTTTAACAAGCACACAAAAAAATTTGTGCTTCAGCTTTATAAATACCAACATGTTATTATATGCCTGTAGGTATGAACTACTCTTTAACACTAACTTTAAAAATCTTCCTTTCCTCATCTCAGTATGAACAAACTCTTAGAAAAGTTACTTATAGTAGTTTGTATGCATTGTCACGATCTTTTGTCTCACCAAGCCGGTGATTCAAGTTTACTTCTTGAACAAAAATAAATACATTGGGAAAGTCTTTCCAATGTTTTCTTAGAAAGTTTTTTAATAGAATTGGATCTCGATGGTACTTTCAAAGTTAATGGAGCTGAAAATTCGGTTTGAGGGTCAATTTATTGTAAGCACTTGAATGAGTATTTAAAGCTTATTTAAAGATTTTTTGAGGAATAATAAAAATTGAAGAAGATTTTCATCAACTTTAGGAAACTTTAGAAATTATTTCATACTAGCTTCCGCTCGCGGCTTCGCCTGCGTCAAGTTCGGTTATATCGCGTTTCCAAGAGAACTCTTCAAAAGTCTGGGATAAAAACTATCCTTTGTTCTTTCTCAAGGTCAACTTTATCTCTGTACCAAATTTTATTAAAATCCAAATTAATAAATTAAATACCAAATTCAGTGGTTTAGACGTGAAAGCGTAACAGACAGACACATAGAGTTACTTTCGCATTTATAATATTAGTAGGGATTACTTTTCATATAAAAATATTACAAAAATACAGCTAGCCTACAGTTTTGTAGCCACACATTTGAGTCTGGTCCATACTAAAGTACTTTACACCTAAACCCTCTGGGTCCTATTCGACAAATAGCCTACTTGCGTTACCCTAACAGCTATGAAAACTTACCGTAACGACGACCACATACATTGGCCTGGTAAGATATATTTAGCGAGGTCAGTTAGTGTCATTTTTCTTAGAATTATTTTATGGTTACAGTTTAACTGTCTTAGGAAATAATGTGGTAGAAAACAAAGTTTATTTTATGACCCTTTAAACTTTAAAATGAAAGAGGTAATATATAGGATAGGTTCGTGGTAAGTTTTCTTGAAATAATTTTGAACATTTTAAGACATTTCTATGTAACAATGTAGCTTCACTCCATTACTTGTAATATGATAATTATTTCAAGCACACTAATAAAAAATAGTTTTATTGATGAGCAGACTATGTACGAAAAATAATCTAAATAGGACTATTAGTTCATGGGATTGGCGTCCAAAATTAAACAAATAAACTCTTCTGCTGTATAATATTAAACATAAAAGGCAAAGATAAAAAGCAATATATTCTGTTCTAAACAAAAAGGACCCTAAAATGAAACATCGTGTAACATCACTCACAAAAACATTTGTCATAAAAAGTCTAACAAACAAAATGAAGCGTCCATATTTTCGCGCCAACATTTCCAATATGGCGACGTGTTTTCCCGCCATTGCTAGTCCGTGAGCGATGGCTGGGTCTCTTGTCATCGTTATTTATTATCCATTACACACGATTTTTGACCTTCGTTTCAATGGAATTTTCAATGTTATTTGAAAATTGGGAGTATGGAATTTATTGCCTTGAATTTTTGGACCCCTGTTTTAGTCGATGGGAGATTATGGTTATCGATTTTTGAATAAATAATTAATTTTATTAATGGAGTCGCGTATGCGCACCCACCGCCGCGGGGCGTGTTTGTAGCCGGAGCGTAGACTCGCGAATTGTAAAAATGACGAACGTCCTAAAATGTAACATGTGCAATATTGTAATTGACGAGCTGTTAGCATACATGCAAAACAAAGTGTCAATAATTGATGAAGAATCACTAGTTCGTATATGTGTGTCGTCATTTACAAGCGATGAAATCAAAATCTCCAAGTCTCTTTTGTTTGAATGCATTCCAACGGACATCAAGAAAATAAACCGAAAAAACAAAGGAAAGGAGGACCGAGATGTAATGGATATAATAAATATATTCAAATCAATAGAGCCCGATATCATTCCCGTGTTCGTGGCTAGACAATTGGACAGACTACCTCCAATTTTAATGGATCACCTAGACTGTTCTAAATTATTGAAGGAAATGATGATTTTAAAAAGCGAAATTGAAGAAATTAAGTCAACATATGCAACGCAACAAAGTGTAAACGAATTAAAAACGACATTTATTTGTTTGCAAAGTGAGTCATTGCCAGATCCAACATCTGCACTTAAAATTAATAATAGAAGAGGTGCTTGGCTAGACAGTGGCCCTATGGGTCTTTCACATGAATACAATAAGGAATGTAGTGAGAATAGAAGCATTATAAGTGAAAGTGCAACGATAAAATCCCCTGTGATGGAATATAGGCATATGAGGGTAGCAAAAGAAAGCCTACATTTGAACGAGAGACAACAGTCGGTGGATCGCGGCAAACCAAGTACGGGTGCCGATGACGTTGCGGTAAGCGAGCGATCGCCTGCGCCGCTGTTGATAGCGAGAACTGAAACCGGTTCTGTGGCTAGTATCACTACAACGTCACCGCACTCACCAAGAACAACGGCGAATGTGCATCAGCTGAGTGATACTAATAAGGCTAGCTATAACTGTGTTGCTAGGCTATGTGAACCTAATCGATTGGCAAGTGAATGCGAAAATATGACGAACGATAATACAGATAATGGAACTTGGCAGACGGTTACTTATAGCAAAAAAACAACTAAGTATCGTTATGTGGGCAAGTCAGGTGTGGCCAAAGATATTGAATGCACATTTCGGGCGGCTGAAAAAAGAATTCCTATGTTTATTACCAATGTACATATAACGGCCACAGAAAGTGACATAGTCAAGCATATTTTTAATAAAACTCAGGAAAAGGTATCTCTCGAAAGGATAAATATGAAATTTGACCGTGGACACAAAGCATACAAATTTCTAATATTAGAATCTAATTTACATAAATATATGGATGAAACTTTATGGCCGGAAGGTGTCATATTTCGTCGTTTTATGAGTTTTAAGAGCAGGAACATGAATGACATACGTCGTTCTAACGACAACGGCTCAAATAAGATTAACAATGGATAACGTCCCATACCGTTTTGCCACTTTTAATTGCAAAAATGTAAAGCGCTCCATTGAGGATGTCAGACACCTGTGCCAAACGTGCGACGTAATATGTCTGCAGGAAACGTGGTTACTACCGCATGATATACCTTTCATAGGAACAATTGACAGCGGTTTCGGTTATACAGCAGCATCAGCGGTCGATACGTCTGCAGGCATCATACGTGGGCGCCCCTTTGGCGGCGTTGCGTTATTGTGGCGATATGTCAAGTTTCAGCAAGTCAGAGTGCTATCTTGTGATAATCCACGAATATGTGCAATTGAAATAACGACAAGTGATAGACCAATAATAGTAATGAGTGTTTATTTACCTACAAACTCTGTCGACAATTTGCAAGATTTTACGGATTGTTTAAGTGCAGTGAGTGCTATTGTTGACGAGTATGGAGTCGAGTCTGTATTCATACTGGGCGACTTTAATGCAAATCCGGGTGAGTTGTTTTACAGCGAACTTGTTCAAACTTGTAAAGATAATTTGTGGTCATGTATAGATGTGGATATGCTGGGGAGTGAGTCAGATACTTTTACCTTTATTAGCGATGCGCACGGGACTGTAAGCTGGCTTGATCACTGTATTACAACTCAAGCGGCTAAGATGACTGTTATTGATGTGAACGTAATGTATGACACGAAGTGGTCTGATCATTTCCCACTGATAATTAAATGTAACCTACATTTAATAAACCCTAAGATATCAACTAGAATAGACAATGTTAACAAAGATGTGTTATGGGGCGTAAAGAATGATGATCAAATAAGAATATACACAAAAGAGTGTCATGATAGGTTAAAATGTATAGACTTTCCCTCTGAGTTTTTGAGTTGTGCTGACAGTTGTTGTAGTGACCGTGGCCACAGGCTTGTTTTGGATAAACTTTACACCGACATTGTGACAGCTCTTCGGGATGCGGCTACTTTGGCAGGTCGGGGAGGTAGCAAGAAGAGGGTGTGTGGCTCGCGCATAGTGGGTTGGAACAAATATGTCAGCGATGCTCACAGGGCGGCTAGATCAAAGTTCCTCGTGTGGGTAATGTCGGGAAAACCTAAGTCCGGTATCCTTTACTCCGAAATGTCCGAGAGCAGAAGGATATTCAAATCGCGGTTAAAATGGTGCCAAAATCAGCAGGACCAAATAAAAATGGATGCGCTTGTGGTTAAACACAATAAAGGAGACTTTCGTGGTTTCTGGAAGAGTACCAATAAAATAAGTGTACGTCAGGGCCTCCCTGTGAGCATTGACGGTGTGAATGACCCTAAGGAGATTGGGAATGTTTTTAAAGACTATTTCAGTGTTAAGTCATTGCTGGGTCCGGTGGCAACAGTGCACAATGCTGACCCTCCCGGGTTTCAAAAAGTGGGGATTCATTTCAGAGCAAAAGACGTATTTAAGGCCATTAGAGATATGTCAGGAGGAAAGTCCCCAGGACATGACGGACTCAGTGTTGAACATCTAAAACATGCCGGGCCTCACATCGCAAGGGTTCTGGCTGTGTTCTACTCGCTGTGTGTGAGCCATTCTTACCTACCGGCGGACTTTATGAAAACTGTGGTGGTACCTATAGTGAAAAATAAAACGGGAGACCTTAGTGACAAAAGTAACTATAGGCCTATTTCTCTTGCCACCGTGATAGCAAAAGTGTTTGACAGTTTGCTTAACACACAGTTGAATAAATTCGTGGTAATACACGATAACCAGTTTGGGTTTCGCCCTCGCCTATCAACTGAAAGTGCCATACTGTGTCTTAAGCAGACTATCAAGTACTATACAAATCGTAAAACCCCAGTGTACGCGTGCTTCCTCGACCTGTCAAAGGCATTTGACCGTGTGGAGTATAGGTTGCTGTGGGATAAGCTGAAAAGCATAAATGTGCCACTAGAACTCGTCAGCGTGTTCCAATACTGGTATGCTCAGCAGACCAATAATGTCAGATGGGCGGGGGTAATGTCGGATTCGTACCAGCTTGAGTGCGGCGTCAGGCAAGGTGGCTTAACATCTCCGACCCTATTTAATGTGTATATTAACGGTCTGATTGTTGCACTCAGTAGTCAACATGTTGGTTGTCACATTGATGGTGTTTGTGTAAATAATCTCAGTTATGCGGACGACATGGTGCTGCTGAGTGCATCAATCTGTGGACTGAGAAAGTTAATACAGACTTGTGAGGAATATGCCTGTGGTCATGGTTTAATGTATAATGTTAAAAAAAGTCAGTATATGATCTTTGAGACAGCGGGTGCGAGATGCCCAGTAAACATACCTCCTGTGAAACTTAGCGGTGTTGCTCTGGAACGAGTTAAACAGTTTAAATACCTTGGGCATATCGTAACTGTTAGTCTTGGAGATCATGCTGACATGGAAAGGGAGCGGAGGGCATTGTCTGTTAAAGCGAATATGGTCGCTCGCAGATTTGCGAGGTGCTCACGCGAGGTCAAAGTGACACTCTTCAGAGCGTACTGTACTTCGCTGTACACGTGCAGTCTGTGGGCGCACTATACTAGCAGAGACTACAGTGCCATCCGCGTCCAATACAATAATGCATTCAGGGCAGTTGTGGGATTGCCCCGATACTGTAGCGCCTCGGGTATGTTCACAGAATCGCGCACCGATGGCTTTCAAGCTACTATGCGCAAACGCGCGGCATCCCTAGTGCGCAGAGTGCGGGCCAGTGCCAACACTATTTTGGCGATGATCGGGGATAGGCTAGACTGCCCTTTCATAAAACACTGTTCTGACAGGCATGTAACTGTGCGAATGCCAAACAGAAAATTTTAATTTTATTTTATTTTATTTCCTTTTATTTTAATTTTGTAATTGTGATGTATAATTGATTTATTAATATTGTTTGATTGTATGTATTATAATGTAATTATTAATATTGTTTTCTTTTGATTTTTCTTAATGAATAATAGTAATTTGTTTGTGTGAATTTCTAATATGGGTGAATTTGCCTGAAATAAATGACATTTTATTTATTTTTTATTTTATTAATGACTTACATTGTGTATTATAAGAATAAGTGTTCATCATTATTTAATTCGAATACAGCAGGGATTTTAATAACTATTGTACTGACATTATAATAGCCATGTGACTTTAGAGTGCCATATATAAGTTTTACCTACTGTACTGCGATTCTATAAAACTCGATCAACAACTCGCATTTCACTTCGATTCGTAATGTCATTTCATACTTTAGGGGAGGTAGGGGAGGGATGGGCACTTTTTCACAATTTATTGCATAAAAAATCAGATTTTACAGATCATTATCAACTTTTATTGCCATTTCTTATATTCGGCTAGATATAATGAAAGAGCTTTCCTAAAAATTACACTCAGTTTCAACATTACGAGATATTTAAACGGTTTTATTTAGCTCACCCCGTTTGTTTTATTATTTATTCTTGGATCAAATTTAGTAATTCAAATTTCACCCTCTTCCTGTCAACCGATTGGTCTGAAATTTTGTATACACCTTTAATTAAATCCAATATGGCCGCCGGCACAAAATGGCACAGCCCCCTCAATATGGGTATCAAATGAAAGGGCTACACAAGTAGAATACTGTCAGCAACCCCAGCGGGGCCCAACAGGGCCAAGGCCTGCCTGCACGTCGATTCTATAAAATTCGAACAACAACTCGCATTTCACTTCGCTGTTCACTCTCACTTCGCATTCGATTCAGAACGACCTTGATTTTGCATTCTGTAAACATCACCTAATCACTTGCGAAGTGAAGTGAGCTCGACATCGACCAATGCTGTGCTAGTGACTTCCCCACTCGACAAAATGTCAACCGAGATTAATCAGTTTTTAATTTTATCAGTTTTGACACAGAATTTTAGCTAAATATGATGTTTTAGTTATAATTTGTTATTGTAAGGAATTTGAGGCAGCTTTTAAGTATAAAGTAAACAGAAATCTCCAAATTCGTGCTGTGAATATTAATCTATGCTTACCCTACGAAAAAAAATACTGACAGCGCCAATTTGCCTTTCTTGCTGATTTTGAGGAAACCTTATATATTTTTTTACTACGGCCGGATTGTTCAGAGCTTCCACTACTTCATTTATGCAACGAGATGCAGACGGTTGCGATAAATAAGTTCTGATGCCCTCTTTAATAACCTTCTGGTAACTGCCACTAGCCAAGAATGATAAAGTACATAGTATCTGTGAAACAATAAATCAATAAAAAATGTAATACCTACTTTATCTGGATTTAGTGAAAACAAAATTGAGACCAATTTGGTTATTTTCATGCTTAAGAGAATACCAATATTATAACTGAAGTACAGAGTCTTTTGAAAACATATCAGCTGGCGGGGAAACCACATAAAGGGAATACTCCTTATTAAGAACTAAGTGTTTTTCTTATTATTGTGTGCTTGATTACAATTTTTCAACTATAAACTGTGTCAATACTTACTTTTACACGAGTTGTAAGTCCTTTGCCTCGACGTTTTGTGGGCTTTATCAGGGGCAGTAAATCAGACTCCAGTTGGTCAATTAGCTCCTTTGACAATCTATATATGCTCACATAGTCATCATCGCGAGTTAATAAAGATAAACTACGAATTCTAGCAGTTGTTGACGCTTTTCTAAATTATCTAAAGCATGAGCTTCTTCTAATAAAGATTTAAGCAAAAACAATCTAGCCATCGTTAAAGGTAGGCACTTAATCACTTTAAAACACTTAGAACTTTATTTAAACACTATTTTAAATATAATAGTCTCTAGATCAAGTTGGCAACGGTACCTGAAACAAGATTCTATAAAGGATTTTTCGCGCAGATTTATAACCTCACAAATTTTCACTGACGAAGAAGAGCAAAAATTTACAAATTATACATTACATGGTATGTCCAAGCCTCCCTACCATAGGGAGCATTGGACACTTTTGACTTAGTTTATGAAAAAAAAATCGGTAAAAAAACTTTTAAGTTAAACGGTTTTATCTTATGTGCACTGAAAACTAGAAAATAAAAAATAGTTACTTACCTGTCAACCTACGTAGGTGGTCCCGGTCATATTAGACTAAAATAAAAACGTGGGGCCCATTAACTATTGCTGTAGTACTCTCTTCTAAAGGTATAATAGGTGTGGATTGCATCGACTTACTATAATTGTAACTGGAGATTTTGACAATCAATAATTAATAATAGAAAATACACATACCTTTCATTAGTTTTCTCTTTATAACGATCCGAAACCGCAACAAAATATTTAAGTACTTTTACGAGTGTTTGTTCTTGACAACTCACAGAAATGACAGATAGTCTATGGATGAACACCGTTACCAGTCGGTAACGTAAACTACCCAATAAAAAAAAAACCAAAACTATGATCAGAAATCAGAATAAAAGGACCCCCCTTTTATTCTGATTTGATCATGTCTCCCAACTGCCCATCTCTCCCCTACCTCCCCTATAGATAGACAGATTTTGGCAGATCTGTCAAAATCTCGACTTTGATTTAGTTCAACTTGTCAACACGCTCGATAGTGAAGCGCTAGTGTAGTTTGACAATGTCAATCACGAAACTTTAAGGTAGAATTCCGTGGGTCGCGATTGTCGCAGCCGCGCGCGACAAAAGTCAACCTATGAAAATGTATGGCACCGCTGCCGAGGGCTGCGACAGTCGCGCGCGGACGACGAATTTCGTGAGCCGCTCGCGGCCGTACGCTTCTCAACATGGTCTAGCGCTTAATAACATCTATAGAATTTTAGTAAAACCAGAATTAAATTTTTGACAATGCCGCGAGCAGCTTACGAAATTCGTCGGCCGCGCGCGACTGTCACGGGCCTCGACAACGGTGCCATACATTTTCATAGGTTGACTATTGTCGCGTCCACGGAATTCTACCTTTAGATCGAAGTCGAAGTGAGAGTGATGTCGAAGTGAGTTGTGATATTTTATAGAATCGACATGCTGCATATCATGGTTGTAATGCAATTTTTTGACAAATAAATATTTTGTTACTGCTCTCAGCAAAAAAATTACTGACGCCGACGGCACAATACACTTTGAAAAGAAAGTCAAATCCATAAGACTCCTTTTACTAAATTTAAAATTTGCAAAGATAAGTCAAAACACCACCCAAGATAAAACGCAACAGACCCCTAAGGAAAAAAAAAACTTTGAAAGAAAGAACTTTTTTCCAACTCCCATGTATTTTTCCCTCCCAAAAAACCTTTACAACAAAAGTTGCTAAAATCTCAAGTGACAAGAACATATCTTATACTAGCGACCCGCCCCGACTCCGCACGGGATAACAGTATTTCCCCACTATCTAATGAATTTTATTATACATATAAACCTTCCTCTTCAATCACTTTATCTATTAAAAAAAACCGCATGAAAATCGGTTGCGTAGTTTTGAAGATTTAAGCGTACAAAGGGACATAGGGACAGAAAAAGCGACTTTGTTTTATACTATGTATTGATCTAACCCATAGCTTTGTATAACACAACGTTATAGCTTGCAAGCCTGGTAAACCTACTACTACCAGAATGCCTGGTAGATATAAATGCAAACATCCATTTGTGCAAGCAAGGAATGCACGGATGCATTCTGTTATTCTAGCATGGAAGCGGAACAATTGCATATTCTCTCGGGTGCACTCGCCTTGAGGAACTGCAGTTAGATTATCACGAGGAACACTGTGACCGAGGATTATGGTCGCACTAAAGGCTTGGTGTCTAAAATTCTTACGTAATTTTATAAATGCCAAAGTTACTTGTGTTTTCGCACCAAAAGTATTTAACCAATTGAAATTAAGTAGCTTCCTGTGGTAATATCAAGCTCGAGAAAGGACATAGGCTGCTTTTTATCCGGTCGTGGGAAGTGGTTTTAGTGGAAGAAATAATAATATGACCACACTTCAGAGGCTGGAAACTTAAACTGGGGTAATCTTAACTTAATTTAACTATAAATTCGAAACTAATTTATTTACTCGTGTTTTCACGCAAAAACTATTAAACCGATTTTAATGGTTGATGCACCGGTGCCTACGTATTCTAATACCACATAAAGAGGTCAGTTTTTTACCCGGTTGCGGGAAGTGGTTGCATTAGAATGAAAATGAATAACAATTTTTGTTACCACTCGTTTTGTTTGGTTTTGGTACTGGAAAGACAGTGCTTTTATGTCTTAGATAAAAAAAACTGTTATTTTTTAATCCTTAACTGTGTTAAAATCAAACCTAGTTCTCATACAAAGACCAGTTTTCGACCTATTTATCTACCTACCAGGGGTATTTACTTGGAAAGTAAATAAACAGCCACATACCGTCTAACTGCTTCCAACTCGATTTAACTTTTTCGATTTAGGGCTCTTTGGCACTGACATTAATCTCATTGGTGATGCCGACAGAAATCAGTCACAGTGGGCTCGAAGCCTTATTTCTAAAGTTATCGCTCAGATTTTTGGGTTATTTACCAGAATGATTGGTATTGGAGTTTTCTCTCTTGGTGTCTGACACTATCTTCCGCCAGTGGTTGCATCTAGATCCCGTTGGAACTACATATTTCGCGCAGCCCAAAACAAAAAGTACCTACCATATAGCCTTCCTCAATAAATGAGCTATCGAATACTATCAACGTCATCTTCTCTAATATTATATGACAGAAGAGTTTGTTAAAACGCGCTAACCTCAAGAACTATTGGCAAAATTAAAAAAGAAATCAGTGTTATAATATTAATGCCCTTTTATCGAGAAAAGCTACAGAGCTACTTCTATCCAGGTATCGGTGAAACCGCTGATAGAAGGTAGTATATAATATGTCTGTACAAAAACGCTCTTCTAATAACTCTGAATAAAATATACCGTTTGAAATTAACGTAAATATCCTAAGGCAACGTAGACTACAATTTTTGGCAGCACAAAGTAAAAGGCAAATTTTATAAAAGAAACGCTATTTGTATTCTCATTTATTATTCTGAAGAAGAGGAATATTATGTTTATTATCTTTTAACTTTTTATTAATATAAAAAGACTATTAAAGGCTCTATGATAAGTTAGTTTTAATTTCATAATGTAGGCAATGTTTCTGAGGGGCTTCTAGACTTTTAATTTGTTCTCTTTCGTCTCAATCCATCCAAAGGTTGTCTGTATGGGATCGCTTTTAGCGATAAGATGCCGCCCATGGTATCATCTAAAGTTTTTTAGTATTTAAGTCTTTTAAATGTTAATTGGTGTATGTAATAAAAAAATATCTATTTATTCTATTCTTATAGTGAAGTGTGAAGTTCTTAAAGAACTTTCCATTGTCTTAGAACACTCTAGTTTTCTCGTAGGGAGTCAGAGGTCAGTAAAATTCTAACACTCTACGCAAA
This sequence comes from Helicoverpa zea x Helicoverpa armigera, assembly GCA_033682625.1. Classification (NCBI taxonomy): domain Eukaryota; kingdom Metazoa; phylum Arthropoda; class Insecta; order Lepidoptera; family Noctuidae; genus Helicoverpa; species Helicoverpa zea x Helicoverpa armigera. The sequence goes on along the minus strand of JAWIIS010000053.1, from coordinate 8,964,182 downwards.
AGTAGAAATCATTTGACGACTTCAACTACAATTTTTTTTCTAATTTAATATGCAAGTCACTTCTATAGAGTCACAACAAAATATGGTTATTCAAATACGTGTACCACACTTAAAAGGCTTGTATCTAAATATTCAGTGCACGCGTATTCTCGCTGTCAGATTTGGCGACACGCCAACAGTTGTCAATGTGCTGTCTCCACTTAGATATGCTGTCACTAAATAATGCTAGACATCGGTGAGAGACTTTTTGTTAAACGTGACATGTTTTATCCTTACATCACTTTAACACTAGTATTTTCTTGTCACGCATAGCAAAACCGAGCATCTACCAGCGACGCATCCCGAGCGAAAAAAAACAATTGCGGTATCTTGGTACAATTGTTTTTTGTCGTTTGTATAGGTACGCGTTGATAACGATACCCTATACCCTACACGTTGATATATATCCTTGCGATCTAAGCGTTGTCGCGTGGAAAAATACTGGACTAGAAATTTGCTAAGTATTGTGAAAGTGCTGAAGTAGACTCACCGAGCTAGCTATTTACTTCAAAGCAAAATGGAAAAAAAAAACAAAAAATCTAGCCACCATATAATACTTAGCCAGAGAAAAAGACAATTTCCATCACTTTAAATATTTTAAATACCAAACTTTCTCCCGTTGCCAACAAAATTAAGTTCCCTTATAGAATACAAGCTACTTCAAAATGTAAGGCTCATGTAACCCCCGGGTAACGTTACGTCATGTTCCTGTCTCCCAACAGACATGGGGTTATAATAATACTTCCTTGTACCACGGGGTAAGCGATTTGCGGAACATTTTTTAAAGCTCGTATTATTTGAAAATTTTCGTGTATAGTAGGTACCTATGTGTGCTTTGTTTTACGATAATTTTTGAAGAAAACAGGCTTGGGTTGAAATAGATTGTTTATTTTGTATACCTACTCTTTATTTGCATTTACTTACATTACACGCAAATGTATTATTTGAAAGACATTTCTATTTGTCTACCGCTATTCAACCAAAGTTGTTCGTGGAAAAATATGCATGAGCATGTCATGGATATTTTACAAAATGTTCGCACGTTTATAACTGTTTGCAAGAGCGAGACCAAGAAAAAACATTTGTGAACGTCCCATGTTACTGCTAAAATCATTCCAACAGGTATTATTTAAGCTCTTCCTATTTACCTACAAGAATTTTTAGATATGAAAATTTGTTCTACTAGCCTATTATCGGCCACAGCAGCTGTTCTCATCTAAGGAGGTTAGCCAAATGCGCAGGACATATTACAGTCCACAAGCATTTGTGCTGACAAAGGTGCACTCACTATACCTTCACTCTTACAGCCCGAATTTAAAGATAAGATTAAATCCGTAGAAGGCATAGTGACTTATACAAAGTTGACTGCAAACTTAACGAACGAAGTATAAATTGCATTCTGTCTATAACAGTGAACACGAGGTGACAAGTCTGGGCAAGATGCCAACACATAGACAGACGGATCACTGTGAATATGTGTAGGTATGTTCAGATTTTCAACATGGATTTTAAAGCTTTCATGCAGCGTGAAATGGTTTAGTGTTTTCAATTTGTTGTTCAAAATATGTTATACAGCAAAATTCTTGCAGTCAAATTACTTTAGGACATGTTGTTTTAGGCACTATTTCGAAATTTTATACTAAACTGAAACTAAAGATTTGATTTCTACGCTTTAGAAGTTTCGAAACTACACAAACTATTTAAAAAATCATTCACTGTTGGTGACATTTTAACATTCCTAGTTTGGGAAGAAGTTCCCCGGGATGCGTGTAAAAGCACATGAAACATCTAACGCTAGACTGAAAAGTACTGCTTAAAAATCTAAATAAGTAAAAGTCTTCTTTCTTCGAAATACATAAAATTTCAAGAACATTTTGCGAAAAGAAAACATGTTGCTTCACTGCAAAAAATATACCCATACTGAATTCCAGACGACCTAATTCAGAAAAAGCTAAAAAGTTCGGACACTGGGTTTGAAATAAAAAGAACTTTTGCCTGAACAGCCTAAGTGGGCTATAAAACAAGAAAAAACAGACAGACGACCGCATTTGTGTGAACTAGACGACCTAGTATTAAAAGTGTCTGTAAGGACTTTATTTTCAGTTGGTATTAAATGTCCAATGTTTTCCCTTGCTGAAGTTTTTGTAGATTTTCGTTTATTTTGGGACTTTTTTGCTTATTTTTAAGTCTAGATTTTAGGCTTGTGGCAGAAACAAGCGGTATGTTGAAACTGTGCGATCAAATTAGCAGGTCAATGGAATCGATGCTGTGTTTCAAGAGAAAGCTTAGATTATCTAAGGTTTTTCGTTTCAAATGCTTAATGTTTAACCATTTTACATAATGAAAAGGATGTATTATACCTACTGCAAATGGAATACGTATATAAATGAATGGTTAAGGTCATGGTCATAAAAAGCTTCCTCCGTTTAATCAAGCATCATCAGAGATCTTTTATCAAAATAACAAAAAAAACTTCATTTAATATCTACCCTTCACTACAAAACCTTGACTCATTTTAAAGAAATAAAATATATTCTTGATAAAAAAATATATTGGACGAGTGATCTTTGAACTCTCACAATCAACTCAAGTGACCTCTTGAGCGCGAAACATAAGACTCTCAACCTTTCCCTAAGTAGCCGGGTTCGACCTCCAGTCAAAGAAAATTTGTGTTATATTGGAGGCTGTTTTATTGCATGTTATATCGATACTTCTTTTGTAGGTATTTATGCTCTTGGGTTGGGTTAAAATAGCTTAGTGTTATAACAAAATTCTTTAAATACATTTTAATCATGTCTAAGAACAGTTTAATTAAATGGAAGATAAAGTCAAGACAAGTTAAGAGGAAATAAACGATATTTTCTGTCTGAGATCCCTGCAGATGCTGACAAAAACGGCAAATTAAATAAATGAATTTAATTAGAAAATAAAATTTAAAAAAACTAACAGTTTTCAACGAAAAAAAACTGCATCCAAATAGGTTCATCTTATTAAGAGTTACAGTGCCACAGACAGATACACATACCTCAAACACATAACACCCATCTGCGTCGCAGTTTAAAAAGAGTCTTATTAAACCTAGCCATATAGCTCTCTAAACAACATGCCCGGTTTAAAAAGGAATATTATTAAACCTAGCCATATAATAATAACAAGAACTTCTCCAGCTATATTCTACATATCTAATTTAAGTTCTCCATTATAAGCTAGAAAGCAAACTCCGCAGTGCGGTAGTTAATATTTACATTGTTCATTCACGCCGCCGTAACTTACACTACTGAATATGTACAAGGCTTTGTTGCCCGGGAATTGCCCACGAATTGCCCATATATTGCCCAGTGTTTGCCCACCATGGAGAATAGAATGACTAGCGGAGATGTCACAGCGCAAAATCTCCTGACAAAGTAGCGCGACAAAATGCGGGTGTTCAGGGGACGAGGTACTTTACTAACTCCTGCCTTACATGCCTTCTTTAGTACCCTATTAATTGAAAAATAAAGTCGGAAAGTCGTGGTGGCCTAGTGGGCAAAGAACCAGCCTCTCGAGTATGAGGGCGCGGGTTCGATTCCAGTCAGTACCAATGCAACATCCTTGGCAGTCGTTACTAGTAGTCAGAAGCCAGTAAGTCTGACACCAGTCTAACCAATAGGTATCGGGTTGCCTGGGTAACTGGGTTGAGGGGGTCAGATAGGGCAGTCGCTCCTTGTAAAGCACTGGTACTCAGCTACATCCGGTTTGACTGGAAGCCGACCCCAACATAGTTGGGAAAAAGGCTCGGAGGATGATAATTTAAAAATAAAATCAAAAATTAATCAAGACCAATCTTTTGACAGTTAAATTTTGATTTGACAAGGAACCGGAACATCTCGTAAGTTCTCGTAAGTCTAGTAACACACGATGTTTTTTTACGATTACGATTTATTTTGACTCTAATTGTCTCACATAGAGCTAAAATGGTTTGAGAAAAATCTATTGGTATTAATTTCAACAAGATTAATGTGACCCAGGATTCAAACTCCCGAAGTCATGCACAGCAGTCAAACCTTGTTACCACTAAACTAACAAAAACCATTACAGGTAAATAAAATAATGCCTAAATCTTAACATGCTTTTAGGGAGCTAAATCAGAAATACAAAAAATACGTAACAGGTTAAAATAGTACTGCTTAAAATTCATGGTACACGATAGTAACGTAGTTAGCTGTGTTGCTACGACGTAGCAATTTTATGGCTACGCGAGCTACGCCGTAGTCATTCTAAATGGTGTAGAAAATAGAATAGAATTGCGTATTTGAATGAGCAAAAATGCTGAAGATTTTTCTTTGTTGACAGGATTGGTTCGTGATGGTTTCTAAAAAATCTTTAATTAATTTAAATGTTGCGGAAATATTAAATACAAGAAATATTATAGAAATATTCTATTTTTTTTTTGCAACATTTTAAATATTACTTATGTCGATTCCTATGTAAAGTCACTACCTATTACCCGCGGTTCCACCCGCGTCGCACGGAACTACCTCCCGCATCCGTATAAAAAGCTCCCACAAAGATCACACATCATACATACAGGCTCGTATGTGTAAAAAGTTTTAACTTTTAGCTTTCATCAAAAATTGTTTAGTTGTTTTTACCTGAAATATTACAAACGCTCCTACAATACGCTCCTACATAAAAACTAAATAAGGTACACACAACACTGATTTTCGTTTTTCTGATTTAGAAGCTACAGTTAACTTTATATCCATCTGTGGGGAGTAGTTCCCTCTGGACACAAAAACAGCTAGTATTCTATATTCTACAGAACAAAAGAAGGTTATCCCCACAGACATTTAAATGTAAAACGTAGCGACTTGTTTCAGGATTAACTGAAAGCAATTGTCGTCTGTCTTCAGCAATTCTTCAGGGGAACAAAGTTTGTTACATTGTAACTGTCTCTCTGTGTTTCTGTTTGTTAGAACATGTCCTAGTCTCGTTTCTAACCGACTTCTAGAAAAAGAGGAGGAATTTCTCAATTGTTCGAAATCTTTTAGATGAGAAGCTAAGAATTCATGAATTTATGAATTTTAGCGTCAGTTAATTGTATCATTAAACGATTTAACAAAAAGGAGGAGGTTGTCAATTTCAATGTTTGTATGTTTTCTGACTGCTGAAGAATTGTTGGTAAAATTATTCCATTATAATTTGTTGTTTTAGTACTATAGGAAAAATCAAAGTTTAGGTTAAAAAATTGAGTTCACATACACCAAGTGCACTTTTTAAATGTTTAGTAGGTCCAAAAGATATTTTCAGATAAATAAATAAGATACAAAATTAAATACAAGACTGCACCAGCAAGCAAAACAGTAATTCCTCAAAACAACTGCCTTCATTCTGCAGCACCGCAGCACCACAAATGAAACATAAATAGCAATTAATTCCTACCATCACTTTCCCCAACAAAAACAGTTAAAACAATAAATAATAAAAACAACATTATTCCCCAGAAAGCGACAAGCAACAACTCTATAAGTAGGTTGTTCATAAAACACATAGATAATAAAATGACTAGCGGAGGTGCCATAAAATGGAAAATCTCCTAAGAAAGTAGCGCGACAAAATGCAGGTGAGCGGGGGACGAGGAACGTTACTGTTTTCGCCTTTATACGCCTACTTTGAACCCGATTTTTAATACTAAAATTAGTTGACTCTCATTGTATGACTCAATGACGCCTCAAACCACTCGCAACTCACCGTTTTGGCATGCTCACCGTATGAATTTGATCTAGAAGAAGGCGCATAACCTACCTGCATTATGGCATCTCCGTTCGCTCATCTTTTCTTACTCCGTGATAAAACAGAATACCACAGAGGGACATTTTAGCAAATGTCCTGAAACTCGAAACTGGTGTCGTAAACGCCCCAAAACGGACCACAGAGTAAAAAAAGCTTAGGTTCGTTTAGGCTTCAATCTAGTAACGTAGGCAACATGCAAATTTTCTTTGTTTGGGCTGGCTTTGTTCGAATCGAGGAATCAAGGCTTCTGTTTTGTGTAAGTTGAAAATAGATCTATAACTGTGGAATGAAATGGTGTTTTGGAATACTTTGTTACTGTCAAGAATTCAAACTGTTTCAGTTTTGAAGCGCATTTAAGTAGGGAGAAAAAAAATATGGATATTCCATTTTATTGAATTTTTATACAAGAAAAAAATATACTCTACCTGGGCTATTAGACCAATAGTGTTATTTCTAGAAAAAATATAATGGTTGACTTTGTGCATTCTTTGGACATAGCTTTTATCAATAGAACAGTTAAGACAGTCACATTAAATCGGACCTTCTGTCTATACATTCATTGGTAACCACATTCACCCCGCATTGCGGGATTATTTTTAAATGCGTTACAAGTATCAAACTGTGAACACGTGTTGTGGGCATCGCGGGACCTTTCTGACACATTTTCTGACCAAATATTAGTAATATGCAAACCAGGCTGCAGTGTAATCGCGGACAATTTGTGTGTTTGGCAGCATGTGCCAACGAACGGCTGTTGCGTTTGACTATGGAGTTTTTATTGTTCTAGCTGTGCCCCGAAAGTTTGGTTGCTACTGAAAATTGTATGTCGTATTGTCCGCTGTTGTTTTTTAATTTTTACTTCTCGATAAATACTTTTTCTTCTGCAACGTCCATAATATTTCGTGTGCAGACATTTTTATTTATAATGGCGTCCCCGGTGATTTCGGCCACGGCGGCTGTTCTCATTTAAGAGATCAGCCAGCTGTGCAGGACATATTATAGTGCACGAACATTTGCGTAGATACAGGTGCACTCCCTATTCCTTCACTCTCAGAAAGAGATCAGGCGCAGGACCGACATTTACGTGCTCTCCGATGCACGGGTGAATCAATCACCAACTTCCAGACTACGGGCTGCTTTGTGAAAGTTTAAGAAAACTTTTATTTAAAACATTCATATTTAATTTAACCTTTAAAACAATGTTTATAGTGTTTTCAGTAAATTTTAAACGAAATCCTCAAATGATTAAGATTCATCATCCTCCGAGCCTTTTCCCAATCATGTTGGGGTCGGCTTCCAGTCTAACCGGATTCAGCTGAGTACCAGTGCTTTACAAGAAGCGACTGCCTATCTGACCTCCTCAACCCAGTTACCCGGGCAACCCGATACCCCTTGGTTAGACTGGTGTCAGACTTACTGGCTTCTAACTACCCGTAACGACTGCCAAGGATGTTCAATCAAAAAATTATTAAGATTCATTGAATTAATATATTTGATGAGTGTAAAAACACCCTTTTCCTTTATTGGCTACACGATTCTACAGGTCCCAAACCAGTTCTTACATAAAATGTTCTAAAAACAATTGTCTCTCTCAAGCTGTCACCAGCAAACTATTGTTTTCACGTACACACCGATGTGCTGATATTGGCACAAACAATAAATTGTTCTGATTGTTCTCTAGGGACCAACTAGAGTCTCGCGTCATGACTTTTAGACGACCTTAATGTTACTGCCTAGGCCGAGTTGCAGGTTTTTGTGGATTTTATTTTAGTATTTTTTGGTTTTTATATAGCTATTGGGTATTTTTTGTAAAAAAAAGTTTTCAGAAAAAAGACGACTTCAATAGCATACCTTAAACCTTTTCCTTAGTATGACAGATACATTGTCTTAAACCGCATCAATCGGTTCAGCTAAACGTGAGATAATCACGCAAAAACATACATATATTTTTAATTGGTTAAAAATAATCCAAAAGTTAAAACGATACGTTAAACTTATACGTACATATCTAATAAAAAAAATCTTGACGCACAGGCTCATTTAAAAAATAATAACAGCACATATTTTACTCCAATCGCTATTTCGTTGTAATACAAAATCGTTTACTATATTACGCAACATACACGTACAAAAGCTTCATCAAAATTAAAATTATTACTCCGTTACACTTGCCACAATAAAATTAGGGACATTTTGTACACAATACGCGACAGCTGTAAGCAGATGTCGAATTAAATTACAAACTCCAGTTTAATTTCACAATTGTAGTCTGTTTTGTATAAAATGTTTGCATTTTAATGTGGCATTCTGTCTGTTAAAATTTTCCACAATAATACCGCTATATGTAATAAAAAGTAAGTAGGGAAATGTGTGTTAAATCGTGTACTAACGATTTTATTTGATAATAATGTATTTCACGTTTTTTAATGCATTGGAGCTTAAAATATCGTCAACAAACATCTTATAGTCCCACTGCTGGGCTGCGGCCTCCTCTCACACAGAGAACGATTGACCATTATTCACAATACTGGCTCAATATTTGTGAGTGACTACAGACTATAGTCCAGGTTTCCTCGACATGTTTTTCTTCAGCTGTAATCAGTCATTTGTGTCTAAGATATACTTAGAAAGTACAAAAAAACTTTAAAAAGTTGCATTGGTATTTACTTAACCTAGAATCGAACTCACACACTCATACTCGAGAGGTGATTGATGCTTTATTCACGGGGTCAAAAAAGCTGTAACAGAATACTTAAATAACCACACTGACATATTTTAACATTAATCAGTCGAAATAACATTAGTGCCTCATCAAGCTTGTAATTGAAACCAATTTAATATTAATTGCAGTTAACGAGCTCATGTCCTCGCTTTTTATTCGAGTCGCGTGGACACCGTACTCTGATCGCAGGTGCACTTATTGTCACAATATTCGGTAGGAAGTGCATTCAGAGTTAATAATTCCCTTTTGAAATTTCGCTTTTGTGGGGAGACTAATATTGTTAATTACCTAAACATAAAAAATATAGACCTTAGTATCAAAATAAGTATATTTTGAGTGGTCTTCGAAAAGTATTTAGAAATGTAGGAAGAAAAATGTCATAAAACATTTTGAAATGGACGTTTTTTGGTGCACATGACAATTGTCAGTCAGTAGAAAAAGTAATATTTTCCCTTGAAAATTGTCAGCTCTCAATCGCACAATAAATTCCCCCCCTATAATGTAAACTTATATTTTTTTCTAGAAAAGCAAAAAGTATGACTAATAATCTTACCAAGGCTTTTCATAATATTAGACAGTTGAAAGGCCTTTTATCATTATTTGAAACTTCAATTTACAATTACCCCTGTTAAAATTATAGCCGCAATAATCAGCAAACCAATGCTACCTACATAATCAGACTGTGTACACAACAACATATAAATTGTACACCAATAAATATATGCTTGTTAGAATTACCGACCATAGAGTAAAATAAACAGTAGGACAAGCTAATCAGCCGACTGTGTATTTATCTCAATTTGATTTGCTGTACAAACAGAAACTATTAATTGTTACGTTTATTTGTTGTACATTATTAATTCTGTGACTAGTTCGCTGATTTGCTGAAAATAACACAATATATTATATATGTTATTTGATAGTAATGAATGACGATGTAATATTATGTTTTATGGCTAATCAAAAATCATAGAGGAACGAAATTATGTGAATTGATGCTAAATGACAATTGTTTTCAAAAATATTGGTATAAATACACAAGATTTTCATAAATCTTCTTTATAAGATTATCCAGTCTTCGTAGACACGAAGACTGGTTTGATGAAAATGATAAAATACTAACAAAAGCTATCCAGAATCACCGCTCCATACTACGTCAATTTAGGGACGATCAACAAGCGGAGCGTGTTAAGCAAAGTGGAGCCGAGTTGCGGAGATATGTACGGGAAATAAAAGACAAGTGGTGGCGTCAAAAGGCCGAACGTATGCAGTGGCTCTCTGACACGAAACAGCTAGGTGCGTTTTATAATGAGGTTCGCAAACTGGTCGGTAAAACCAGTCGTACAAGAGTACCCTTAAGATCTCATGACGGCACACAGCTAATGACCAACAGGCAGGACGTACTTAAGAGATGGGCAGAGCATTTCAACGACTTGCTCAATGTCGATAGAGCTGTGGACATGTCGTTTATCTGCTCGATGGCATCACTGCCCACTGTCAAGCAGCTAGACGATCCACTGACCCTGCGTGAGGTCATCGTCGCCGTTCAACAACAACAGAACAAAAAAGCGGTCGGCATTGATAATGTTCCTGGAGAGTTGCTGAAATATGGGGGTGCGGAGTTGCATGAGACCATTTGGAAACTCTTTGCAAAGATGTGGAACGAGGAGCGAGTACCTGATGAGTTTCGAGTCTCTCGGGTGTGCTCCTTGTACAAGAACAAAGGTGACAAATCTGACTGCAACTCCTATAGAGGTATCTCTCTCCTGACCTCTCCAGGCAAAACCTTTGCACGAATTTTACTGAACCGCTTGATGCCCTTGTCTGAAGACATACTGCCTGAAACCCAATTTGGCTTCCGGCCGAATCGAGGTACGTGTGAGGCCATCTTCTCTATCCGTCAACTTCTAGAGAAGAGTCGTGAGCAGAGTCAACCATTGTTTCTTTGCTTTGTTGACTTGGAGAAAGCTTTCGACTCGGTGCCGCGCAAAGCCTTATGGGTGGTACTAGCGAAACTTGGATGCACGGACAAGTTTATAAGAATGATACGACTTCTGCATGATGACATGCGCTGTTGTGTCAGTGTGCAGGGCGAGGACTCGGAGTTCTTTAAAGTGAGCTGCGGTGTGAAACAGGGCTGCGTGCTCGCTCCAACTCTCTTTGCCCTGTACTTTGCAGTTGTCGTTCGGGAAGCCTTGCAGACTCTGTCCGAAGGTATCCATATTTGTTTTCGTACCGATGGCGGTGGTGTCTTCAACCTAAATAGACTCAAGGCTCGCACAAGAGTGTCTCACGCGACTATCACTGAGATGATGTATGCAGATGACTTATGTTTTGTGGCGGAATCCCCAGATGGGCTGCAGAGGCTTATGTCGAGACTACTGCAGGCATGCAGCAGATTTGGCCTGAAGATAAATGTCAAGAAAACCGAAGTCATGGCACTTGATACTGTGAACAGTGCCCCAGTCGACATTAGACTCGGAGATGTCTCGCTTAAGCAAGTAAACCAATTCAAATATCTTGGCAGCACCATAACATCCAGGTGTCTCCTTGATAACGAAGTCAACAGCCGAATAGGAGCAGCTGCTGCAGCTTTTGGTAGACTTCGTGCCAAGGTGTTCCGCTCACATGACATAAAGCTCTCTACAAAAGTAGCTGTGTACATGGCAATAGTTCTGCCAAATCTCCTATATGCCTCTGAGACTTGGTGTCTATACCGCGAGCATATTCGGACATTAGATAGATTCCATCTAAAATGCCTACGTGACATTATGTGCATCCAGTGGTCGGACCGTGTTCGTAACACGGAAGTACTTAGACGCGCTAACGTCAGCGGTATTGAGGCCTATCTAATGCGTCGACAGCTGCGCTGGGCTGGTCATGTCTCCCGGATGTCAGATGCCCGAGTAGCGAAGCGCGTCTTCTACTCAGAGCTGGAGACTGGCAAGCGTAAGCAGGGTGGTCAACGTCTGCGGTACAAAGATGTGCTGAAACGCCACATGAAGAGATGTGACTTAGATCCGTCACACTGGGAGGCTATGGCGGCAGATAGGACCAAATGGAGGCGGACTATTAAGGACAAGGTGTGCGAGTTTGAGAGCCGGCGGAGAGAACAGCTCGACGCTAGACGAGATGAGCTGAAGGCCCGACCACCCGCGGCCATCCAATACACCTATATCGGAGGAGTGCTGACTTGCAGTGAATGTGGACGGACATTCACTGCAAAAATTGGCTTTGTCAGTCACTGGAGAGCACACCAGCGAAGCTCTCAAAATTAAGTGCAGATCCAAGTTGCTGTGGCCGAAATCGGTCAGGATCAATATATATATATAAGATTATCCAGGAAAGTCTCACTATTTTCTTTCAACATGGTCACCCTACCCAGCATTTAGACTGCGTAATTTAACAGCGCCGTGAATTATAATACGTCATAAGTAGGTATTAACGTAGGCACGTCGCACAATTCAAGGTTCTGGAAATATAAACTTAGGTATTTTTGGTGAACTAAGATTATTACGTAAAGCCTCGGGGTATGAAATAATATTAGTTCGTGGAATTAGGTAGGCTGACTGCTTTTTGTCTTTTGAAAAAGATTTTCATTACTTCGTTTTATTTTTATACGTCTGTAAATGAAAACAACGTTTTATTCTAATTTATTTAGGTAAAAAACTTCATATTTAGTTTTATCTAAAAAATATACTAAGAAAATATCTCTAGATTAATATAATATTAATCTCTAGATTAATAAAATAAATATTACCTAGTGGCCTAGTGGGCAAAGAACCAACCTCTCGAGTATGAGGGCGCGGGTTCGATTCCAGGTCAGGCAAGTACCAATGCAACTTTTCTAAGTTTGTATGTACTTTCTAAGTATATCTTAGACACCATTGGCTGTGTTTCGGATGGCACGTTAAACTGTAGGTCCCGGCTGTCATTGAACATCTTTGGCAGTCGTTACGGTTAGTCAGAAGCCAGTAAGTCTGACACCAGTCTAACCAAGGGGTATCGGGTTGCCCGGGTAACTGGGTCGAGGAGGTCAGATAGGCAGTCGCTTCTTGTAAAGCACTGGTACTCAGCTGAATCCGGTTAGACTGGAAGCCGACCCCAACATAGCTTGGGAAAAAGGCTCGGAGGATGATGATGATGATGAATAAAACAAATATTTATAATTAATAAAAATAAAATATAGCCTATGGCCCTCAGGAACATTGCAGCTATCTATCAGTGAAAATAATTTTAGAAATCCCACCAGCGCGAGCGGTTCCAAAGGTTACCCCCTACATACAAACTTACAAATACCTCTTTTTAAAATTAGCATAGGAGTATAGATTTTACGAAACAGGAAAGTCCTACACTTCACCCAAATCAGGGTATCCCTACTGAACTGTACTCTACAGATTAGTAGCGTAGTGAATTATGATACTACGCATTACCGTGGCTTCACCTGGATCTAGACTTAATACTTAGCTAGGTACTTACTCTTAGGTAATACGACTCCTTACTAATGGTCCATTTCCATTAATTTATTGAACGTTACGTTAAACTTTGGGCTTAGGCTCTTGAACAGTAATTTACAGTAAAGTTAGTAAGTAGATTATCTTTAATCAATCTGTTATGAAACTAGTGGTTCCCTGAAGTTTCTCTCGGTTCCTCAGAGAGCCAATTAGCTATCAATTTATCGATTTAATACATAATCTGACATTATAACATTATAAATTAACCTAAACCTTTTTGTAGTTAAAGAAGTTATGTTTGTTAGCTCATGGGCAAGTAACAGTTGAACGGGTCGATAGATCATAAGGTTCAGCAATTGTAGGTGCACTCGGTCCGTGGATGGGTAATCATCTTATGATGACAAAGACCTCCGTATTTAGGAAATGATTTTACAAATACAAAGTTACATTGTAAGTAATTATCATGATAAGCAAAATTTTATTCTAGTACATACGTTTAGATCCTTTGATGAAACAGCTTGTTCAAAATAAAGCTGACTAAATCCTTTATACATAGGATTCCACCGTAATCTCCCAGCTTCTTATTTAAAGTAGAATTACATCTCTATCCGTACGTTCAAACCGATTTCCTCCTCCGTACGTTTTTAAACCATTTCCGTACAATTATTTAAAGTCTATTCGGTACGTTTGCAAGCGGTAGAAGTTGGAATTTTCTAGAAAACCAGGAAAAAGGGAACATTGCAATGCCTCGCAGTGTAAACGGATTTCACTTCAATCCGTATGGATTGTGTTGAAAAGTGTAATTCTTGTACGACAGATGATAACTTCGAGTAATAGATAATGCTGTAGATGTAAATATGTGGCAAAGTGATTATTAACTTAAAGAAAAATAAATAAATTAACAATCGGTTTTGCGGATTAAAATCCCGTCTTAACCAGATGCAGCTGAGTAACCCTCAACCTAGCTGAGTAACCCGATGACCCTTCGTAAGACTGGTCATTTTAACTTTCTAGCTTCTGACCGCTCATAACAATTGACAGAGATGTTCAAATGACAGCCGGCACCCACCAATCTCGTTTCGGAAGGCAATTTATTCCGAAACACGATAAAGTCTGTGTAGATTCCAGGATATGTCCTTATAGGTAAGCTGCCTTAACATGTTCAAGACATTATCCTTTTCCCAAAATCCCAATTAATAGACCGGCTGACACCCCTAAGACTGAACTACGCGAGCTGTCTGATATACTGCGGTTTGCGAGGAACATGGAGAACAAAATGACATCGGAGATGCTATGACGGAAAATTTCCTTAGATTGTAGCGCGCCAAAATACAGATGTTCGGGGTACGAGGAACTTCTTTAAAAGCCGCCTTTTTTGTAATTTTGTATTACAAAAAATCATTGACAAAAAGCCCAAAGAATCATTGACAAAAGGACCGATCGCCTCGTTAGTTCACTCGAAAGTGATCGTTTTGGTTATGCCGTACGCCTTTGACCTAAAAGAAGGCCCCTGACCTACTCGCATTATGGCATCTCCACTCGTCTTTCCGTACTCCGTAGTGCAGAATTAGGGCTGACACTAACAAATGTATTTCGTAAAAGCTTCTCTATGAATTCACATTTCGTGGAGAATGCGTCATCATAATTTTACAAAACATGAAAACTGGTGCATATTTCTGCACTTCATTATTTATCTTGCTTCTGCCAGCAGTTTCACTCACTTCCTGAGTAAACTCCTTCCCGCATAAAAAGTAGCCTGTATGTTATTCTGATAATTAGCTATATTATTGCCAAGTTTCATAAAACTATTTGCTGGTTAGCTAGGAACGACAACTTGGTATACACAAAATTCATTTATGTATAATATTAATAGGATTAACGCAGTTATATACTTCTCACGTACCCTTATCCCTTTTTCCAGCCTAGTTACAAAAGGTTTTGCCGTTACAAACCTCCCAGGAATACCATTTACACAGTGGCTATGAATTTATTACCCCTAATAAGCCTACCTATCTCTCCTCAGGTACAATTGTTGGCATTCTTTTAGGATATTACGTTTCTACGTGACTTCAAGCCTTCGTGTTATATTAAGATAGTAACTCACTTGTGAACATGTCCCAAAAAGTTAGGAAAATCCGGGATTTTTCTCGGCCATATCTCGGAATCCCGGGATAAGAAAGAAGCAAGCTGTTAAATTGTAGGAGTAGGTACTAAGTTTATTTTTCTTTCATTGTAAATGAACGCATGAGGGGCTGTGTATAAGAAGTTTTATGTATGTACAAGATTTTTTAAATTTTGACGAATTGTTTAGCCCTGTGTGAATACATTTTTTTTTGTCCCTAATTAAACTCGATGTTACTTTTCTATATTAATTGACGCGTTTGGAAAATGTTTTTTCTGAAATTAATCATATCTAAAACTATAAAAACATTGTTTGTGATAAAATTATAAAGAAATTAAAGGCTGTTTGTCTGGTCTGCCAGGTCTCTCATGATTTCAACCGAAAACTAAATACTTACATCTAAATAGTTAATAGCCTTTTTAACCCACATAAAACAACTTTATATTTTGTTGCATCTGCTTTATCATAACTACTTATAATCACGAAAATCCTCAGACCTCTTCAATACAATCTAATCTCACGTACACCAATAACTTATAGCACATTTCTCGCTAGAACTTTATAACTCAATGAAAAGTAACAGCTTTGCACTCCACAGCGCTTTTATTATCAAATCATAGCAGTACATTGTTGTTCTGATTGGCTCAATAGATTGGGTCTGCTTGGATATTGCAGTTTTACTGTATGTGTTTTTAATTTAATTTCATATAGTGCTTAGTTTGTTTTGTAGATCTAAATGAACGAATGCATGGGACTAGTGGTTAAAAATTGTCTTTCAACTACGAGTGTATGGGATTCGATTCCAGGCCAGTAGCTACTTTGAGCAGGAGTGGTGAATAAAGCTCATTTACTCTCCGTATGAGAATAGAGCTGAACCCTGTAGTGGCACAATTAATAAAGCTGACTGATATGATAGACTTATGCATTAAAGTTAGTTGTTACAAAAGCTTTTGCACATAATAACCACGGGTAATGTTAGCAGTGTAGGCTGATGGAGTAGCCTGATCCACTTAATTGCAAAGAAATAAGATTAACAATGTCAGTCTAGCGGAGTTTCAATAATTGGCTGGCTATTTCGGCCTTACTAGATCGTGCTTGATTTGTCTGTCCATCACCAAGGACCGTGAACCATACTGTGATATAAACTGCAATTGCCTTTTCCTTGCTTTAATTATGCCTAAAATAGTGTGTGTTACAAGCACTAGGATCATATTGAACACTTGATAGTCAGTTCTGACAGGTCTATCAAATACACATTACACAGACATCATCTATTTTATTATATTTTCTCCCAATCAATACTGATTACCATACATTCCATCTCCCACACACGGTAATATCACTCATAAGAATACTCAAAACGATTGGGAATAGCGGAGTGTCGGAATTTACATTTTTCCAATATTAGTGAACGCTTGGGGAATGGTTAAATAAATCGTTGTTACGCGTTTGAGACGTGAGATCGGGATGGTTATTGATAAATGATAATAATGTGAATTGATGGTACTGTGGTTTTTGAAGTTTTGGTATTTTTATGATTAGACGGTAATTACGGTGAAGATTTCATAAACCGTCTTCCTAAACATTTTGTTTATCTTTGTTTATATTCGAAGCTGGGAAATTTATAGAACAAAATAAAGTATTTAATTTTTTGGTTGCTCGTAAATTAGGTACTTTATCCTACAATATAATATAAGCTAAATAGGTTGCTGTTTACCCAGGTGTGTCTAATTTCACTAACACTTATCTCAGTGCCATAGATAATGTAAAAGGTTCTGCCTATCAAAACCATCCTGAAGATATAAGAAAGTACTATTAAAATCAAGTATACCGGTGTGTCGGAATTGCGATCGCCACCGCGTTATTACTAGACGTGACGTGAAAAATGCATCGAACATACTTTGTCCGAATCACGAACAATATAATGGTATATTTTGATATTATTTCTCATGGGTATTTGGCACTGTTTTGATGGACAAAACTACTTCCTTATAACTTACCAAAATGGCAAGTTATTTTAATCATGAATTTATGAAAGTAAAGGTATTTATGCTCGGCAGCTTATCAGATCATAAGATCCAAAAACAGTACCAGTAACTGTTTTAACTTAATCTTATGACGTCTCTAGCGGTTTCAGCCGTCCCGCGAGAACCACTCCAAGCACCTGGATAACAATAGCCTATTTATAGTCTTCCTCGATAAATGAGCGATGTAACAATAAATATTTATTTCATATCGGTCAATTAGTTCCATGTACCCCGTCCTGGCAATATTCGTGGAAATGGTGAGTAAGTTATGGGCACAAACAAACATACAAACTTTTGGTACCCAAATAGGCCAGCTACCTGTTGCCATACGGAAATGTTGCCAAATTCCAAACCACAATAACGGTCTTGCTAAAATTATTGCAGCTTATCTGTCCTGTTGGTCGTAGTTTGTTTAACTTATTGCTGAAACTTTCTTATATATATTGTATGTGTATTGAATCATTTTAATTTATGACCATAACATCCTCACCTATTTAATAAATTCAAAAGTAGATAACTCTAATAGTAGTCAAGAGCTCGAATAAGCATGTAAGCCATTTTTTATCCCGATGCTGGATGCAGGACGTTGGTGGAATCGCGGGGAACAGCCAGTTGGATATACTTAATTAAAAATTGCTACTGTTATAAATGTAAAGACACAATTATCCGTGGTTAAAATATGTCAATGTATAAATATTATATTTTTTTAACTGATCTACGAACCTTTATTTATCATTCTATTATCACTAAGTCACGACACAATATATTTTTTATCAATTACATATATTCTGTGTTATTCCAAAACACCTACGTACTAAAAGTCTCGATCATAAATTATTAAGTACAGAGAAAATTTTAGAGAATTTTCGCATGAAATATGAGTTCCAATAAGATGGCTCCCGAAAGCTTTACCCTCATAAATATTGATATTGTATTATTTTACAATATTTACGTAGTGTCCTTGATATTACAAAAAAGAATATTAGAGAATACATTTTAGACTAGTGAACGCAAACTGTTAAAATATTAAAATCGAAATATGTAGCAATTAAAAATAGAAAATAATCCATTTTTTTTGTCATATTGTCTCACTGTTGGCCAAAGGCAAAATATGTACAATGTAAATAGAAATGTTATTTTAGTCGAACCATTAGAATAGGTAACTGGATTCAAATATGAAAAAAAAAACTATAAATTTTAAAACACTAGGTACTAATACGAAATCTCACTTTAATGTGTACCGATATCTTAATCATTCTGTCAAGTCTGTAATGTTTCAACAACACATAATATGAGGTCAAAAATCACCACGACCTTTAAACCTCCCAAAGTACTTACCGGAGTATGACTCCGTTATTGCCACAATTTGGACCTTGGAAAATCCCATGAGAACAGAGACAAAAGGGTCCACCTCCACAATATGTATGCTAATGTTAACTTCCTGATATGAATTTTTATTATCTCAGGTGTTTTCAATGTTTTGAGTACTTTTCTCATTTATACATTTGTATTTGATTTTTATTAATATCTCGTTCCTCAAACTGAGTTACAATGGTCAGTATTTTAATTATTTGCTAAACATTATGTATACATATTTCCGCCTCGTTTTTTACTATATATATGTTGGCTTCCAGTCAATAAACACATAATTAAACGTGTGTTCCGAAATATATAGAAGAATTCATAATGACAAAGATGACACTCAAGAATCGATCGATTTATGCAAAAGTTAGTTATCTTCAAGCTTCTGTAATTATTTCTAACGGACAGTTAAATTACCGCACCCATCTAACCTCTGCAACCCATTTACACGACACCCTTTCTGTAAAAGGGTTTCAAATGACAGCCAGGGTCAACAGTTAACAACTACTTAGGTACTGAAGAATTTCAATACCATATACATAGATAGCCACCAACCCACGAACCGACCGTTCTAATGCAACTTAACCAACGAAACTGTATTTTTATGGTTATAGGTTATTAAAATTAGTCAGCACTTTTCGAATGTCAAAAACAAAATACAGCCCCCAAAACGCCCCCCCCCCCCCTCACCACTTCCTATGTGTTCTTGCTGGGAAGACGTGGCGCAACAAACACCCCAGCAACATACGCCTATTAAGTTAGAAGAACCAGATTTTTGCAAAACAAATCCAATAAAATATAAAATTATCACATGATAAGCATTATATAAAAAAACCAAGTAGTATCAAGTCGAACCAAGGGGTATTGATTGGGTTGCCCGGATAACTGGATTGAGGAGATCAGATAGGCAGTCGCTTATTGTAAAGCACTGGTACTCAGCTGAATCGGGTTAGACTGAAAGCCGACCTAAACATAGTTGGGAAAAAGGCTCGGTGGATAATGAAGCATTATATAAAAAGGTAAGTAAATAAACAGTTTGTTACCCAATAAACCGCATCAAAACCTTTTACAATGCATCCCCGCATACAGGATGCACAAAATGTATCACATAGAATGAAAACCGGCGCTCACGATGGATCGTAAAAGTTGCTAAAGAATCTACTTTCAGGCAGTGATATATTGAATGTTCCGCCGGATCCGAACCGGATGGGATGCTCTTTCCGAATTGTACGGTTTTGCTTTATATTTTTCTTTTAAAGTGCTTTTTTGTTTAGGCTTCTGATAGCTGTTGGCGTTTGTTAATGGCTGTTGTATGAAATATGCGGGTGTTTTTGGAGTTTTGCGAGTTGCTTTTTACTTTGTGACATGTTTTTGTGATCCATATTCCTATGACTAGGTAAGTGACATCCGATATAAGTATTTTATATTATCATTTGTTTCCATATTACATTCGTAGCTATTCTATATCAATTTCTGAAATGTCAAACCCTTTGAATGATTGCTCTTGAATTGGATGATATCTTAAGTTTGCCCGAACATTTTACATACATACATTGCAAGTTAAATAAACCTTGTAATTTTAATTTTTTTCTAATGTGTAATGATGATGATTGATGATTCTTCAGACGTTTTTCGGCCACGGCGACTGCTTCAACTCTGTAGTCCCTGGCGTGCTCACGTATGACACACTATACATATGTATGAGTTAAACTATATGGCCTTAATGAGTATCGTCATCATCCTCCTGCCCTTATCAAAACTTCATTCCCATACTTCTCTGTCTGACATCATGTCACAAGTGACATTCTTTCCAGCCATATCTTCCACTATACAAATTATATGAACTACGTGTATTTTTCTATACTGATATTCTCAGTACAAACATAATATGTCTGTTAGTTTTTCTAAGCAAACTGCTTTCATTACGATATTCCTCTGAGAGTCTCAAGACGTCGGATATAGTCCAGAGCCGGATATTAAAGGTGGGCACACATTTATATAGAGGAACATTGATTTGTATAGATAAAATGGCGCTTATATTTCCCTCGAGTTTCTTGAGTATCTTGAGAAAATGAATACATAGTTCTTCAATTTTAATTAAGTAGTTAATAAAATAATCGGCCTATAATTTTACTGTAGAATAGGTAAAGTTTCTCTTCATTTTTCGCTTCTTTTTCTTTCTTAGTTCTTTAAATTTTGTCAGTTTACACCAATTAACTTTGTATTACTGAAGTTTGCCATTTGCATATTATAACCATGCTAGCTGTACGCAAAAAAAAAAGATAAAATATCTACCTAATATTTTTGTCTGGGTGTACGAAAAAATTCAAAAACAGCCAATAAACTATTAAAAAAAATCAGAAGTACAATCTCTATAAAAATAAAAACTTCATCCACCACACCGCCCCGTTTTCCCACAATACACCATTAATTACCAACTCCAAGATTCAACATTCAGGCTTCACAATCTTCGTTTAACCAGATCAACAGAGGCGGTATTATTGCGAAACACAAGTTCGTCTCTCGCTAAACTTCGCTGAAACTTGGAAAACTGAATTTCATTATAAGTACCTAGACTTGGAAGTTGTTCACAAATCATTTTAAGAGGTAGTTTGGTTGTATATTTTATTTTGCAGCTGTTAGTTTGATTCTGCGTACTATTTTTGAGGATTTGAATAAAGGAGTGTTATGAGATGATTGCAGATTATATTATAGTTGCATAGGTATCGTCGTTTGATTAAATAGCGAAAAAAAGTAAAGAATAGTAGTAGTAGTAGCTCGCAACTACATAGACTGGAAGCCGACCCCAACATAGTTTGGGAAAAAAGGCTCGGAGGATGATGACATAGACTGTAGGACCCCTGTAGGACAAAATGATGTAGGAATGATCAAGTTGAAGTACAGATTTGTACCTTATTTATTGACAAAAAAAGACTTCATTGTCTCTTGTAAACAAGTTAAAAACATGATTGCGATAAAACCTTTTAATCTGAACACAACATTTCACAATCGCATTAAAGTATTACACAAATAATCGGAATTAAACATTTAACATACATACGTAATTCCCAGCAAGCCGGAGCTGCAATCAGCAGTACAAATATATGGAATTTCAACAGATACATTCATGCAATACCTCTGGGGAAAGATATCAGGAGTGTAAGGCGATTTATACACGATACCGCGCCACCGCGGACGAGGCGTTCGCGGTTAAAGGAATTTCATAGCGGTGGTTTCCGTGGACAGGCGCGTCAACAGACTAGCTGTGGTGCACCACATCATCTCCACTTTCCACCGCAGCGGTTTGCGGTTTCAATTTCTATATTTTTTTACATCAAAATCTTATTTTAACACAATAATGCCCATGTGTCAAGTTTCGACCACCTAAGCTTGTCTGTGCATACGAGCGAAGAGGGGAAAAATCAATCAACTACGCGGGCGTAATAAAGGTTTTTAAAGTCCACGATTTGACGCATTTTTACAAACAATCTACAAAAACTTTTCTTTACCTGACGTTATCCACACGTGATCACAGACGGTGCTATTCGTCAGAAATGTCAGTTATAGAAAAAGATATTGTATCTTTATACGTACTACCTATCGCATTTAAGTCCGAATTGTTTATAAATAAATATATGTACTTACGCAGTTGTATGTTGTTCGTATTTAAAGGATTAATGAGTAGATTTCAAAGCGGTTAGAACAACATGAGATGTGTCCGTTTCCGTGTGCAACCCGCCTAACAGATGACAAGATATTCCGAATAACAGACTATTATTTATGTAAATTGTGTGTTTGCTATCGTTCGGTAGTTGTGAATAATTTGAAGTGTATATCAGTTTGACAGAAGTTACTGCCGTGAATTATGTTCTGCATTTCATTTGCATATCTCTCTAATCATTAGGCTTCATGTTATGGAATACTAATAAATCATGATAGCTGTGAAAATACATATAGTTCCGCCAATTAATTGCTGATATTAGGTACACACAACGGTACCTACTCAGCTGCATCCGGTAAGACTGGAAGCCGATGCCAACATAGTTGGGAAAAGACTCGGGAGATGATGATGATCATGATGATTGGGTTCACAATCATCCTTATTAATTCAGTGAGGAAGTAACTTTTTTGGAACGCTTTAAGTTTAAAATGGCTGTTCCGAATAAAACGAAATATGGTGCTTTAAATGCAGATTAAATTATGTAGAAATTTGTTGGTACATATTGTTATATACTCTTATACGATGTAATTACCATAAAAGTAGTTGAAACTGTAACAGTATATGGTAATTCAAAGAGGGTTTCAAATATTTTCTTTACTATCCAACGTTTTACCAAAGAATGTGTCAATGAAAATACCAAACATTTTTATCATGCTTTCCTTTTTTAACTAAGTATTAAAATGCATCAGGTGTGACACTGTATCAAGTAACAAAGCTTCAACTTGAAGTTTTTAAACCCTCGTATAAAGTTAGTTATGCCGAGTAATCCGTGGCTAACTTGGCCTTTGTGCATGATCGCCAGCCACTTATCTTGGCTGCCAATACTTGGCGAAGAGATTATGTATGCAGCGCTTTAAACCTTGGCTGCTTGAGAAAAGTTGAAGAGAATTTGTATTTTATAAACAGTGGGTTTAAAATTAATGGCGGTTTCTAAAGTGAAAATTAAAAATATAGAATATCACAGTTTGCTAGTTGGAAAGCTATTGTTAGTTTATGATATGGGTGTAAAAAATGGTTTAAACAAATTACAAATTAGATGATGATGATGATGTCCTCCTAGCCGATTATCGGCTACGGCAGCAGTTCGCATGTAAGGAGGTTAGCCAACTGCGTAGGACATATTGTAGTGCACAAGTATTCGGCCAGACACAGGTGGACACACTATTCCTTCACTCTCAAGCCGGACGGCAATCCGACAGGACTGGAGAGAGATCCGGTACAAATTAAATACATAATTGGTAACAAAAAAAAATGGAATGAGATTTTGAACAAACCGATTAAATAAAGACGATTAAAGCAGAAGTACATTAAATTACAAAAAAAAAACGCAATAACCTCGCAAAAAGGATAAAATATGAAAATACCACATTTGAAGATTCCTTAACTGTATCAAAGTAGGCGCAAAATACCAACAAAAAATAAAACGACAAACGTTATTAAAATTCCGCACTACACTCTCATGGAATTTCGTATCTTTGAAAGAATGGCTTAGAAACATGGAGTAAGGAAAGTTAGCGGAGATGCCATAAGGAAGGTAGGCCAGGCGGCTTCTTGTAGGTCAAGCAATGTACAGTAGGCGTGATCAGTTACTAGAACTAACGAGACGTTCAGGTACCTGTCAAATCAAAACCATTCTGTCCAACGTTGGTCTTGATTGAATGGTGATTTTATTTAAAAAATAATGGGCGTTTTGCATACCTTCTAAGTAGGTGTGTAAAAGCGGAGTTAGTTCGTTCCTTGACCAAACAGCCGCATTTAGGCCCGCTTCTTTCTTAGGAAATTTTGCGTTACCTATAACATCACTGCTTGTAATTTTGTACGCCATGCTTAGAAACAATTCTATTACAAAAAGGGCACAAAATTGTTTCTTTGTAGGAGAAATATTTCACCAATCTCTGACAATCTGAGACTGGGTAGAGAAATTGATATGTCATCTGTTATAGGCTTATTAAATAGATTGGTAAGATAGAAATCCTATTAGGTTGTATATTTTAATACAAGATCGGACACAAGATTAGTTACGTAACCATAATCTTTTTTTTTTTTTAATACTAAGTACAACTGCATAGTTTTAGTCGGCTTATACCTTGATAGGGCTCATAAATCAATACATACTGACACCTAACTTAAGTATCGGACGACTTCGATTCGATGTTACACATAATATCTTTAAACTCAAGTACAGTAAATACAAAGAAAATATTACTAAATAAAAAACAAAAAAAAAAAACAAAACGACTTTCGAAATAAAAGCGTCTCCGATTTTGGCTGTGCCTTGAATTCTTAACAGAAAAAAATAACGAAATAAAAATACATTACAAGAGTAACGTGTATAAAACATTTTCTCAATTTTATGTTAGTCTTGGGAGCGATAGAATTATAATAGAATCAGAACTCCGTCTTTTGATATAGGTTAATGTTCCGAGAGACCCGGAAGGGATTTTTGGGAAATTGGCAAATGATTTAGTATGGAGTGTGTAAATAAAATATCTCTGCGTAACTATTTAGTTTAAAAGGAGTTACTGTAGTAAAGAAATTAAGTAAAAATCCTTAGTTAATGCTGTTATTGAGACACCTTTGGCAGTCGTTACGGGTAGTTAGAAGCCAGGAAGTCTGACAACCAGTCTTACCTAGTGGTATTGGTTTACCCGGGTAACTGGGTTGAGTACTCAGCTAAGTAACTGGTACTCAGATGCAAATGGTTAGACTGGAAGCCGACCTCAACACAATTGGAAAAAGGCTAGGCAGATAATGACAGATATTCTCAAGCCTGAGAAAGGACATAGGTTACCGGGTACATGAAAAAGTTCCTCAAGGATGCGGGTGGAACTATGAGGAATAGCTAGTTTCTAGCGAGAATTTCTTGTAGTCTGCCTTACTATCTACCCCAGTCATTAGTGTTTCCTTCCCACAGCGTCTAACTAAAGAAAATAAAAAACTACAGTTAAGTAACAGCAAGTTTCGCTAACTTTGCGAGACTTGAAATGAATTTATCGAGCGCTGAAATGAGCGCGTATTATTACCGGGAAACTTATGAGGTACATGATGTTTCACGCGGTTTTACCTGCATCCTCAAGGGAGTTGTGTGGTTGAGTAATTTTAAAATAGTGTCACTAGGTATTCATTCTTCATACTTATATTAAAAAGAGGTTACATTTTTTGAAAGAAAAGGCAATCGATTTGAAAAAAAATTATATAGCTGGAAAGCTACAAGCTCTTCCCGAGAAACATAGGCTATATTTTATCCTTCTACAGGCTAGTTTTGGTATAAAAGAGTGGCAAGCCACATCTATTTAGGCTAAAAGCAGACATTGAACTTATATTGCAAATAGTCAACCTTTTTGTGTAAAGTTTCCAGTTTCTATTTTGCATATTGCCAGTACAGCGAATGCAAAAAATATTCTTCGAGATATAAACAGCGCTTGTATATTAATACTTTAAAAGCCAAGCCGAATGAAATAATATAAAACACATTTTTTACAAGCTAAGGTTACAAGATATAAATATAGAAATAGTGTAGGCGACTTTTTCCAAGTCAACCAAAAAAGCTATACCCTACCTCTTTAAAATTCTTCACGCGAAAATACCTTCCTACGTAGATAACGTTACTTTTTATATTTTTTGTTTCGAAAAACCACACATATTTTTTCACTCCTTTTACCATCAGAATATTAGATTAAATAAATACAAACTGCTACACCATAACCTTCAAACAATGTCTTCTCCGATTACAAATAGATTCTTCAGTTTGATATCAGAAACCAAAGCTGGTTATCTCAAACTTAAGCTGTCACCTTACAAGATTCACGGCCGATTTATCTCACAGTTTCACCAAAGAACTATCAAAAGCGATTCAGAAACCAAAATTTCATACAACCCTTGTCACCCACTATTTAAGATACCAAAATCGGTTTCCAGAAATTCCATTTTGGGTCCTTAAATTCGAAAATCCGTACCCAATCTCTGGTTATCACCGAACTTGTAGGTACCAGGCGCCCATAACTCTGAGAGAGTTAGTAGCGAATATTTTGGTACATTTTACTTGAGGCTTTGCGAACAAAATTCCAATCAACCGCTCCACCAGTTTTGGGTCAATTTGTTTTAAACTTGGATGTAGCTAGTGGTTTTGAGGGTAGTTAAAATTTATTAGAGGTTATTTATTGGCAGTTAATTTAGCAGCTTTAGTTAGGAAAAGTTGCGCTTTTGTAATACAATTTTAAAATATTTATAAATGGTTCTGGATTTCAGCTGCTTTTTTGTAAGCAGTTTTTAATGTATAGGTATGAATTGGATGAAATTAATAGAGCGCCCCCAGAGATGAAAATAAAACTACGACCAAAAGCTGGTATTACATTAATTTTTTTGATTTTAAAAGAACTAGTTACAAAAAAACAAAAAATACATTACAAAAGAGAGACATATTTTTCAGCCACATAACAATGTCTTTCTCAACATTCATATTTCAAAGTAAAGAAAAATTTAAATATGCAACTCAATGCACTATGCTTCACATGTAGGTTATCATAATTGGCAAGAAGCCAGTGCTTCTGAAAAATGGTGTCCAAGCAAGAGAGACTTTTTAAAATATTGTCCAACTTATTCTGTACATTTGATATTAATATAGTGCACATATTTAACAACTCCAGTAGTTTGCTGTTTTCAAGGCCACATTTATACGGATTTTAATTAAAAAGAAAATTTGTGTATATCGCTAGAAAAATAATATCTCAGCCATACAGTCGTGGTCATTTATTAAACGTCCACTGCTGGACAAAGGCCCAAGTTAGGCGGATTTGTCCATACTCAACGCACTCGGGATGCGTCTTGACTAACAAAATAACCATGCAGTTTATTCAATATATTTTTTTCTGTGAATTGAACCATTAAATATGTCATCTACGTATATATCAATTTCAAAATCTTACATTGGAGGTCCAACTAAGATATATAACAAGCTTTATCAGCCTAATACATTTCCAAAATTACAACACGCCTTCAAACCGTTACATCCATTTTCAGTGTTCAAAAACTGCACGTACAGACTGCACTACATACCTGAGAATAATTCCATCTTCCAATTCACACGAGCTTCAGATAATAGTCTGTCTGTCAGTCTGTACTTGAAATCGCTCCAGTAATTCTAAGCTTGCAGGTCCAAGCCTTTGTGGTCAAATGGAGAAATGGCGTGAGAGAGGTACCTATGTGAAATTATTTGAGCTGTAAGTGTAACTCAGAGGAAATTGTTATTGAACAATGGTTATGCATGTAGGATTATTGTAAACTGCTTTGTTGGGTAAGTAGTGCGACTGCTGTACTTGGGTTCGACTACCGGGTCGAGCCAAAATTGCATGAGAAACTTTTACAAAGGAGTCCTGAGTCTGAAGGTCGGTAATTGATACACCCGTGCATCAGAGAGTACGTTAAAAATCTTCAATTGATTTTACACTATAATTTTTACATTTGATTAGTTTGGTAGTGGTTACGCGTAGTCATGAGCAAGATAACTAGACAAACCATCTTAAGAAAGGGTACCGTGTTGCCCAAATAACTGGATCAGACAGGCAGTGACTCCATCGGGAGCGCTGGTGCTCAGCTGCATCTGGTTAGACTTGAAACTGACCCCAACGCAATTCGAAAAAGGCTATGCACATGATAAATCATTAACACCATTAACGGCGAGTATTCCTGACTACCCCAAATTAATCCTATAGAGTTATGAATAAAACACAAGATCCTAGCTAGAAATAGATGAAGTGTCAGTTTGTCGCCAAACCTGTGGGCAGTGGGGTGAGTGACGGTCCATTATCTAGCAATGGTCATGTTGCTACAATTATTATATTCTGAAGATATTGCAGGTTCCTAAGTTTCGAGACAGCTTATTTGAAGATGATGATGTTAACATCATCAACTTCTTTAAAGAAATAAGTGCTTTTCAATGAATAGACTCTTCAAATTCATAGGATTATAAACATGATTTTTTTCTTTGCTTCGACTGATTTATTTTCCGCTCCCGGATAAAAAGAGGCCTATTTATAGTATTTTTTTTCTCAGGCTGTAGACTACACACATCCTTAATTTATTCAGAGTAACTTTCGCATTTATAATATTAGGTAAGTAAGTATACCTTAACCCTTCTTTAAATAATAGCTCTCTCTGCAAGCCATTTTGTACGTTCATTGAATCCGTCTTTATGCCTACACAAAGCCAAATATAATATACATAGATACAGTGTATATCTCTCTGTTAAAGACAAATAACACAGCCTAAGTTATATCAAAACAATACTACAAATCCTAGCCTGCATTCACAATGCCCAGTTTCCCATTGTACCCTAAAATTTGAATATCTATTTAACACAAGAACTTCACAATTAGGCCTCGAGTCTGTCTATCCGTCCGTCTGTCTGTCTGTTTGTCTGTCTTTGATCTACAGGACGAGAACTGTCAAGTGTCTGTCCTTCTGGACATTTTCAACACTCGAGTGGATCTCAAGAATTGTCGATTTTGCAATATTGTCGTTCTTTCTTGTGTTGGGAAGGGACGAGTGTTGAATTTGAAAGAATGATAATTTGTATGTCTTGGAAGATAAAAATATAGAAAGGTTGCGTTTATTACGATTGTTACCGAGACGATATAGGGGTTAAAAATGTGTTAGTAAAAAAAGCAAATTACTAGACACTTACCAAAAAAATAAGAAGTTAGTACTAAAAGTTTTGCAAAACTCTTCACTAATTTTGTAGATCAGCTGGTAGGATTTTTATAAATCTAGCAAATCTAGCAAATCTATTAAGTAACAGAAGTTTCAAGTCATAAATAACGTGATTCTAGACAAAAAGCAGTAAGACAAAAAGCAGTAGAGGCTTCCGATGTTCAGCTATTATGACAACTGCCATGGCGCAGAGCCAGCACATTCAATGTAGAAAACATGGATTTCATGAAACAATGCCAAATTAACTACAGATTGTAACCTTGGGATTTAATCTGCTAATTATTAACTTTGATACCCTACTAATAAAATAAAGCCTTCCATTGTGTCTGTCTGTTTCGGATAATCTTAAAAATAGGTACGTATTTTCTTGAAGAACGTTTAGATACAGTAATTTACTAAGTACCTTTCACGAGCTCTCATGTTACATTACTTCTTGGTACTATCAAACTTATCCTATAGATAGATGTTAACCTGGAGTTTGTATCATAAGCAGTAGAAATTATTAGCCTTTATCATTCTTGCAAAACTTTTTATGACTGTATTATACATCAACTTCACTACTCTTTTAAAGAAACGTAACGGTGAAATTGAAGCAAGAATTCCTTTGTTTCATTCTGGATTTTTGTCCGCCTTTCCCATGTAAAAGTTACAGACGATGTAATTTCACAGACACGAACGACTCCAGAAAGACCATGGTGTTTTCCCTTCTGTTTCACTCACAGGGATTATTTTGATATACTGTAAAGCATTTATAAAGGGCACTAATTTACTAAAATAAAAACTGAAGTCCTTTATCTTTTATGGGAATGCAGACTACAATATCGGAATCTCATTAGAATAATTATTTATCAAGATAAAATTCTTTCACTCATTTTACTTTGCTTGAGAGTCAAATACCCAAACACTTTTTCTCCTTTTGCATCGTTTACAGCTTTAAACTCAAGTAGTAAAACAGATATCTGCTACAATTCCAAAATAGCTCGCATTAAGTAGCAGCTATTCATATCTACTTATATCTCCGACAGCTTCACAACTCGGCGACAGAGCTTACAGCGAGCTTAATAAGTTATTACTTAGCAACATTGCTCGACGGGTTGCAGACTAACTTGCTATGTAATATCAAACGTAACACGACGCTTTTGGATAATTTTCGGATGTTTAAAGCATTTTGTTTCAGGAACATAACAGTAATTCTAGCTAATATTATAAATGTGAAAGTAATCATCATCATCCTCCTAGCCTTTTCCCAACTACGTTAGGGTCGGCTTCCTGTCTAACCGAATGTCGCTTATGAACGCTTGCCTAGAAGGAATACGCGTATCTAGTTTCTATTCACTCTTGACTTGAAGATACACAGATAGTCTAAAACGTGAAAGGCTACTTTTTACCAGGTTGCCGAAAGTATAGTTTTCCCAGGACGTAGGTAGCACACGCTACAGCTAGTCTATTATAACTTCAAATGCTTACAAAAAAGTCACAATTCTTTCATAAAGTCCCTCATTTTCCCCGTCTATTCGAGATCAAATAACGGGAAATATGAACCCAACAAATCTGCATACATTATTATTATTTGAACCATGTCGGCCATTTTAATTTCCGTTAGTGACGTCACGGAAATCCCTCAGTATACGTTCCATTATGCACAAGTGAACAGCTGGGCGCTTTTTAATTAAATACTGTGGAATAATTACGAAAATAATTGTGTCTTTAGTGTGTGGTTAATGGATTTCGGTGTAGAGACGTCATGTTGGCAGCTGTTTTTTTTTTTAGTTTAAATTGTGAGAATAATCTGTCTTACAGTTTTGACGATTGACGATAAAATACACATTGAAATAGCTACAAGCTATGCTTATGTAATTACATAAAAAAGGGTGCAAAAATAAACATTTATTACAAAATCCAGTGACAAAAGACAAGAAATAATAAGTACGCAATATTTTTAGCATCAATGGAATTCACAAAAATAGTTAATCAACAGCAAATCAAGAGTAAAACGCATATAAAATAACCCGGAAATCTTTTCTAACTTCTCAGTACAGGTATTGTAAAACAGATTTTGTACAAACAGTTCTCCTTACTTACAGTATACGTTCCATTTCAATGACGCTCACGTGAAGGTGAGTGAGATAGCCAATTTGCAGTCGAGAGGTCTCCAAACGCCATATTGGTAGTACTAGAAAAGTTGCACAACACTACTCCAATATGATATGGAAGGATCTTCTAGAAAAGTTGGATCTTTGTACAGGGCTATTTTTTTTGATGACTTTTGTGGTGTGTGTTCTTGGGAATCTAGCTTCCATGCGAACATTGTGGATGAACAATTAAAGGCCTATGATTATGTCTCAAAGGCACATTTATAGGATTTCGTTTCAAATATTATATTTAGGCATACAATTCAACAGCTTAAGATATATTGTTTGGTTAAATGCACTATTCTTAGAACCCATTAGATCGATTAAAAAACATTTCAGCGCGGTAGCCCAATAGCAATTTGAGTATCTATGCTACACGTGTATGTATTTTTTGTATAAAAATATAGCTGCTTAGTTTTTACCAAAACTAAAACTGAAAAAGTCTCATATATATTTTTTGGAAGTGAAATTCCCAACAGATCGTTTACACACTGGAGTGGAGGCGGCAATATTTTCAAATACAATATTGTTATGTCAATATGCAATACAAACTGTATTTTTCAGTTTGTTTTTTTAGTCCGGACTAAGAATCAATTCAGCGGAGTTGTCAAAAATGATCGATTTGAAATGCCAGTTTCAGCGTGATTAAAACCAGTTGAAAATGAAAAGTTCTATCGATTTGGCATCTATGCAATTAGGAATACATAAGTCTGTTTTTAAGCCATTAAAAAACAATTGCTATAATTTTCCTTTTCAAATTGTTAAATTGGGAATCGGTGAATGAAAAGAAAGCTCTAAATTAACATGGTTTTATTTTCTTCGTCATACATTTTCTAGTTGTTAAAATTAAATATGTATTAAAATTAATTTTAAGTAATTAAAATTAAATTCGAAAACGAGTTAAAAACAATTCAAACAACACTTAGACATTACAATTATAATCTTATTGTTTTCCTTAATTTACGTTTCTGGACATGGTCCTATTCTAGAAAAACTTGCTTCAGCGCAAATTAATCTGAAAAACGAAAAAAAAATATGTTCAAACCTCGAAAAGGTCTTGCTGACATAATGGCGATAGCTAAATTATTTTTGTAACAAAATAATAAGCAATATAAAACCTATTTCTCAAAAAAAGTAAAAGTATTTTTTATTTTTTGCCATTTTTAACCGACTTCTTAAAGGAGGTGGGTCTCACCGGCCAATTACACAAGCTTGATAGTCATCATCATCATCAGCCTATCGCAGTCCACTGCTGGACATAGGCCTCTCCAAGTGCACGCCACTGAGATCTATTTTCGGCTTCTCGCATCCAGCTCCTGCCAGCCGTCTTGCGCAAGTCATCACTCCACCGTGCCTGAGGACGTCCTACACTACGTTTGCCGAGGCGTGGTCTCCACTCTAGAACTCGTTTACCCCAACGGTTATCGGTTCTTCGGCTAATATGGCCAGCCCACTGCCACTTCAGCTTGCTGATTCGGTAGGCTATGTCGATGACCTTGGTTCTCTGACGGATTACCTCATTTCTGATGCGATCCTTCAGAGAAACGCCGAGCATAGCTCTTTCCATAGCCCGCTGAGCGACTTTAAACTTGTGGACCAGCCGTACCGTCAGTGTCCACGTTTCGGCTCCGTAGGTCATGACAGGTAGGACGCACTGATTGAAGACTTTTGTCTTTAGGCACTGTGGGATCGACGATGTTAGGACTCGACGTAGCTTCCCAAATGCAGCCCATCCCAACTGAATTCTCCTATTCACCTCGTCCTCAAAGTTGTTTCTACCTAACTGCAATGTCTGCCCGAGGTATACATATTTCCGAACAACTTCGAGAACGGCGCCGTGTATCGCAATCGGTTCCGGTAGAACATGTTCATTGAACATGACCTTGGTTTTGTCCAAGTTCATCCGTAGGCCGATGCGTAGAGAAGATTCAGCCAAGTCGTTCAGCATCTGTTGTAGGTCCTGCAGCGTTTCCGCCATGATGACGATATCGTCAGCAAATCTCAAGTGAGAGATGTGTTCGCCATTGATGTTGATGCCGCGTCCTTTCCAGTTCAGCGTCTTGAACATATCCTCCATTGCATTAGTGAACAGTTTCGGGGAAATAACATCCCCTTGTCTCACTCCTCGATGCAACGGTATGGGCCTTGTTTGCTGATTCTGTACTTGGACGGACATTGTAGCGGCTTCGTAGAGACATCTCATCACTTGGATGTATCGCCAATCTACTTGACAACGCTGCAGGGACTCCAGAACAGACCAGATTTCAACCGAGTCAAAGGCCTTCTCATAGTCCACAAATGCTAGACACAGGGGCTGATTATACTCTTCGGTCTTCTGTATAATCTGCCGCACTGTGTGGATGTGGTCTATGGTGCCGTATCCGCTCCGAAACCCAGCCTGCTCCGGTGGTTGGAATTCGTCGAGTCTTCGCGCAAGTCGGTTCGTGATCACTCTTGAGAACAGCTTATATACGTGGCTTAGGAGGGAAATGGGTCGATAGTTCTTCAACTGGGTTTTGTCTCCCTTTTTGAAGAACAGGACGACAACACTCCTACTCCACGCCTCTGGAGTTCTCCCTTCAAAGAGGACGGCATTAAAAAGCTTCTGGAGCTCCCCCAGTACGGGCTTGCCTCCTGCTTTTAAAAGCTCTGTTGTAATGCCATCCTCGCCAGGGGCTTTTCCATTTTTGAGCTGTCTCAGAGCGATCTCGATTTCGCCACTGCTGACTTCTGCCAGGTCTTCGGTGAAATGGCGTGTTAATGTGGCTCTAGAATCCTCATTTCCGGGATCAGGTCGAGATGCATGCGATGCGTATAACCGGCCATAGAAATTTTCCACTTCCGAAAGGACTGCCGGCACCGAAGAAACGACTTCTCCACTTGTTGTGGTCAGCTTCGTCAAGTGGCTTCTTCCAAGAGATTGTACGAACACCTTTGACCCCCGATTCAGCTCAATTGCTCTTTCAATGTCCAGAGTATTGGAGCACCGGAGGTCGCGTCGTACGTGCTTGTTGATCTCTTGGTTTAGAGCCCGCTGAGCTGACGAAGTGACAGGCGGGTTTTCACGTCGTTTCTTCATAAGCCCTAATGTCTCTTCCGAAAGCTTTGATTTCTTGCCCTTACGCTGCATGTTACAGAATCTCGAACCTTCCTCCCTGAGGATCCGAACCACATATTCGTGGTTCTGGTTAACGTCTGTTGTGGTTTCCACGGCGGCAAATCGGTTCTCCAAATTTGACTGGAACGTTTCAGATCCTGTCATGGTTTGGAGCAGTGTTGGTCGGAGCCTGGCCTTCATCAGACGGAAACGTTCAGCCTTGAAGTTGATATTCAGAGAGCCTCGGACAAGTCGGTGATCACTCCCGGTATTAAACCTATTGATCACGGAGACGTCTCTGAATATGTGCTTCTTGTTCGTCATGATGAAGTCAATCTCATTTTTAGTCATAGTATCGGGGCTTTGCCACGTCCACTTCCTTTGGGGCTGCTTTTTGAAAAAGGAGTTCATCAAAAAGAGCCCCTCGCGTTCTAGGAAGTTGACGAGCATTTGCCCCCTATGATTCCTGCTTCCAAATCCATGGGATCCTACTGCCGATTCGCCGCAAATCTGTACTCCCACTTTAGCGTTAAAGTCCCCCATGACAACGGTGTAATGGGTCTTTGTAGTGAAGTGGAGGGCCCTTGATATATCATCAAACATATCCTCCACTTCATCGTCTGAATGTGTCGAGGTCGGTGCGTACACTTGCACTACCTTGAGGCTATACCTGTCGGTGAGCTTTATGATAAGGTACGCTACCCTGTTCGACACACTAGACACCTCCACCACGTTATCAGCTAGGGACTTATTAACCAGAAACCCAACGCCACCTTGGGATTGTTGGTCTCCCTCTCGGAAGTACATTAGGTGACCTGATTCGAGGGTTATGGTGTCCTCCCCCTCTCTTCGAACTTCACATAACCCTAATATGTGCCACCTAATCTTCCCAAGTTCCACCTCGAGTTGCGCCAGATGCGAGTCAAGCCGTAGCGTGCGGCCGTTGTACGTCGCCAGAGTCAGTTTAGTTTGGTGGCCTCCCGTAACCCGGAGATTCTTCGCACCCCCTGTCCCGCCGTAACCACGGTCGCCACCGTGACCGGGAATAACGGGACTGCCGGGAACTAGGGGCCGTGGCTTTATGGTTCTGCACATAGAGGAATTTAGCCTACTGCTATCACGCTGGCCAGACGGGTTGATAGAGGGTTTTTTTTCGAGTTTTCCTTCTCTCGCACGGTGTTCGGTGCATTTTTTACTCCATTAGTCGACTTCTACGACACCCACTGGAAGAAGGGGTAGCGACATGTGTATTCTTAAGCCGTCGCTACACGGCTAGCTTGATAGTGGTGATTACAAATAGTCAGAAGCTAGAAAATCCGACAACCACTTTTACCAAGGGTTATCTCCTTGCCCAGACTGTTTTGAGGAGGTCAGATAGGCAGTCACCCCATATAAAACACTGGTGACACTCTGTTGCATCCAGACACACTTGAATCTGATCCTAAACCCATTAGGAAATCTCAATAAAAGATTTCCTTATTTAATTCCAATATAGTAAGTTACAGATTTTTTATCGTCGCACAGCTGGGCACAGGCCTTCTCTCACACGGAGAAGGATTGAGCATTAATCACCACGCTTGCTCAATGTGGGTTGGTGATTTCCGACTTTACAGTCCAGGTTTCCTCGAAATATTTCATCTTTTAATCAGCCTTTGGTGTCTAAGATATACTTAGAAAGTATGTATGTACACTCAAACTAAGAAAAGTTGAATTAGTGCTTGCCTGATCTGGGATCGAGCCCACGCACTTATATATGAGAGTTTAGTACATAGCCAATTTAATTTTGATGAAATATAATTTAATTAATGCATTTTACCTGCAAGTATTAAGATAGCTGCATCCATTGGTTGCACAGACCGGTGCATAGCTGTAGTTGCAGAAACATGAGTTGCCATCCGTGCAGAAAATTGCATCTGCTTGTGGTAATAACGCCAATAGCACGTATAGGGTGATTGCTAGAGACGTAAAAAAGGATTTAAATTGTATGTAATTTTGACCCGTCTATTGTAGGTAAAGGAGAGACAAAAATTTTAGGAATAATATTTCTTTGTACGAAATGGTATATTTGCCAAAACATATTACAAATAATGATACATACGTAGTTTGAATATATTAAATAACGGATTCCTAATATAAGGGAGTTCAAGAAAATTTTGTGACTATCCTATTTATTACACTAACACCAATTTAATAAAAAACGTGATGTCTCTATGAAGTGGGTTAAATACCTTAATACATATAAACACCATGTGCACAAATAAAAAATGTACTTACCGCAGAATAACTTCATCTCCATTTTTTACTTTTAAATTGCTAACTATAAATAAATTCAAAATGCTTCAGACAATTTTTCATAACAAGATGGAATAGGTATGTATCTGGCTTGCTAACTTCTATTGTAATGAGGAATCGTAACTCAGTTACACATTTAAATACCTTTCACATATAAGATAATTAATAAAGGACGTATTTTTCTTTGAGTAAAAACAATAGTTGAAACAATCAATATTATATTGTCTAGGATCTCAGTTATGAATCGTATTGAAATTGAACAATCGTTATAATCTGTTTAGATTTTACTCATTGTAATATTCATAAAATTGATAGATTAATTCAATCATTCATAATCGAACGTGGGAAACTTGGCTAATAGATTTATTTATATTAAATCGTCTGAATCTGGAGGAACCCTAAAATTGTCAGACGAATTCGGATGACGCATCAGACGCGACGCGGTTGTCAGTTGCATGTGACAGGCTTAAAACAAAAAAAAAATGGCCGCCTTTCAGTTCCAATCGTTTCTTTTGCTGCTTTTTCCACCGATGCATGTGTAGTCATTTGTTTGATAATGCGTGTTTTCAAGATTCGTTAACATACAGGCAAAACATTAAATTGAGGTAAGGCAATTTACGTTATAAAGAACAGTGTCACTTTGCTGGAAGCACCGTTATTTGAGGTTACTGTGTGTAATTTATTGTCTTAATAATTACCAAATTACGTATTGCTTATAAAATAAAAAATCTTCTTGCATCTATGAGTTATTTTAAACAAAAACAAAATTTAAAAAATCTCAAAAATGTAAAACGTATTTTAAACGTAAACACATTTTTCAAACAATACTATTAAAAACTTTTACGTAAACATCATGTTACTATTAAAAACTTTTTAAATATCGTATACGGCTAGACGTTTCATTAAAACTTACCTTGGCGAACGAAAATTGCTGTTTTTTGTACATAATGTTACTTTGTATGTTATTTTGAACGTGGACAGTAGTATACACATGAAGAAGATAATAATATAAACTTACTAATTATGCCGCCAAAGAGATGAGTGAGTAACTTACCTGAAAAGAAAAATATTTAAGGTTATTAATGTAATTTCCACTAGACACAATAAAAGGTAACAATTTTTTTAAATTATATTTTTTAAATTACCCAACTAAAAACTTATAGAAAATACTTAATTAAATATTATCTGATTCAATAATTGCCGAATTTTGAGAGCACCTATGTGCACTAATGATTTACTTATTAATTTTCCAATTAATAAATGAACTGCAGATATCCGCCGACAAAGACAGTCATAAAGCAGTCATAAGATGCAAAGATGCCCAGAAACTGGTCAGAAAACGATCTAAGAATACATAATAAGTTCACAATCTATAGACTTTCCCAATAGTGCAGTATCTCGGATTGTCAACAAATATGTTTAAATTGATTGTCGCGTCATGCGTTAAATTGGAAATGTGGTCGCTCTTAATAGGCGTCGGTTGCGTTATTATAGACGAGTGTCCGTTGATAGGTTCGATTCCCTGTTGATAATTATAGTTATTTGGTTTGGCATTCAGCTTTGTTCACTGCTTCAAAACTCACTGATGTCCATTGTTCATGGGTATCAGAGGTACAGATATGCATATGTATCTAACAGTATTGAATGAAAAGTTTTTCATGTGGTTTTAACTAACATTCTAGATGATTCATTGGAAAGGATTCGTATTATGATGGTTTCAATACAATTATGATTATTTATGCTGTGTATAGACGCATGAAGCCAAGGTGTGCCACCAGTGATTCACGATTTAAAAAAATGAACGTAAAAGTAAAATAAATTTTCGGGAAGTCGATTAAACTCATGATACTTTAACAAATAATAATCTTGAAAATAAATAGGCAAACATTTTAATTATAGGTATTCTCTCCATATCTATAACATTATTTCTATTCAAAAACAGATTTCCAAAAATGATTAAAAAACATTCAACTTAAACCTTCACAAATATACAAATTAAAAGCTCCAACTAGTATACACTTTTACATTACAGCACTTTAATTATAAGATAAAACGGGACAGAGCTATACAAAATTACAGCTGTCTTGCTTTGGCCTTTAATCAGAGTTTCCTAGTGATTAAAATGTAATTCCCTTTGAGATAGCTTTGCCTCAAAATTTGTGTTCGTCCGTAGTGGACTGGGTCTTGTATTGTGAATACAAATATTGTGGACATAGTGTGAATTGGACTTTTGAGGGAAAAAGTCGAATAATTAAATAAATATTCATATATGTAGTAAGCTGCGACCTTCAAAAGAATTCAATAAAAAATATTTCACTAACTTCTGACAGTGTTAATCCGCATATCGTGGGAATTATTTCATTCAGTGGGATAAAAAGTAGCCTATAGTGTTAATTTCTAAATGGACTTACTAACACTAAAATAAATTTTCTAATAGGACTAGTAGTTTTTAAAATAAATAAACAAACAAAACAGTATGATTGCATATGGTATGTACTGTAAAATAAAATAAAATCCATTTATTTCGGAAAACTAAAGATACGTATTTACACGATTACATTTACACATATCACACTTTAATCACAATACTAATACTTAAATAATTATAATTAACAATTTCAATTTAAACTAAAGTAAATAGTAAAACAATAAATTAAGACGTGCCCCCATTTACATACTAAACTGCTAAAAATAATATCTAATTTAAAAATAAATTTCATACGTAACGATTTCTTATAAAACTCCAATCATGGATTCACATAAAAAGTTATTGAAGCCTGATCAAACATTGAGTTCAATTTCAAACGCTCCCGAATTTGATGCTGATAAAATCATCTATTTAATTGGGTATGTGTATAATTTTGATGACTTTTGGTAGCTTGATATAAATTAATATGGAATTTGATATGGAAGTAAGTTGAAATATCTGTCCTTATATAAGTAATAAACAGGAAGTATTTTTAGTTTGTTTGTACTCTAAAGGTTCCGAAACTTTTCAGTCAATTTGAAACATTCTTTCACTGTTCGAAAGTTACTTATACACCCTTTTTTGAGCAACATAGGCATAGTTTATTCAAATACTGGAAGAAGCACCGAAAGAAACCGCACGAAAAGTTATAATATAAAATAATTAAGCTTATACAACAGAATAATAATAGGTGACTTTTTAAATTTGTCAAAAAATTAAGCAAAACTTTGAAATACAGGTACTTTACTTTGATCTTAAAAATAAACATTTATTTTCTTAAAAGACTAGCTAGTTTATCTAGATCCCTCTCTGCTTTTGACACTCTTTCACAAACAAACAGACGGACAGAAAATGAAAATATTTTCCAGCAGCCACTTGTAAAACCAGGTTTCCTATTGTTCTAAAGAACAATGTTTTCTTAGTTCTTTGTTTCTCCTTTTCATTATCCTGGCAAGAGTCGGGTTGTACGAGAACTTTGTGTTGCTTCGTAAGATGCACTTTTGTAAGGTTCTTGCAAGCTTTGAGCGGTGTGCATATTTTCTTGACCGCGGCATGTTGGATGCTCTCAAATTGAGAGTTTACCTACTTCACTGCATTCTCCTACGTAATTATAACTTATAGTTACGTCCGCTGCCTATATTTTATTTATGTAGGTATCTGTTATTTTGGTTACTAGAGACTATAATTTGATGACAACACACTGTAGTAAACAAATCAACAAATCGATAGAATATATTGCCTAGACACCTTTCACACTAAATTTAAGCTATTTATTAGCTTGTGTAATGAGTATGTATGTGTGTATGTGCTGTGGATTATTGAAATAAATTGGTCGTTAGAAAACCACTTGCTAGATCTGGAATCCAACCCGCACCAGCGTGCTTGGGGAAGCATTCTTCATGATTCACTACTCGTACTACGCATACGCGTTACTTAATAAATAGCATATCTAACACTGTAAGAATTTATAAATCGGACCATTACCTACTTCCTGAAATCAGCGCGTCCAAAGAAACCCCTTAGCTTCAGAACATTACTATAGATAAGTAGGATAAACTGATCAGTTTCTTTTACTAGTTTCATCCAAGTAGTTTCATTTGGCAGACTACCTTCAAATAGATCTTGTTAATTGGACGTAGTAATTAGTAGACGTTGGAGGATTCGCTGTGTCGTACATCCTTCGGCTTTTTATGGTGATTGAGTGTGGGAATTATTCTTACGTGTAATCTTATGGAAGCTGGGGAAAAGGTTATTTGCTCTCTAAGCTCTCTGAAGAAGGTAACAAGTTTTAGTTAAATAACTCAACTTGTTTTTTGAGTAGTCTCTGCCCGTGGTAGCACTAGCCTCCCATGAGAAGTGCTATGCAAACGAATAAAAAGTAAACATTAGTCTCCCTTAATAAATAGCGTATCTAAAAATGAAAGAATATTTAATGCTTTTAAATGCTCAACAATTTTTGAGATTATATCGCGTGATCTAGCGAAAACGAAACAAAACGTTAAAAAACCTTTTCTGCATTATATAAGTACAGACTAAATTATATTTTTTGGAACATGATTACTATGGTATTTAGATTATGGGTCCCATTTTTTAAGTAAAAAAAATACATCATCCTATCAGATTTGCAAGAGACAGAATTTATCCAAGTCTTTCAGCTTCCTTTTACTTCAGCTTCATAAAAGGTAATTAGTGTCAAAAGTGTTATCTTTTACTTACACGCGTAATTAACTTTGTGGTCTAAACCAGCAGATATTCAGTTCATAAACATGATATATGACTGCGCTCTTGTCTCATCTAGATTGCTGACAGCATTTGGCCCTTTCATAATTTTCTCGTCTTAAACCCTTTTACGCACTAATTTTAGCTCATCATGCAAAACCTTGTCACTCCTGAAAATATGTAAGTAGTAAGGAAAATGTGGAGAAAATTATAAAAGGGCTAAATTCTCTCATTTTGATGGAGCTTTACACACCCGGATTATAAGATTGCAGCCTTTTCACACTAAATGGTTTATCTACGCGTGGCATTTCAGAGGTGTTTCGATAGATGGCAATTGATAGACAGATATATTAGTCTGCTAGCTGTTAATCTGGTAATCGTGTTGTTAAGCTGTTAATAGTGATTTAAACGCATTAAGCCGTTTGTCATGGATATACGAGAAACCTTACAACTTTGGGTACTTTTAGGTGAAGTGCGTAAGTATATTATCCCACAAAACGCCAGCAAAATTGCGGCGCGATAATCCCGTACCTATACTTATTTTATAAGTGAGTAAGCGTTTTTCTCACTCTTAGTACCCGCAAACTACAGACCCTACAATTGGCCGACTGTTGACCCGATGCAATTGTTGTGGTTTTTTTTAAAGAAAAGCGTGAGTTCAATCAAAGTTTTTAGTCGGTTTGACACCGGCCAAACAGCGACAACTGAACTGACTGAGACGTTGACTTGTGCGTACTACCTACTTTCATACTGATTTATAAAGCCGAATAAACGGTAGTCCAACTGAAATTCAGCATTATACTCTTAGAAGATAACCAGAAAATGAATGACCTGACTAGCTTAAGAGATACTTTCCAACAAAAAGACAGCTTATGTTCATGAATGGCCGCTTTTCCTTAGAGATATAAAATACGAGTCATAATCTATTTTATCTGGTACTGGAGTTTATTAAGATATTGTATGATGGATGGTAAAAACTTGGTTTCGCAGCTTTTAAATTAGTTAGTGCATTGTTCGCTGAGGTAATTAGTTCTGTAAGTCAAGTTAAAGTTTTTGTTTAGTGTAAGGTAATTACAGCGAGCTGGGAGTAGATACTTATTATGTAAGGAGGTATGGCTGTGTACCGTCTATCGGCTTTTGCATAATTTCGTTTTCTTCTGCATAAAACTTATGCAGAAGAAAACTATCGTGTACATAATTTACTTTGCTAGTTGAAAATGGTTTAAGAATGTTTTTTTGATTAGCGTTTCGGAAGGTATTTGGTTGTTAATAACATAACATACAAACGACCTACCCAACTAATTATTACCTATAGATTTATTGCAATTGCTTGATTTCAAGTATCAGCTCTCAAGAATCAGCTCTTTAATTATTCCCTAGTTCTAATTATATTGGCTTTGTCTGTCTTTAAAAGAACGACGTAACTTATAATATCGCTAATTATTGTTATTGTTTTTAAGGCGAATAAGCCAGGGGCCAGCAGCTAGTCCTAGATTAAATGACGTTAAAATATCATAACACAAAACCGTTATCAATCATTGTCCGTTGGCTCATCAATTCGCTGTTAGCCCACTATCATCAATTTCACACAATTATCATCAATTTCACTATGTATCAGATTGTATTGCTAATACCTATAATACTAGCTGTTTACCGCAGTTTCACCTGCCTGCGCCCTAAAAAACAGTGCAATGTCTATAGTGATTATTTAAAAATTGACTATTAACGG
This sequence comes from Helicoverpa zea x Helicoverpa armigera, assembly GCA_033682625.1. NCBI lineage: Eukaryota > Metazoa > Arthropoda > Insecta > Lepidoptera > Noctuidae > Helicoverpa > Helicoverpa zea x Helicoverpa armigera. The sequence goes on along the minus strand of JAWIIS010000053.1, from coordinate 8,921,318 downwards.
TTCAATCGCTTGTACAGTCGTTTTAAATCTGTTCCAGTATAAATCGTGAAGATGTGATAAAGAAACATAACGAAGGTTCCTTCGAGTGGGCATTTCGTGGCGATGCGGCTGTGGTGCTGCTGCCATTCGGCATCGCGCGTTTTATAACAAAACAAAAGAACGTTCCATGTTTTGGGAACCGAGATAAAAATTAAAGGTCGGCTTAGCAATGTTAACGTAAGATTTAATTACAATTAAAAAAAAAAACAAATATTCACATATTGTAAGAATTATTTTGAAAAAAATGCAGCAATATTACAAGAGTATAGACACGACCAAAGGTCAAAAATGCTCGTGACTTTTAAAATTACAAAGTGCTAAGTTTTTTGACCTCGCAGACCTAAACTTATTTGGTTTTAATATCATTGATTAAAATATATGTGGCTTTTAGAAAACAATTTCGAAAATGCATTATTTTAAAGTGGATGACTCTTGATATACACTTTTTAAACTTCGAAGTTTTCTTTTGTTTTATTTTATAGCCGTAACAGAGTGAGATGAAAAAAATATGAATGAGTATGTATTACGTACCTTAATCCTAAATATTATTTTAAACTGGAGTCAAGTTCCAGTCATACTATTTCATGAAAGTAGATATTATATGTTGTTATTCTCAGATCTGTCAGTCTGTCTGACACGTTGTGTCTGAGACATGCAAATAACTGAGAAGTTCAACGACCCCCAACCTTTGTGAGTCTGTTAACACTTTGATCTAACTTGTTTGTGTGTCTTGGTTGAGAAAAAAATGATATAATGTCACCAAGTCTGCACTTATTAAATGAGATATACTATTAAGTATCAAATAAAGACTACATTGATGATTTATGAAGGATTTATGGCAGAAGTGGCTCCACAGGCGGCCAGCAAGATGTCCAGAAATATTTCCGCGTAAAATAAACGAGCCACTATTGTCACCCAGTGGACACCACAGGATGGACACGCAGGTGGGGTAGGTCCCGGAAGAGATGGCGTGACGAACTGGACACCTACTGTCGGGACTGGTGGACACGATCAAGGGATCGAGAAGTGTGGAAACGAGATGGGGAGGCTTTTGCCCAGCAGAGGGACATTATAGGCTAGTAATAAATAAAGGGTGATTTTTTAGCTGGTATCTTTTTGGCAACACTGTTTTTGGTAGATCACGCGTGAATCGTGTCTTGTGTCATTGTGAAACTTGTTCAGTATGGTCTATAATTTAACCATGAATCAACTTACGAACGAACAACGCTTGCAAATTATTCAATTTTACTATCAAAGACGACAATGGCCGAAACGTTACTGTGAATGGCGGGCGTTACCGTGTGATGATTGGCAATTTTTTTTTGCCCAAAATGGAAGAATTGGACATGCCTGACATGTGGTACCAATAAGACGGTGCCACATGCCACACGGCACGCGAAGCAATGGCCTAATTGAGAGCAGGCTTCGGTGAACAGTTTAACTCACGTTTTGGCCTCGTCAATTGGCCGCCTAGATCGTGTGATCTAACGCCTTTGGACTATTTCTTGTGGACCCAGCAACGATTGACGCACTGGGAGCCAATATTGAAGCATTTATTCGTAATATACCGGCTGATATGTTGGAGAGAGTGCCGAAATTGGGCCTTGCGAATGGGCCATCTAAACCGGAGCCGCGGCCAGCATTTGCATGAAATCATCTTCAAACATTAAATTATATTGATCGTTCCATCGATTCCAATAAAGATTTCATCAAATTTTTCAAGTTTTTTGTGCTTTTTTTTAAAATCAAATCCTATACCTCTTAAAAAATCACCCGTTATAATAATAAAATAAACGAGAGATATACACGGAAACGAAACAAATAAAGCATTTGTTATAATATACATTTTCTTCTGTACTTACTTAACAAAAAATTTACTCACTATCTTCTAACTTATTCGGCCCTAAATCAGAAAAAGCGTCAATTTGCTCAAACTGTTGATTTAGTATCTGTATGCGTACAAAGTGCTTGTAGGTTTAGGCCTTGCTAACACAGCGGAATAGATATGTTTGTACTATGTATTACACCCGGGTTTGTCACCTTGTAAGCGTGGTGATTAAGGCTCATTCCTTCTTTGTATGACAAACTTGAGCCCAGTAGTGGGACTGTTCAAAATAATGATAATAGCCGGGAAACAGGGGTTCAAACCATCTTTATAGGTATCTAATGAGCAGTTTACTGAAGTTTCACCCGCGAACTTCTTCCCATATCTGGACAAAACATAGCCTACGTTTCTTTCCAACATAGTCTAACCAAGGGGTATTGGGTTGCCCGGGTAACTGGGTTGAGGAGGTCAGTTAGGCAGTCGCTTCTGGTAAAGCACTGGTACTCAGCTACATCCGGTTAGACTGGAAGCTGACCCCAACATAGTTGGGAAAAAGGCTTAGAAGATGAGGATTATGTTACTTTCCAACATTGCAATAATTCTCCAAATCTGTTCAGTAGCTTCGGAGCCTGTAGGATAAAAACCAAAAATGTTTCCTCCTAATTATAATAAGTATAGAAAGTATAGATGCCGTCAAGTAATTCCGCTGCGTTTACATCAAACAGACAGACAAACAAATTACATACTCTTTTATATATTATGAATTTTCAGTGTGAAAAGAATTCCTAGAAAAGGTGTTTCCATTTCTTAGAAAATGGCGGTTACGTGGTTAGCGGAATATCTAAATTGTTTGAATAAACAGTTCAAGATAGCAAATATAGGGGTTCTAAAATAACATAGAGGGTTCTAAGAAAAATAATATGATATGAGAAAATACTTATTCTAGCTAAAGGTATTCGTGCAATGCGATGATAGTACGTGAGAGAATTCTATTAGTTAATATAGTTAGTTTTATAAAAATTGGCGGTTCTTGTGGCTAAGGGTAGTACATAGGGAATTATATAAAGAAGTATATAAGGAAGGTCATAAGGAGAGCACATAAGGATGTTTATAGATAAGAGAAGATAAGTACAGTATAGGAGTACATAAGGAAGTATAAAAGGAAGTACATTAGGGAAGTAAACAAGGAACTATATAAGGAAGTACATAAGGGGAGTAAATAAGGAAGTACATAAGGGTAGTATATAAGGAATTATATAAGGAAGGCCATAAGGGGAGCACATAAGGAAGTTTATAGATAAGAGAAGATAAGGGATTACAGTAGGTATAGGAGTACATAAGAAAGTTCATAAGGGGAGTATATAAGGAAGTACATAAGGAAAGTATAGAAGAAAGTACATAAGGGGAGTACATAAGGAAATATACAGGAATAGTTTCAATATAAACGAGGGAATTATTTTCAGTGGAAATACTAAACATAATACTAAGGATGTGATAAAAGTAGAAAGACGTAAGTGTGTGGAAAAATATCTGAAAGAAAAATCACGTGTCTGTATGTTCACTTTATCAAATAAACTAAAGAAAATCTAATCAGAATGTATGAAACATTTTCAAGGCAACTTTTAATATTTTCCGCTGGTAGCTTCTAGTTTTTGAACTTCAACACGCGAAGAACTAAATTGTTGCGAAGTTGTATATCTTAGTTAGAGTAAATTCTTACAGTTTGTTGCACTATGATTGGACTGAAGGCACCGTTGTAAAGGCTAGAGTAAAATAGTCTTCATATTAGGGCAATTTTTATATGAAACTGAAAGTCGTGTCTATGTAGTCGTGGTGGCCTAGTAGGTAAAGCACCAATCTCTAATGTATGAGTGTGTGGGTTCGATTCCAGGTCAGGCAAGTAGCAATGGAAAGTTTATATTTACTTTCTAAGTAAACCTTAGACAACAATGGCTGATAAAAAGGTGAAGGAAAACATCTCGAGGAAATCTGGACTATATAGCCTGAAATCACCAACCCGCATTGAGCAAGCGTGGTGATTAACGCTCAACCCTTCTCCGTATGAGAGGAGGCCTGGGCCTGCAGTGGGACGATACAAAGGCTGTAACAGAACAGAACAGTATAGGCGCGACTTAAACTGCTAAGCTTAAGGAGGTCTTATGTAGTTGCTGTCTTGCCAGTTTCGTTTCTGATCATGAAAACTAGCTAAGTTTTCATGTGTACAAAAGGCGCCAGTAAAGGTATTTTATTCAAAAAAAAAATTGTATCACCTTCATAGTAACTTATGGGAAGTTAAGTTAAGTAAAATTGTCGCGGAACAAGCGAGACAAAATATTAATACCATTGACTTTCCCAAAAAACTTGCCACATTTTCACAAAATGTTCTTCGTCATCCCTTTTATTCTTTATTCAAACATTTGTGTCGAGACAACTGTATCGGCAACATTAAAGTCCATGTCCTCGATAGGCCAATAAATAACAGAAGGCCAAAAGGCCTGAGTTTGGGCCTCACGGTCGCCCTGGGCCCGGTCGTTAGGACTCGTTATATACATCTGCTTACAAGATCGGTGTCAGTTAAAACAGTAGAATCAGTTTGTTCTAAATTCAAATGAAAAAAAATTGTTGAATGTTTATTTGTTTTAATATTGGAGATTTTTGGTTATATACGAGTATTTTCAATCGTTTTCTACATATAGTAGGTATGTAATCTGATAGAAATGATATTTATGTCTAGCGTCATTATCGTGCCAAATAACTTTGCCATTTGATGCCTGTACCTAACGAGAGACCTGCAACGGACCTTATGTCCTTTCATATGTTTTAGATTACCTGTGTATGAACAAAATATATAAATATCTTCAGTAATTTTGGTGTGAAATCAAGGCAAACAGACAGGTATTTTAACCTTTATAATATACATAAAGATACGAACTAATAACTTTCACTGAATCAACCACCATAATTTTCATCCACCCCAAAAAGCTTATATTCAAAACCAAATTCCTCTTTAAATTAAGATAAAATCTGGACTTGATCTACTGCAAATGTGACCTAACTTGGCAGCCGTCCAGTTCACACATTAGCATATTTCCCCACTTATGGGCTAATGTCTTATCTTGTGGGAAAATTATGCGAACCACTTGTATTGTAGACATAATAATTGCCCACTAATCGTCTGGGAAAGATATTGGGACTTTTAGAATAAAATTGAGGCTACATTGTTATGCGTCTGTACCGAATGTAAATAAATGTTGTTTTTTTTACAAAGGTACCTTTATGGGTAGTAAAAAATGTTGTTCTCTTGGTTTTGTTTTATAATTCTACCAGTATCGGAATTTTACGATAAAGGACGAAGTCCAAAGGATTTTTTTACAAATGTGTATCGTAAGATTGGCTGCTATCAAGATGGTCCTCACAGTATCTTTGTATACCTGAACATTGCCACCTATTTATCCTTTGCGAAATCGCTTGAAACTTGAAAATTCCTTCAGTAGTTTTATTGTTTTTCATAGACAGATAGATATAAGCGGTGCCAAAGGACTTTGTCATCAATATCCTTATATAAAATTTACATGTCTGCGAGCCTTTCAATTTCCTTATACCTATCGTTACTGAAATGTATCCATCTGAATATTCCTCGACATAGTTTATGTCCTTATTCGAGGCCAAGCTTGATTAGGGTCAAAACGAGCTCAAATGACCTCTGACGGAGCTAATTGCAAAGAATGGCGGTTTATGGGCCAGTCTATATTAGGTAACCGGTTAATTTACTTAGTTATTCACTATGTTTCTCTTTCATTTTGTGGGCATGCCCTAGACTCAGGTAATAGTGTGTTCAGACAAGAAATTACTAAGAAAAGTCCTGGGGTAAATTAAACGGTATATTATACAAGGATGCGTAGGACACTAGATCTGTCAAAGGTATCACTCGCATGCCGTGGAAATTACTACACACACCCGAATAAAAAGTAATCTGTAGTCTTCCGTGATAATTAAGCTATTTAACACTGAAAGTATTTTGAAATCAATCCAGTAATTCCAGAGAAAAATTCGTACAAACAAACTCTTCTCTTTTATAATATTAGTCTGATGTTGATGATGATATCCAGTTATCCATCAACAGAGATACAGGGCTCATAGAAGGTGTTTCTACTCCTTTCATTCTTGAAAGATTTCCGATGTCCTTCCAATAAAGATAATCAGAATAACTTCGGTGTCCCATTTCATTTGATCTATCGGAATCTAAACACCAGTGAAGTGAACTGAGAAGTGAGTTTTGGCTTTTAAGTCATAATATTGACATTTCTCAGCACTAAATTGTTGATATTAGCGGAAAGTACCAGGTAGGTATAAAACATGAGAAAGTAGTCGTTATGTCATCAGTTCAACCCAGAAAGTGTGCAAGAGTAGATTACCATGAAAGTCTTCCTAGGTAAGTATTTCATCATCATTATCCTTCTGCCTTTATCCCAATTTTATTTGGAGTCGGCATAACATGTTTTCTCCGTCCATACTGTTCTATCTGTTGTCATCTCACTAATAGATAAGTGTTTATGATACTTGTATACTTAGATTATTTTCTCACGGAAGCGAATGAGCAATAATCGTGTGTGTGAACTTGCATATTGTCTCTTGGTTCACCTGCTTTCGTGAGAAAATCATAGACAGGTAGAAAATGATACACACATATGAACATGATACAATGATGGTTAGACTTAAAGATTATGTTTTTTTTTATGTGCCTGAAACATAAAAAAATCTTTTATTTTTAGCGAAAAACCTACAGGTGGAACTTTTGCTTATTTCTTTTTTTGTAAGATTTAGGGATATTTTTATTTTTTAGAAAAATTTCACATGTATCTCAGACTGAGTCATTATCTATCTAATTTATTAGATGTTGTAGGATAGACAACATATTCTTTTTCGCTTTTAAAATTTGTTAATTTCCCAGTATTATCAGCACTCCTCGCCCTGCTGATGTCTCGGGCGACAATCACAAGTGCACAAAAGTGTGACTGTCCAAGTGACTTCTCACCCGTCTGCGGCCGAGACTTGAGGACCTATCCTAATGAATGCACGTAAGTGACTAGACTCAGTACCAAACTGTCGTTTCAAATGGTTAAGAACTTTTAGACTGCGCACACAACACACTACAGATTATTTAGCCGGCCTTTGGTGGGTAATATTTTTTTTAGCAAGTCGTGAATTCAATAAAAAAAAATTGTCGGTCTGATACCGAACAAATACCAAATCGTTGTTACGTGTATGCTTCCATTCATCTTCAAATCTATGAGCAAAAATCAATTATCAGCCGAATTAGTTATAGTGTGCATGCGCTCTTAGTGAAACAGCAATTCAGTTTTATATCTAAGAAAAAGATTTAGATTTTAATTACTTTTATTTGTCAATAGATTGGGGTGTGCAAAGCAGAGGAAAGCATACAATGGACACTGCAAGAAACGAGGGAACTTCTACTAACTGGCTACATCACTCTTCAGGATAATGATAAATATACATATGCTAAGTATTTGACCACTAAGGATGCATCTGTGTGCGTGCATGGTTATAGATGGGTTATCAGTAGGTGCGGGATTTGGACAATAATAATTGTCGTCAACCACAAATATTCTTTGTCTGTCCGAAGTTAGAAGTTAGTTGCAACTCGCACATATTTTTTTTTGGAACAGGTTTTGTTTTATTTTACTTTTCACTACTATCATCATCATCTTCATCTCAGCCATAGGACGTCCACTGCTGAACATAGGCCTCCCCCTTAGATCTCCACAGATACCTGTTGGAGGCGACCTGCATCCAGCGTCTTCCGGCGACCTTTATAAGGTCGTCTGTCCACCTTGTTGGTGGACGTCCTACGCTGCGCTTGCTAGCCCGTGGTCTCCACTATTACCTTGTTGTGCAATTGAATCTTTGTGTCACGCATACGCAGAAGTATTTTGTACTTTTTGAGTTCCGTGAAGTCCATAGTAGCCAGCTTTTGAGAAACAAAGCTACTTGTTTACTAAATAAATGATAGTTAAAGAAATTCGTAATTGTTTGCACCTTAAACTGAGCAAGAATAAAAAATATAGGAAATTGTTTCAAAGTGTAGTGACCTACCTATATTTATATATGTATTTATTCTATACATTCTAGTTTGTCTAACTTCTCACTCAATTTAAATTCTTTTCCTATGTTTACTTTCATTATTTAATTATTTTTGTTTTGTATAAATTCAACGGACACGGACAAACACATTTGTTTTATTAGTAGCGACCAGCGAGCGACCGGCCGGTTCGACAGCTACGTCACAGCGGCGCGAGAGCGAGACCGCACTAGGCGGCGTTGCACTCGCGCACGCGGGACAAGGCCCGTTGCACCAGTCGGCTTTCGTTCGCTGCGCTAACGCCCACATTTTTAAAACTGACAACCGTTGTGCTTTTCGCTTTGCTCTGCCTAGATCTAGACTAGACTGTATGTTCGTTTCTGTATTCTGTGCTTGTGACTTTCTGTGCTTCTCTTCTTCTGACTTTCTCTTGTGTGTGTACAAACTGTACGTGTACCTACTTGCTTGTGCTGTGCAAATTAAACTTTTCTGTATTGTGCCTCTGGACTGCGTTATTTATCTCCGATACACGTCACCCTACACACTTACATTGGTGACCCCGACGTGATACACAAACCCCCCAGCTAGGCTGTGTCGAATGTGAGTGGATTTAGAGCAGATCCACCCCGAAGTACTACCTTACTGCGTAGAAACGGACTCCCCTTATAACACTTACGGTTTTGTGCAGTTGAATTTAAACTTAGGGTTGCGCCGTGACTTCGCTTGGCGATTTATTATAGCGGACGTTACAAGGGCGATAATAGGTGTGGATTTTTTGTGTTTTTATAATTTGGTTGTTGATTGCAGGAACCAACGCCTAATCGACAACCATACAACGCTCTCCACCCCGGCGTCGCCTGTCCGCCGCTCTGATGATGTGTCTTCGGTGAGGGTGAGTCTCGGTGATTCCGCGTATACACACATACTACGGGAATTTCCCGACATCACTCGACCTCACGGCATACATCACACATCTAAACACAATACAGTACACCACATACGTACTACACCAGGGCCACCAGTATCTTCTTCACCTCGCAGATTGGCCCCGGACAAATTAAAAATCGCGAAGGCCGAGTTTGACGACATGTTGCGGTCCGGTATCTGCCGTTTATCCGAGTCACCGTGGTCGTCGCCTCTTCATCTCGTTCCCAAGAAAGGCGATGGATGGCGCCCTTGTGGCGACTACAGGATGCTGAACGCTCGCACTGTCCCGGATCAGTATCCTATCCGGCACATCCAGGACTTCGCGCACAGCCTGTCTGGCTGTACCATCTTCTCGCAGATTGATCTGGTTAAGGCATATAACCAGATTCCTGTGCATCCTGATGACATCCCGAAGACTGCGATCACGACTCCGTTCGGGCTTTTCGAATTCCCGTTCATGACGTTCGGGCTTCGAAATGCCGCACAGACGTTCCAGCGCTTCGTGGATGAGATGCTCAGGGGTCTGGATTTCACGTATGCCTACCTTGACGATTTTTTGGTCTTTTCAAAAGACCAAAAGACTCACGAGCTGCACCTGCGTCAGCTGTTCACCAGACTGCGAGAGTATGGTATGGTCATCAACAGTGCTAAATGCGTGTTTGGTGTGTCGGATGTCAACTTTTTAGGATACCACATCTCTTCCAAAGGGACGAGACCGTTGCCTTCCAAAGTTGAGGCCGTCCAGAACTTCCCTGAGCCAAAAACGGTCAAGGAGCTGCGCAGATTCCTCGGGATGCTGAATTTTTACCGCAGGTTCATCCCGAATGCAGCAGCCTGTCAAGCACCTCTCAACAGCCTCCTCTCCGACTCCGTGAAGGGTTCACATCCTGTCAACTTTACAGCGGACCAGCGTGAGGCGTTCCAGGGCTGCAAGGACAGCCTTTGTCGAGCAGCACTGTTGGCGCATCCTGACTGCACCGCCAAGATGGCGCTGGTCACGGACGCGTCTGACAAGGCCATAGGTGCAGTTCTGCAGCAGCGTACCGGAGGAGCATGGGAGCCTCTGGCATTTTTTTCCAGGAAGCTGAGCGACGCGCAGGTTAAGTACTCTCCTTACGACCGCGAACTGCTCGCTATTTACGAGAGTGTGAAGTACTTCAGGCATATGCTGGAGGCTCGTGACTTCGTGATCTACACGGACCACAAGCCTCTCACATTCGCCTTCACCTCTCGTAAAGAGAATTGTTCCCCACGGCAGTTCCGTCACCTGGACCTGATTGCTCAGTTCACCACTGACATCAGGCACATTTCAGGTAAGGATAATGTCGTGGCGGATACCCTTTCGCGGGTTGAGGAGATTACTCAATCTGTGCCCGTCGAGAGGATCGCCGCAGCACAAGAAGAGGACCAGGAGCTGAAGCAGCTGCTCGCTGGGGAAAACTCACTGCGTCTGCAGTTGGTTAGCGTCCCAGGCTCACGACAGCAGCTGTACTGCGACCTCAGCACCGGCACGCCTAGACCTTTTGTACCCAAGGAGCTGCGCAGGTCAATTTTCCTCAGCTTGCACTCCTTGAGTCACCCTGGTACTAAGGCGTCTGCCAGGCTGGTTGCCGACCGCTATGTTTGGCCTGGGGTTAGGAAAGATTGCCGTGACTGGGCTCGGAGCTGTCTGGCTTGCCAGCGCTCTAAGACCACGCGGCACGTCTCTGCACCACTGCAGACCTTTAAGTTGCCCCAGGCGAGGTTTGCCTTCGTCCACATAGACCTCATAGGACCTTTGCCATTGTGTCAGGGTTTTCGGTATTGTCTCACCGCCGTCGATCGCTTTACGCGATGGCCTGAGGCAATACCCCTGGCAGACATCACTGCCGAAACCGTGGCAAAGGCCCTACTATGTGGATGGATTTCCCGATTCGGCTGCCCATCGGATATCGTTACCGATAGAGGTAGGCAGTTCGAATCGGCTCTTTTCAAGTGCCTATCCGGCATTGCTGGCTTTCAGCATCGTAGGACCACTGCCTACCATCCAGCCTGCAACGGACTGGTGGAGAGATTCCACCGTCAACTCAAGGCTGCAATCACCTGCCACGCAGGCAGCAGTTGGGTGGAATCTCTTCCCCTAGTGCTGTTAGGCGTGCGCAGTGCCTACAAGGAGGACGCTCAGGCTTCTGCTGCCGAGTTAGTGTTCGGCCAGCCACTGCGCCTCCCAGGCGAATTCTTCGACCCGCAGATCGAGGAGACGGTCGACATGACCGACTACCTTTCGAGGCTTCGGAGTATTGTCCGGAGTCTGCAACCAGCACCAGCAGCCAGACACAACAGCCGCCACAAAACATTCGTATTTAAGGAGCTGGCCACTGCCACTCATGTGTTCCTTAGGGACTGCACTGCTGGTGGTGGTCTGAAACCGGCATACTCTGGACCTCACAAGGTGCTCGAACGAGGTGACAAGGTGTTCAGACTACTGGTGAACGGTAAACAGGCAACAGTATCGATAGACCGCATCAAGCCGGCCTTCATACTGCGTGACCCTGACACCACATCATATTCACCACACAACACAACCACACAAAACACACCACTGTCACCACTCAGCAACAACACTCCACACTACTCACCTGACGCGGATAACCGAGGCTTACCTTCGTCTGATGATGGCGTCATCAGAACGTCACGGTCAGGCCGTCGCGTCCACTTTCCCGCTTATTATCGCCCTTGAAGGTCTCTGGAAGGGGGTGATGTAGTGACCTACCTATATTTATATATGTATTTATTCTATACATTCTAGTTTGTCTAACTTCTCACTCAATTTAAATTCTTTTCCTATGTTTACTTTCATTATTTAATTATTTTTGTTTTGTATAAATTCAACGGACACGGACAAACACATTTGTTTTATTAGTAGCGACCAGCGAGCGACCGGCCGGTTCGACAGCTACGTCACAGCGGCGCGAGAGCGAGACCGCACTAGGCGGCGTTGCACTCGCGCACGCGGGACAAGGCCCGTTGCACCAGTCGGCTTTCGTTCGCTGCGCTAACGCCCACATTTTTAAAACTGACAACCGTTGTGCTTTTCGCTTTGCTCTGCCTAGATCTAGACTAGACTGTATGTTCGTTTCTGTATTCTGTGCTTGTGACTTTCTGTGCTTCTCTTCTTCTGACTTTCTCTTGTGTGTGTACAAACTGTACGTGTACCTACTTGCTTGTGCTGTGCAAATTAAACTTTTCTGTATTGTGCCTCTGGACTGCGTTATTTATCTCCGATACACGTCACCCTACACACTTACAAAAGTCATCGTTTGGGGATTTGTCATTTTGTATTGAATTGTAATGGGATAATTAATTTTTAAATCAAAGTAGTTTTGATGAATGGTAATTGGCACTGAAATGGTAGAATACCTTTAATTAGTTTTAATAAAGTTATTTCGTACTATGATGTTGTATATTATTTTTACATTTTATTAAATGCCTTAAAACCCTCAGTATAGTTTGATTTTGTTGCAATAAGATAACTTACCTATAAGTTACTATTTTTTAAACTACTAGAATAATCCTGTAAATGACTCTTATATAAAATAAGATTTCCCGTTAAAATGGAACAGTAACTATCGCGTTTCTTGTTAATTAAACCCGAAAACGTAAGCTGAGACTTCCACGGTTTTCATGTAAAGTAAACTTGTTCAGTTAATTATTATTCTTTTGTATTTAACCGCCGATTTAACGAATAAAACGAATACTGTATGTAATATTTTTATTTAAATATGAAATATTTGGGATATTTTGATATCAGATTAAGCGGATATTTGTGTGTTTGTTCTGATGTTTTATTTGATCGGATTATGTCAATATTATATTATTAATATTTGTTGCAGTTTTCGACGCTTATGCCTATATTGGCTGATTTTATTTATACTTATGTGCAATGAAACATAAATGAAAATTTTACAAATATTGAAACTACTTCGCGAACCCGAAAAACTAAATAAAAATAGGCTATAAAAATATAGGTAAATAGGCTATCTAACACTTAAATCATTAGTAGTGCGAGTAGTTTTTGAGATTATCGCATTCAAATAAATAAACTCTTCAACTATATCATATTCGTATCAGTAGGTATAGATTAATACAGGCTGCTAGACAGTTATTAGTTCACTGAGTTAGTAATACATAATGCTACACCCGACTTGCATTATACGATTAAAATTTCGATAAACGATTAAAATTAAAATTTTTTGAACAGTGTCAAGTAGCTAAGCCATTAATATAGACAATTAATGTTCTCTGACTGTACATTATAAATCTTGGAATTTATGACATAAAAAGCCTGATTGATTCTGAGTAGATATGCAAATATAATATTATGAGGAAAAGCAAAAACCTTTTGAGGAAATATTGAAAATATATGAATAAGGAAAAAAATAATAATTTTATTCTTACGTAAGTATAAGTACGGTTATTCCTTTGCCTATATTTAAATATTTTCCTGTCTGGTAAAACCTGAGAGAGAAAGACGTCACAAACTAATCAATTAACCAATCACGTTCGAGTATTATGACGGCGTGTGTTAACCAACGAATCAGAGATCATTTAACCGTAATTCCCTATGACGTTGCCTTGGTTATAGTATACTAGCCGTTTTCCCGCGGTTTCACCCGCGTCCCGTGAGAGCTACTGCCCGCACCGGTATAAAATAAAGCCTATGTTACTCGCAGATAATATAGCTTTCTAATGGTGAAAGAATATTTAAAATCGGTGCAGTAGTTTTTGAGTTTATCCATTATAACCAAACAAACACACAAACAAGTTTTCCTCTTTATAATATTAGTATAGACAAACAACCCCGGTAATATCTGAGCTGCACTCTAGAAGTATCATACTCTATTGTATTCCTTTAAATATTAACTTTGATAGGTAGTGACTGGTTATGATATATTGTTTTTACTTTAAGCGCTCCTGCACATTTCAACCTAAATTGTCGGCCCACTGTTGACCCGATGGTTTGGCAATTCTTTGTTATATCTTGATTAGGGAGCTCTAAATTTGAGTAATATAATAAAATATCTTTATCTATAATAATATTATAAAGAGGAAAACTTTGTTTGTTTGTTTGGTTGGTTGTAATGGATAAACTCAAAAACTACTCGACCGATTTTAAATATTCTTTCACCATTAGAAAGCAATATTATTTGCGAGTAACATATGCTATATTTTATCTTGATGCGGGCAGTAGCTCCCACGGGACTCGGGTGAAACCGCGGGAAAACGGCTAGTAAATTATATAGTAGTAGATAGATGAATCAATGAATGAATGAACAGGATGAATCGATAGCAGAATTATTAATATTTTTTTCTCTTATAAGAGATCGATCGCTTCCTATTGTTATATTAATAATTATTACAATTTCATTGAAGTTGTTTTCAGAAAAGGTATTGTTAGAGAATAGGAAAACGACCGTGCCAAGAAATGTTATGTGTAAAACATGTATAAAAGGCTATTGTCTTAAAGCTTATGTATCACTTAGTTGCAGTCTTCTGCGAAGAACAGACATCAATATGAAGATCATACTAGGTAAGTTATTAATTACATTGTTATAATATTATTTCCTAGAAATTTTGTACAGAGTTTCTTGCTTGTTTTTCGTGTGTTCCCGCTCTTTGGAACCGGGCAACTAGCTTGACGTTTCGAATGAGCTTTTATAGGCTTATTTGGAAAAAAAGTGTTGAATTTGAGTGTTAATTTGTTTTTACCCGACAGCTAGAAATAGTGACGAGAGATACTCTTTGGGTGAATAAAAGGTTCTTAGAATGGGCCCTTAGAATTCTTAAAATTTGAAAATTTTTGGCAGTCGTACGGGTAGAAGCCTGAAAGTCTGATAGCCACTCTTACTAAGGGGTCAAACTGGGTTGAAGAGATCAGAAAGGCTAGTCACTTCATATAAGACAATTTTTCTCAGCTGCCTCTGATAGCCGACTGAAACATAGTTTAGACAAGGTTAGGCAGACGAATTAAGTATAAGAATAGTGGATAATCTTATCTATCACAAATCATAGTCCTCCAAATTAATGAAATAATAATGTCCATAACGGGCCTGTTGGAAGAGATTTCTTATTTAATAAGCTGTGCCTTCGTACTTGATTTTTTTTTCATGTATGTGTTACTGTGTACATAAATTGTTTTTGTTGACTCTTATCGTGACCAAAAGGCTGGCTATTACCTCGGCCAAAGTATCAGCATGGCCATCCAACGAGGTAATTCTGCCAGCCTCTTGGGCACGCTCCCAGTCGACAGCGATGGGGATGAATATTTTAATCCTTTTTAGTTTTCGTTTTTTTTTTTTACTGGAATAGTTTTTTATTTCAAATGTAAATAATTAAACTCGAATAATGTTTCAGTACTTACACTCCTTCTTATCGGAATCTTCATGGTGGAGTCCCGGGCCTCTGTGAGATGTACTACAGAGTTTTATCCCGTTTGTGGCACCAATGGCAAATCATACTCCAACCGTTGTCTGTGAGTGATATCATTTGTTTATAAGGAAACCATACATTTTTCTGCTGTCATTGAACATCTTTGGCCAGTCTGACCGTGGGGTATCGGGTTGCCCGGGTAACTGGGTTAAGGAAGTCAGATAGGCAGTCGCTCCTTGTAAAGCACTGGTACTCAGCTGAATCCGGTTAGGAAGCCGACCCCAACATACTTGGGAAAAGTCTCGGAGGATGCATTGAACATCTTTGGCAGTCGTTACGGATAGTCAAGAAGCCAGTAAATATAACAACCCGTCTTACCAAGGGGTATTTGGTTGCCCGGGTATCTGGGTTGAAGTCAGATAGGCAGTCGCAGATGTAATACGCATTAACGAAAGTAATTGTTTTGTACCCAGGTTGAGTGCAGCGGGGGTCAAAATGGCGCACGCGGGCGAATGCAAACAGCTTAGAATACTTGACAGTTTGATGTAAATTCTTTATCGTTATAAGTTATTTTAGTTAAAATATAAAACAAATATTGATCAACGTATTTTTTTTTTCAATGTTTAAGTCGTCATAAGGTGGTAAATCGACTGATTCGTCCCTCCACGGAACGCGGAGCGAAGGAAGAGTTCTGTCATACTTCGGTGTAATCTGCTCAACCGCGCGGTGATGCGGATGACGCCCTCGCGCTAAATAAACTCATGTGTTCAGTGTATTGTAGATCGTCGTGGAGAATGGACGAACGTATTCTATTTCAAGATGTTGCTGTTATATTGTCGTTTTGTTTTTTTTTTAAATCATGTACTCAGCATCATTTTATAATGCAATATCTTCTCTAATAAAAAAAATCGAATCATGTAATAAAAATATGTGTCACGCGCCCCGCGCTCCCGCGCGGATTGGTAGAAACTGCGCGCGGGGCGCCTTCTTCCGCGTCGGCACTGTGTGCAGTGTGTTGTGCTAGGCGTGATTTCTGTATAAATTGAGATAATTGCATACAATGGTAAAATTACATGATTTAATTACTGCTTAACAAACAATATGGAAATCAACGGAATGCTTGTATTCGAAACTAAAGCATCAAGTTTGTCTCAGTACAAACTAATTCCTACTATTGTTTGTATCACTGAACTAGCAAGTAAACTCAGCAACTTAGTTGCAAGATTGGTTAAGTAAACTATGTGTTTTCTTAATTATTATTATTCACGAAAACTTGCTACATTTGTCGTCAAATATTTTGTTGTTGTCAACACGATAGAATTTTGTGTAAGTAGTTATACTACGCGCGGCGAATCCCTATGACGTTTCAACTGACAGTTGTAATAGTGATGCGAAACTGCGATAAAATACTGTAAGGCAAAGACCATGTCATTCAACGCCTTATTATATTTTATTGGGTATGATTTAAGCTGTCACCAATTTAATTCATTTTGTGTTTCTTAAATAATAGGGTTTGCCCTCAAAATAGTAGATTTGTCACCAAAATGTATCACCAATCAATATAAAATCAATTCCACAATAAATTACCGAAAATCACGGAGATATGGGGTCAAGTACCAAATGAATGGTTTTGTATGTATTATAATAGGTTTGTCCTAAAAGTATTTAAGCAAACTAATTTAAAGAGATCACCAATAAATCATATATTATATCACTAGAACATTTCATGAAGGTCTAAAAATGTATGGTGGTCGTCATCATCCTTTCAACCAAAAGAGTCTACTACTTAACTGGCCATGTGCCTCCCCCAAGGGTCTTAATTTCCACAGGTAGTATAAATATATTTTAATTAAATTTCTAGCTGAATAGTAAATAAAACAATTAATTAAAGTCAAAATAATCAATATTCATTGTTAAAAATAATAATCACTGAATAATCAGCGCAGGTTTGGATTTTGAAGGGCGCCCCCTTTTCATTTTCTGGCCGATAAGTAAATTTTCTGGTGGGGGTTTGGCCAGCTTTAAGCGTATGACTAATCCGATAATATGCTTTCACATATAATTTTTGTAAAACGCAGGGCAGTTGCATTTTCATGTATCCAAACAATATTGTGCGGTTGACCCACTCTTCATTTGCTGAACCATTGAACTTTGTAGTCATCAAAATCACTCTCCCTTCCCTTCCTCTTCCCTTTGAACATATTTTCATTAAAATTATAAACTGATGTATTAAATTGGTAACGAATACATTATTTTAATAACTGAACGAAATAAAATGTTACTACTGTATTGGTGACAAAATAACAAATAAAAAGAAGTCGCAGTCTGGGATCGATTAATCGATTTATTTGGTGACAGATCTACCATTTTAAGCACCAAGCTATTATTTAAGTAATAAAACTATTATTATAAGAACTAAGTTTATATTCATGTAATGCACTACAATTTTATTGGTAATCCATCTCATATTTTACACATTATATTAACAATAATTTGGTAATTCATACCTGGGAACACTCTTTGTTTATCTGAGAACGAAAATATTTCGTGGCGATAGATCTATTTATTAGGTGATACAACTTGATGACAGATATAAATTTTGGTGACAAAAAATATAGTTCCCTATTTTATTTTACTATACATACATTTTTATTAAAATTGCATAATTTAAAGAGTTTAGAATTCTTTTTGAATTTAATTTAAAAAAATTCATAATTTCCACTACAATGTTAAGCGATCTGTCATAGGGATTAAACGAACTGTCATAGGGATCATCATTCGCCGCGCGTAGTATAGTATAAATTTTACATAGACGTGACGTGACGAGCCGGACCCTCAATCTTTATTGCGTTATGTCTTAGTAAATATTTAACGTTTTATTTTAATAAAAAATACGTGTCCAATATTTTTGGCCTGCCTAAAAAATGCGGACTAATTACACTACGTTTTTACCCTGTCATCTCGCCTATTGCACTCTTTGAGCGAACACATTATGTTAACAGTACACATTTTTTCTTCGCATACAATTTTCATGGAATCTCATCATTAGTCTTAACACCTAAGGTTTCAAAGAACCCATAGAGATTTATGTGACGTCATTACTCTAGAGCCAAGCTTAAAGTGCATTAGTTGCAACTAATTAGCAGTGCATTAGCATATTGAGGGCTTAATTGCGTAACTAGGTAATCGCGTGGGGATATACCTAATACCTACCTACAATATTATTGTACTGTAATAGAAAATAATATGCAGAAGCTAAATAGACCTTTTGTTTTGTGGCAATTAACTTGTTTTTGTTTGACCATCATAATTATCAGACTAGACGCCTAAGATAGAGTCGGCTTCCAGTTTAACCGCATGTAGCTGAGTACTAGTATTTTATACGAATGCTGGAACGACTGTATATCTGAATCCGTTAACCCGGCCTGCACAATCACCCTGGTAGGACTAATTTTCCAACTAATGACAGAATATCATACAGTGAAAATGACAACCAAAGCTCAACATTAGACGCACCTTAAAATTCAAATTACCTCTATTCCTATAACCATACACCTCTTCACCTATTCAAACTTCTTACATTAAACTTACAATACCTACTATCAAGAATACTCGTTCGGAGTATACAACAAACACAATGACAGTACGCTTCCTTTCACGTGTGACGTCACCGTCCGATAACGTGTCCGCGTTATGTGCACCTGCATTCAACAGATGTGAGTCCAGAACACGTTTATATGCTCCTAATGTAATGTCGTTGGCAGAGTGTAGTGTGAATGTGGTTTTGTACTTTTAGAAATATACCTAGGTTATTTATGTTTGATAAAGAGATGTTGTAAAATAAGCTATAGTTTTTTAGAAGGGTTGTATGTAAGGTGAAGTGGCTGAACTGATTGACATTAGGTGGGACTAGTATATCGTAAAATATACGTAGGTTCTGTTTGTTAGCTGAAAATAAAAGTTCCAACCAAATAACCAAAATATTAGTAAAACAGTGTATACGCTAAAATATTTCATGTAGGTACAGAAACTTGTTCAGTGTAAAAAAGGATTTTCTTTTGTTTAAGTACATCAAACGACGAAGGATGTCAGCGCTATTCATAATTATACACTCGCACTTTTTAATGTAAATCAGTATTCATGTTGGCGTAATTTCGTCACCAAAAAAATTGACACCAAGCAAAACGTGACATATCACTAGTATGTTTTATTTTCATATAAAACAATGTTGATTCATAAAAACGTGCTTAAAATAGCATAAAAATCCACCTGTTTTTATTTTCCCTACTACCTGCTTTAAATCTGATGATTCCTACCTCAAAAAAGCTTAACTTTGACTGAACAACCGTAATTCTGAAACTTAGCTACGAACCCCAACCAATACTTATATACTTATCATCAGCTTATCAAAACTTCGCCAAACAAATTACGCGCGTTTACCTAATTTCAAAGAGAATTACTTATGTCTCGGTGCTCCTATCATCTACTTAGAAACTTGTTAGGAAGTTAGTAACATGCGGCGTGTTAATTATATTATACTTAGGAACATAGAGAATAATATGACTAACAGAGATGACATAACGCATAATCTCTTAAGAAAGTTATCATCTCCCGAGCCTTTTCCCAACTATGTTGAGGTCGGCTGGATGCAGCTGAGTACCAGTGCTTTACTAGAAGCGACTGTCTATCTGACCTCAACCCAGTTGCCTGGGCAACTCAATACCCCTTGGTTATACTGGTGTCAGTTTTACTGGCTTCTGACTACCCGTAACGACTGCCAAGGATGTTCCATGACAACCACACAGCAAAATCTCTTAAGTAGCGAGCCAAAATACAGGTGTTTTGGGGACGAGGAACGTTACTAGCTCCGCCCTTACACGCCTTCTATGAAACCATTATTTTCAAAATAAAATCACCAATTAATTAAGACCAAGTTTTGACAGATTGGTTTTGATTTGACAAGGAACCCGTACGTCTCGTTAGTTCCAGTAACTGATCACGCCTACTGTACATTGCTTGACCTACAAGAAGGCGCTTGACCTAGCTTCCTTACGGCATCTCCGCTATCTTTCATTCCTCCGTGCTTAGGTAAATAATAGACAGCTCGAGTTAGTTGAGGATTATAAGGGTTGAAATACTGCCGTGTTACGGTGGTTTAGGGTTAAGGCGCTTGAAACCACAATAGGGCTTGAAATACTTTGATACTAGCCTGTAGTATCGGATTTACCTATTGGTAGTATTATCTTTGAATCTTAGAGTACGACGTTTGCCGTGACAAAATATGGTATGACCCTTGTTTATGGCGCCATGAATCACTGAATATTTTAATCTTTACTGGATTCGTGTTTTTTAAGTATGTAAACTTTCTTTGTAATTATAAAGAGTAATTATCTATCTGTTCGGAAGCTCGGAAGCTTCTCGGGTGACAAACGTCATATTTCATTCGGGAACGAAAAATTTTATTTAAGACGCGGAAAACAGAGCTAGTGTCCTCATAGGTATGTTCTTCTAATACCGACTTCTTTTATATCTGCGACAATAATATAGGAATCCAGTGCCCAAATAAACCAAAGCCTACAAATAACACATTATTAGCATACAACATTTATCAAAGTCGGTAAAATAAGGTACATAATAATTAATACAGCACTATAATTATCAACACCAGTCTATCATTCAGTGTGCGTACGGAATATACGGAGCTAAAGTTGGCACGTGACCGACTGGTGTTGCCAAAGTGATATGTGGCCTATGACTGTTAGCAAATTGCCGCTATTAGCAGACGGACTTGGAATTGATTAGGCGGTTGAAACATACGGGTTTAAAATTGGAGCGCTGACTTTGAAAAGTATTTAGATACAGCAATAATGTATTTTCACTGTTTCGTGCTAATGTTTCTATGTAGGTGGTAATGGTGAATGGTTTCGGTATTATTAATCACTTTTTAGGGATCCGCAGTCAAAGAGAAATACCGGACTCTGTCGTAAAGACTTCTCGGCGGGTGTTCTCATATAAGAAGATCAGCCAGCTGCGCAGGACATTTATAGTATACGAGCATTAGCGTAGACACAGGTACACCCGCTATTCTGCTCTCATATCCCGCTGGGACGGTAATCTACCATGCACGGCCGAAAAGAGATCACATATTTTATACTGCTAATAAAAATGAGCATTGAGCTAAAACAGATGTAAAACTCTGTATCATATTTTCTTTAAAAAAACTACAATACGATATCTTAACACCCAAAACAGCTTCTGGAAGACTGGTTTTTCCCACAATGGTTAAGAACAAAAACAGAGGGCTAAAACAGCTGGTGTCCAATAACAATACAGGTGCCAATAATATTATATCTAATGATCTAAATCCCGACTATTGTCAAAGACACTAAGCGCGATTAATCTCCTGAATAGTTGTTGGCGATTAGCCAAGCACTAGTCATTGTGTGCCTCAGTGTGGAAACATACAGATGCTAATAATGGACGTGGACGCTGTTGTTCGGATAATCTTCTGATAATGGTAAGCTTATGCAGACTTTGGAGAGCAAATGACTGTTGTGTAAAGTAGAATGTGTTTTGTTTAGTTTGATGCACTAGGTCATAGTGAGATTTGTGTGTGAAAGTTGCAATTTCGCCAAGATTTTACAAATAATCGCACGCAATTTATCTGCTTGCTAAAGCGAGAAGCACAGTGCCGGACATGGGTGAAAATTTAATTCCTAAGTATGCGTATTTACCTTATGTAATTTACTGTAAGTTTTGTGGCACTTTAAAAGGTATATCTTCTAACACAGTTAAAAAAGTCGAAGGCATACAGCGAAATATGACAAAAGGATACCTTGTCATGCCTAAAAAACACACACATTATACACTGTACGACCCCGCCGCAATTCTCCTCCCGTATACTCCCAAAGATCGTTAGAGGTAAGACAAAGTGCTATCACGTGCATTCAGATTGCGTCGATCCATCTACAATTCTAGAACATTCGATTGTACCTATTATCTCGCCGCAGCGAGTAATACATGCTCAATTGAGTCGCTGCGTTTAATTGTGCAATCTGAGCCCGTATGTATACTAACACAGGGTGTATAGTAATTGGCCTTATTTGCATATGTGTGGGGCTGTATTTAGTTTAATGGTTTGGTAAATACTGTATTATGTATATAGGATATCTTGGTGTATTTGTGTTTGTTTTTTTTCTTGTTTTCACAAAAACGGTGGGATTTTTATGCTCTTACACCCGTATTTATAAAGAAGTAATTACTTGTTGCTAAGTAATTTCTTAATTAAGTCATTACTTATGGTTAGAATTCTTAAATACAAAATCTCATTCTATAGTTGTTCTATAGTAACACACGTTACTTACTTGAGCAAATGCTTAAGTAATAGTCGACATAGTATTCATACAGTTATAAACTAATATTGTTATGGGATATCTTCCATGATTGTTTTTTTTTTTATTTTGACTAAGTAATAACAATATTAGTTTAAAGTTCAAACCGTGAAAGCTTAAAACAGTTTCATACAGTTTTAGTTTTATTGTTTATGAATAATAATAAAATATTACTATACTATTATTTACCTACCTAGTGCAAGGATATCCTCCATCAGCAAGTAACACCCCATCAATTTCATTATTGCATAACCTTATATTTAAACGCGAGTTTCTATAAATTCGGCTATCATGTGTACTGCCAGCCCAACGTACTACTATATCATATATCATCAAATTAGGGCCACCAACTACTTGCACATTAAATGAAAAATATCCTTTTCTGTTCCGGTACTGCTCTGTATGAAGAATACCTCTAGGCTTGGTGATTTTAATGTAGGTGCAATCGATTGCTCCTACAATATTTTTCAGTCCAGGTGCTCTGCCAATGCAACCAAGGTTTTAGAAATCATCCTTTGTTTTCCTTTCTGGCATTAGCAATGCCAATGCTCTACTAACTCTCTTCACTATATTACACACTGTCGATTGAGAAATATGCATGATATCTCCACATACAATCTGAAAGCTTCCAGTGGCATAAAAACGTAAAGCAGTTAGCAACTGACACAGTGGAGTTAAAGGAAGCCCTATTTGTGTCTCTGATTGTAAAGTGTCTTCAATTCTCGGTAAAATAACATGTCTCACAACACTTTTGGTGAAACGAAATCTCTTTTTAAAACAATCTTCCGAATATTCATGAAATGGATCCACATCACGAAAGTAAACTTTGGGATTTCTAGGTTCAGCAACTTCTATCTCCTCCAAAATATTATCATCTATATTGTCTACAACAGCAAAAACCGCTTCGATACTATCCAAAGTGTCCATTTTTTATTCAAATAACGTCAAAGTAGTGCTTTAGTAAAGGAAATGGTGACTATTACTTGGCTGAGAATTCTAACTTTTGACAGTTCTAAGTTTGAGCAATTACTTAACTATAGAAGACAAATCGTTACTTAAGTAATTACTTTTACTCAAGTACTTACTTTTACTTCTTTATAAATACGGGTGTAAGATCTCATCGCCATTTCTTAACTGAAATTTACTAAAAGTACCAATCGCAGTTTGAAGTTGCGTATACAACTCACATTTTCCAATTTACCACATTTTTTAAATCTTAAAAGCAAAATTTTCTTATCCAACAAGTCCAAAATCATTTCTCATTTTAACTTCTCCAGTGAGAATTGTACACTTCCTGTTTCTAAACAATTCCTTGAAACTCCCACATTTCCATACATGTTTACTTCAAAACCTGGTTATTATTCCGATACCGGTGTCAAAGGATATAAACCGGATAGCTCTCAAGTGGAACATGAAACCTTTCTCGGTGTTTATCAACAACAACAATTTGACGATCGATATACGTGTGTAATATCGAAATAATACTGAATATGTAGGTGGTAAAATAAAAGGTGGCTTATTGCTTCTTTGTTTATGTTAGGCAAAAATAAAAGTCGTGATGATACTATTTTAAGCATTTCCTACTCATATTATGTTTGTTTAATAACAAATGTTTTGTCAAAATGGCCTACTTTGAGTACTCAAATAGAGTACCAATATTAAAGCCAATCAAGTATGAGCATGGGTTGATTCCGGGACAGGCAAGTACAATATAATTTTGACTTCTAAAGTGTATCTTGGACACCAATCACTGAGTAAATGTGAAGGAAAAATAGCTCGAGGAAATACGGAGTTTAAAAATCTGAGATTGAAAATCTACCTTTATCAAGAGTGATGATTGAGGCTTATTCCTTCTCTGTATAAGGAGAGGTATGGGTCCTGCAAAGTTGTTTATATTCTTCATCAGCAATACACATCTATACTAATATTATAAAGAGGAAAACTTTGTTTGTTTGGTTGTAATGGATATACTCAAAAACTACTGGACCGATTTTAAATATTCTTTCACCATTAGAAATCGATATTATCTGTGAGTAACATAAGCTATATTTTATCCCGGTGCGGGCAATAGCTCCCACGGGACGCGGGTGAAACCGCGGGAAAACGGATAGTTATTTATAATTGAAATCTTATTAATCACACTGGTCAAGCAATTTTCCCACTTTTTCTTCACACGTCAGAACTAATTATTCACAGTCATGCAGGTTTATTTCTGTAGTGTACTTTAGCGTGTAGGCACCTTTATCCTGAAGGTGTTTATTCTAGAACTTTCCTTGTATAAATAAGTGTACTTTAAATAAACTATCACGACATTTCCGTCCTTCCTATCACCTTGAGTGAAATATGTTTTTAACAAACACGAATGCAGTTTTTATAATGATACAGTGGAAATAAGTGCTTGTATTATTATAATAGTACAAAATTGAGACCTTGTCCTTTTCATGTTATTGTATTCAATGTATTTTGAAGAGCTTATGGCTAAGTTACAGTTGTACGGACCGATCATTAGGTTAAGCAATGGTTGGCTCGGTTGTGTTGTGGATGGGTGTCCATCTTGTAATGTCGAGTTTCTCCGTGATTCGAATGGCACGTTTGAAGTAAATAAATAAAAATATCATAGTTAAGAAAATATGTACCTTATTTTATACAAAGTTGCCGAATCGGGTAAATTTTATTCTACAATAAATATACCTTAGCTTTATACCATTTAAGTTTAAAAGAACTCTTATTTATACTCCAAAAAAGTAAGAAAATAAGTTACTGTTAAAACTTCGGTCGCTATTTTAAACATTTTTCATGATAAGGAATATATCACCAAGACACTGAATATAAATTGTACTTCTAACTTTCTTAAAAAAATATTTCAGAATGGTTCGGTGTACGTAGAAAATTATTATAAGAACCAAACTTTTTTCAGTATTTTAATTTATACACTAGATGTGCCTACCTCTACAGTCCTATTCTAGGTCAGGCAAATGTAACTTTTCTAAGATATGTTATATCCAAATAATTTTGGACATCACTGACAAAGTAAAAGTTGATGGAATTTTTAATGTGGAAACCAAGACTTTTAAGTTTTCAAACGATGATTGTATACCTCTTGTATGCCGCTAATTAGAGAACTATAGAAAATCAATTGTGTCTCGCGTAGATCTGCGCACCGGTATACATAGGATTAACGCACAATCTTTCTTTGTATGAGATGAGATCCGTGTCCTGTAATGAGACAGTAAGAAGTCTGATGCAAAATACAAAATTCTATCTACTCGTTCTTCAATATTTTTCAGTCAAATAAACAACCTTTGGCTTAAGTAAAGTAAAATATCTGGCAGTAAAATATCAAGTACCTATAGACCAAAATTTCCACAAGCCACCACACACCGCCCACAAACCGTATACAAACACATACAAACCTACATTTCTATACATAACAATATGTCACCTTAAATGTAATACACCATCAAACAGCGACTCATACCATTAATATTACCATATACAGCCGTATATTTAAGTAACGAAATGCTAATACTAAGATTTATTTTGGGGGAAAACACGCGATTTTTACACACTACAGATACTCACAGAAGGACCAGTTTGAGGAATATGAAAGTGAGCATGCCATTATAATTGGTATAAAGGGAAATTTCAGTAAGGATTTTTGAAAAAATATAACACATAAATGTGTCTATTAGTAAGTGTGTTGAAATTATTTTTTGTAGCACAAAACTTTATTAACCTTCTACATATATAGCTTTACTCTGTGATAATACATAACTTTCATATGCGCTAGTTATGTAATTAACATGTCATAGATAACCACATAATATAAGTCAGAAAATACAGTAACGCAAACATTTTCCTTATTATGATACACCTCTATTAAATCCGTCATAATGTATATCTATGACTTGACCGTGAGTTCTGTATACCTAGTATGTTTTATTTGCATATAGTGCGGGCGATATTATAGGCAGACGATATTCGTTAATACAGGTAATTCGGTCATTGTTTTATTGATCTAGTACCAGGTTTTATGGTCCTTTCCTTTATTGGCACAAATACAAGTAGCAAAGATTTGTTGAACTGGTTATATAAATAGCATACATGCGGCTTTTCTTGTTTCTAAGAAACATTAAATGTATCGCTAATCCGATCCCCCTTTTCAAGTGTGATTAATGCTCATTTGTATGTGGTGTATGCTCTGCATTTGGACTGTATAAAAAGCGAATTATGATGTCTAACAAGTTCACAGTCTCAGATCTGACATTATCTAACAATACTCTCTCATCCAGTATATACAATTTAAAATCACACATAAATCGTCTACCAGATCATAAATAAAAGATAATAAAACTGACTCATTCAGTCATTCTCCACACGTCCTGGAAATGTTAGAAAATAACCAGTTTCAGCTGCACTTTAGATGCAGAACGTTATACGGAAGGAAACTACATGACTGCATTTTTATAGCTAGCTTTATCTTAACTGTAATTTTTATAGCTATACTAGTAGCCCGGACAGGTTGTATCCGGGTATTTATTAAAACTTAAAATTATTTATTTATTTTTCAACGGCACTTTTAATGCCTTAGGCTTAGGTTTTCTACCAGTCTACCTTTGGGTGGTGAAGAAATAGTAGTGGCAGTTGCAAAGCTTTTTCTGTGGAAAATTAAATAGTAAATTACCCATCAATGACACTATCAGTTGAGCGATCAGAGTTCAATCTGTATAAAATTTAGTACCTACTGTCGGTCTTCGGTTGTTGACAGTTTACATCATTGCGAGTTTCTCTATATTTTACAAGGCGCATCGAATTGTTGGAATGTTTTACAGTTATCATCTCTGGGTAGTCAAAAAGTCTGACTATTCATGTAAGAAATATAACGTCATCTTCAATGTATGTAGATTAAATGACCCACGCAAGCATGATGATAAACGCTGATGCCTTTGCTGTATGAAAAATAACTGCCCCGCAGTGGGATCATAAAACAGACTTATTTGCACCAACAATAAAGTTGATCGATTACTGATCGAAATACTGCAGGGAATTTCGCGACAAAATAAACCAATATCATCATGAATTTATTAACCAGCTTCAGAAAATCCTCTGAAAAATTGCAAAAAACTGTCACCAAGCAAAGATTATTCAAAAACATTTTCCAAAAACCCAAAAATATGAAAACATTTCAGATTTATTAGCGTACTCTCTTAATTAAAAACCGTAGAATTATCCCTTTTGAAATGGCATCCAAAATTGAAACAAAGAGGTAGTCCTCGGAGGAAGGAAAGATAGCGGAGATGCCAAAAGAAAGGTAGATCAGGCGTCTTCTAGGTCAAGCACCGTACGGTTGGCAAGATCAGTTACTAGAACTAACGAGACGTTCGGGATCCTTGTGGAATCAAAGCCAATCCGTCAAAGATTTCTCTCGATTGATTGGTAATTTTATTTTCAAAAATAATGGGCGGGTTCCACAGAAGGCGTGTTAGGGACATTCCTCGTCCCCCGAACACCCGCATTTCGTCGCTCCAAGGAGATTTTGCGTTATGTGTTACATCTCCGCTAGTCATTTTGTTCTCCATGGTTTAACCCACACATTTTCATTCCGGTTTCGATGTGGCTTTACGTCCCTTTGACTGCCTCAAACGAGGCGTCTCACACAAGGCGAAATGCACACTAAATTACCATACCAACTGCAGTAATTCCGATCCCAATTAGTCTTAGTTATAGTGTGTGCTTGCATTATTTAGTAGTCATTAGTTTTAGAGGCCGATAAGTCATATTGCTGGTTCTGTGACGTGCTTTAGATAATGAAGACTATGTTTGTTTAGTGTTATGGCTACCGTAAACAAGTCATAACTTTAGACCATTTTTAGTAAAAGGCCAATACTAATATCGTTATATCGATGTCAAATAAAGTCAGTAATTAAGTATTTTCATAAGAAAATTTTATTTATAAGCTGACTTTTGCATTTTATTTCTAGTAGTTTGATAAGTTTTACTCACCAATGTTATACTTCTCTGCTATGTAGTAGAGTAACAGAACAGTGTTTATTCTTAGTCAACTCAACTACTTTCTCTAAATGGGAAGAGGTCATCCCCTAGCAATATTCCCCTCTGATTTTACACCATCATCACCACAAAAGCCTGTATGAAACCAAATGTGCACAGCCCCTAATTTCGTCAGCTGACTGCTATCCCAATTAGCGTAATGCACACATTACTGCGCCATTATGGCGCAAACCTCGTGAGACAAGGTCCTTTGTTATGATACATAACATGACTAGATGCAACCAGTGTTTAGTAACCCGCAGGGGTTTTCTTTGAGGACGACCTAGAAGGACATGATATCAAAATTCAAACGACTTTTTTGCGTAATGGTTGGAGCTGTTTAGGAGTGGTAGGAAAAACTTAGTACTGGTATCTTAAAAGTTACACAAAAAATCGGTTCATGCATTCAAAAGATACGGTGCCGCAGACATGTCAAATATTTAACAATGATATTTTTGTATGAGGATAAATATTAAAAAATGATATCTATACAAGCTGTTGATTGAAGTAAAATACGTAATTAATCAATTGAAAGTATGGTATGTAATTTATTAATATTTATTATCCTAAAAGACTACATTGTTAAAATGCAAACAAAGCCCCTGTTCAAAAATAATGCATTTTTTCCAATCGTCTGTCCGTCGTCATTGTCTTGATTTTTTTTGGCATTAAAAGCTAAAAGAAGAATAGCTCGTTAGTCGCTTGTCACTGGTATCCGTTGCTTTGGTCCCCAATGCGGGGGTTTTGGATAATTTGTCGATAGATAGGAAGTCGTTATATCATCCGCGCTGGAGGGGATGTTTTATACTTCTTGTTGGTTCTATAAATAATATTTTTGTGACAGACAACAAGTAGTACCCTTAGACTTTCACAGTTTTAATGGATGCACCGTTTAGGTACTTTATGCTTCTCCGTCATTTTTTAATTTTAAAACTTCACCATTATTTCAGCTCCATAAGCCTCTGGGAAATGATCTTCTGATCGCACAGGCTTCGTGTAGAACCTACCAGTTAAAGTTTCTTATATTTAAGTATAGATATACTTAATAAAAATTACTTTATTGACGTGACCGATGACAACTTCCTTGCGTGTTTGCCTTTGCCTCCTTCCTTTGTGTACCTATTTATTAAACTTAGCTTTCATCACTTACATTCTTAAAACCAATCACAGGAACTACTGAAAGTGATCAGCAAATAATTCTTCGTTAAATTAACAGCAACAAGTTTCCTCAGATTTATTCCTAACAACTAATAATTATAATTATGTCCAAAGAGAATTGAACAAACCCAGTAACTAATTTACAAGGTTTTGACAAATCCGAATACCCGTCGGATTTGCTAAGTAAGTAAGACCGAAATGGCCAAAATTTCTCAGCTGTAACAAAATTAATTTACCTTTCCTTTAATTGTAGTTTCATTTGGATAATTATTTTAAAGTAATAGGTTTAATTTTGTCTGTTTAATTACGTTCTTTGTGTTTTAGTGAGGTAATTACTTGAATTCAAGTAAATTCTTATGCCTGTTCACTGTAAAAGGTTTTTACGATTTTAATTATTTGAATGCTTTTAATATTCTAATGAAAAAGCTATAAAAAGTTGTAAAGAAATAGGTAATACACGAATTGTGTCTCGGATATTCTTCTTTCTTCTTCATCATTACTGAAGCACGTACTTTTCTTTTGGAATTTTTGTATCTTCTGACCACACCACTTAAATATCTAAACACATTTTAATGTGATGAAAAAAGTAGACGGATTGTCTGAAAGAAAGAAAGAAAAGAAAGAAAGAAAAAATATTTATTGACACAAACCATACATACACATAGGAAAATAAAATATAAAGTAACAAAAGGTTGCGCCATAGGTCCAGTTCAGCATTATGTCAGACAGCTAGTGTCTGACGCTGTCTGCTAGAATGGTAAGCGATAACCACCACTAATTACATAGCAGACCTTTTAAAAAGGACTGCACTCTTTTCCCTAGTAGACAATAGTCTAAAGGCTACAAAGTATTTTACTTTAAAATAATTAAGTTAATAATCTATAATCTCACCTGTTCATGCTTATGGTCCTTCTTCATGGAGCCGCCATGGCCGCCCCCGGTGCTCTGTACGGTGTTCATGTCTACCACATAACACTGCTACTCACTACAATCCAACTAGTTTCAAAATGGACAGTTCTCACTACTTTAGGCACTGTTTTAAGTCATTTCGTTTACAGCACGATTGTGATTTTTTTGGAGTTTAAAAGTGGTATTTGGAAACTTCTTTAATTTTGGAAATTTTTGGGAGTTATGACTTTAAGGTATTTCAAAAGTTTGACTGTAGAACCGCTGACATTTTAATGTTATAATTATTGCCATTTCAGAAGAAAAAGTTAAGAGTACCCGCATACAGGCTGAAAAGTCCGCCGACAGTTGGCGCTACGGTAAGCAATTTTTTTTTAAAGAAAATCGTGAATTCAATCAAAGCTTTTAGTCGGTTTGATACCGACCAAACACCTGATTATTGTTATATGCGTATACCATTCATTTCCATAACTATCAAGCCTCCGATCGAACAGTCGGCCAACTAAAAAGTCTGCAGGTACTCTTAAACAAAAAATAAAAAATAATGTGTTCCCTTTAAAATTTTATTAGCTACGGAAAATATCTGGTAATGAAAGAAAAATGCTAATCAGTTTGACCCACATTACGGACGCTACTTGCAAAATTTTATTTGCTTAAAATATTTAACGATATGTTAATTTCATATTGCGGTCATATAAATTCTTTGCATTGTATGTTAAACACCAAAAATTTACATGAACTGTTGTGCTTACAAATTATTAAATTTAGCGTAGCTTTGTAAATAAATTGAAATGCATAATAATAACATTGTAATTAAATTATTTAATTCTGGCATTGGTCGGTACTGTACAAAGTTATTTGACGTGAAAAAGTGCTTATTGAATAAACCTAATTTAAATAAATGAATTTGACTTTGACTTTGAACTAAGAAGTCATTGACAAAAGGTTTAAAATCACAAAGTTTTCCTACCATAAAATTTCTTTTCCTAAGCTAAATTCTGCCACTTTCAGGCCTGACAAAAATAATCTAATCAGTATGCAAACTAAAAGAAAACCTATACTCTTTTGGACTGACCCAATTTTCTGTCTCAATAGAAATATAAACGGGGGGGCGATGGGGGGGTGGACACCCCACCCCGCCCCGTTCGGGGCATTATCCGTAAGATTTGCATAAACCAATTTGCGGGTAGTCACGCGAGCTCCTAATGCTGAACGGTGGGCACACAATATGGTGGCTGTGGCGATACTGTGGGGACACTGTTGCGCCACTTGTGGGCTACTTGTTTGTATATTAAAGGGTGTACTTTTTAAGTAAAGGTTTTGGTTATTAGATGCGCTTCTCTTGAAAATGAATAAAGATAAATAAGAATGAGTATTGGCTTTTTGTCAACCAGGGTAATTAATTTTTATTTTTGAAAATGGCTGGTAAGTTCTAATATTCCGTGTTGTGGGTTTTAGTGTTACTGTGTGATACTGTACTATTCATTATTTCATAAATAAAAATACACGAACACAAATTGGCAGATCAAGAAGACGGTTAACAAATAATAAATTATGAGAATAGTTAACTTTTCCTCAATCTTTTTTTTTACTCAAAAGACCAACAATTTTACATCATTATCACTAGTCTTTCATATAAAAGTTTTGTACAATTGGCATCCCATCCACCTGTCGCCGCGCCAATAGAATAAAGTCGAGTGAAATCGACAGCAGTCGCTCATAAAGTCGTGTAGTGAATGGGACGCTTGCAGTGTGAATACACAACTAGACTACGATATAGAATAGAAGTTACTTCATGTAATAAAGAACATGGTTTTATTATAGAAAAAGGTGAAATATATGGGGGACCCTATTTTTTTTAATGTTATCCTATAAAAAATAAATGCGATTTCTTTAACCACTTCAGGACAGGTTAAGATGATAATATTTGTGAGGTAAAAATCCTGTACAGGGACCTACTAAAGATTTAAGTGAAATATCAACAAATGCAGCTCATACTATAAAAAATCGCATTTCTTTAATCGTCTAAAATAGCATTATAATGATGAAAGTAAAGCAAAAGGGTTCAATGGCAATCAAAGTATGATGGCATAAAATAGATTCAGTGATTTTCAAGGTTGCTGGTTTGTACGGAAGTTATCATGACCTTGAATGAAAAGGGCACGGGTTCTTTTAAGTCAATAAGTCCGACACTCCCTGTTTCCCTTTAGTGAAAGGTTTGTTGTATTTTCTTCTTGATAAAATATTCTCATAAATTTATTTTTTTACCCACTTCAAAAAAAGGAGGTGTTCATTTTGACTTGTATGTATGTATTTGTTGGAGGCTAAGGAGCAAGTTTTTGGTATATTATTTTAGTCAGTTTTGTTTTTTGGTAAGAAGTTTTTTGACCTAACCCAGTCGTGTAATATGGTAAAGTCAGTAGACAGCTTTACTTGACATTTTCTACATCGCGTTGTCGCTACGGCGTAGTACCGCTACGTTAGCTACGCCGTAGCCGATTAGCGAACCGCTACGCGTGAAATGTTTTTCCCTGACCGTGACAAAGAAACCCCGTTGTTATATTGTATCCAAAATAACTGGAACTACTTTTACTTTTTTTTTGTATTTTTATAGGCTAATATCTCAAGCGTTTTCCTACTTAATTGATTTGTTTAAGAAGAAATACACGCACAAATAAATAGGCGCAACAGATATTTTTTTACAATATATAAATTTTTTATCATCTCAAGAGTTTTTATTTTATTCATAAGATGGCAAAAACCCTCGGTTGCACTCACGTTCTGAGAGAACTAATCCGCGCACTCGGATAAAAAGAAGATTTTCTTTTATCAGACCAGGACCAAGAAAAATAGTAGCAAAGTATTTAGCTTAGCAGTTTTAGTATTATTTACTAATGAGCATACTCCTTCTTCTAACATATTGACACTTCATCACATAATCTATAGAGCCTCTTAAGGAGGACCCTAGAGCCTGGCTATTAAGAGGCTCTGTAGATAAATAGGCTTCAGCGCGTAACAGGTCTCTAGACCATTATGTTACGAGATGAGAGGGTTAACTGAATTATACGACCTATTACATGGGGGTTTATTAAGATTTGAGTTTGATATCGAACGAAGAGCATTATACATTTAAATACAATAATTTGTTTTCATTATAGTAATAGTATTATATTTCCAAATCAGTATTTTTTCTTAAGAATGAGAAATTAGGCTATTTTTTACTTTGATTTTAGTGTAACATCACTTGAATTACATTGAATGAGATAAAGTCAGTTTTACGTCTCAAAAGTAGGGATTTTGTATAAAAATTACTATAATATATAGGTATTTTTGTGTAAATAAAAAACAAAACCGATTCGATATTCACATAAGATAACATTGAATAACTTTTCCTAAAATTAAGCTAACTGGTTGCCATAGCAACCAATACCAACGCCAAATATTTTAAAACAAAATCAGCTGAAAAGATTACCATATCTACAGTGTGAAGCTAAGTTCCAAAACTGTAATATCTGAAATACTTCATGAATAACAACGAGAAACAAAGTGCTCACCCGACGACCCTAAACTTTGGAAAATCTGACGTTCTTGGAAAACTATGACATAACTTCATTTTGGAAAATTACCGAAAGGTCTGAGAAGAAGAGATATGTAAAGCGATTTCCTTGCAAACACAAAAATTGGATGGATTTGTAAACCAATTTTTAGATAACAGGATTTTTCGTTGCTGTTTCATTATATCTGACAAAGCTTTTTTTTGAAAAATAACCAGCTATTTTCTTTGCTGCCAGGCTTTCCCTGAAAGTAGTGGACTAACTGACAGTCGAGTAAAAAGTCGCCTTTTCTTAAACTTAAGACTGTCTGTGTACCAAACTCCATATAAATCGGTTCAGTAGTGTTGACGCGATAGCGTGACAGACAGAGAGAGTTACTTTTTCATTTCTAAATATTAAATAAGCAAGGACAATGCAATAAAATTTTTGAACCATCTAACCTTATGTATAAAGTTAATCTTAAGTACAATAATTTCAAAAGTAATACAGCAAAGTTGACCAATACAAATGTAGTCAAATACTATTCGGTCAAATCGAAACAAGAACAATAATTGTAGTTCATATTTGTTTAAACTTCAGTTAAACTCGAAATTGAAGTATGATTTATGTAAGACCACGCTATACTTTCATCGAGAACAAATTTCTGAAACACTAGTGCAATATTCAACTTATATTCCTTTTTAAAAAGTCCACTCAAAAACATATAACTATTATTAAGATAATATCTATAACTACATAATATCTTCTGTATCGTAGCATTTACCTTTATTCTCAATCAGTTCATTAGCTTTGTCGTTAAAGCTTAAAAATCAACCCATATTCACATACCTATAAAATAATTAAGTTTAAAAACTGGTCCTATTATCCTCGACTCAAAGGACCAGACAAAAATCATTCCTTTGTAACTTTTACTTGTCTAACTGAGAATTTTTAAATCCGTTTTTAAAAAGGTAGACTTTAAACGGAGCCTATCGGATTTAAAGCTGGGATAAAGCTAAGTACTTCTGCGAAGGCATCAGAGCAGATTTAGTTAAAAAGGAATCGGAACAAAATGTAAAGTTTCAGGCGAAAAGCGTCTGTCTTAACGTGTAAATAGGTATGCAAGTTATAAGCGATTTCTGAAAAGCTTCTTTCACAGTCAAAGGTTTTTATTTCATATAGACATAAGTATTACAGGTGCTACAAAAACGTCAATAAACACTCCATAGACACTCTTTGCAAAAGAGAAGTGTTTGCCATGTTTTGTAGGTGGACCCCGAGAAAGCCTTAAATCTTAATAATCCTACCAGTTAATAAATGCAAAAATTATAAATTGAGCATCAACCTTGCAGCATATTTGGACTCGGTCATCTAAGTATTCATGACTAATACAAACTGTTCAAAAGTTTTTGATATAACATTGAAAAGTTCATAAATCTACAAAGGTCCTGGATTTTCGCCAAATATTTACAATGCGTCTGCAAAATGACCATCAAACAAAGTTCCAAGTAACCAAAATATTTAGATTTTTCTATATAAAAATACAATTTTAATCCTCATTTAACCTTTATAAAATATTTATCTAAAAACAACTTCTTATTTAAATATCGCTGATCAATCACAACTTAAGCCTACGTCTACGTGAAACTTTAATACCGCGAGCTAAACAATGGCCGACCGGAGTCGGTAATATCGCGGCATTATCCAGGTATGATGACATAATGACACTTTATTGCTCACGCTATTTATTGCTCGAGGTATTTATTGCTCGAGGTATTTATTGCTCGCGCTATTTATTGCTCGAGCTATTTATTGCTCGCGCTATTTATTGCTCGAGCAATTTTTTCTGAATGCAAGAAATGTGAGATGAAGTAAAGGATAAGTTGGTGGGTTGGTTTTAAGTGAGTGTAATGGATGTTGAATATATTTATTTCAATGTTTTTCCGCGGTTTTACTCACGTCCCGTGGAAGATAATGCCTGTACCCAGATAACATAAAGCCTATATACTAGGGGATAATGTATCTTAACAACAATGAAGTACCAGTTTTGGAGCTTTTATGGTACAAACAAAAGAATGTTTCCTCTTTCTTATATTAGTATACCTCTAGATAATAGAGCGTAATTATCATAATTAGTATTATGTGTTATCTAGTTATCGAAGGAAAGATAGCTGGGTTTTAAGGTTTATTCAATTATCCAATTTAGGAAGTTAGTCAAAGCATGATGGACGTGGAATAATTGATCACAAAATAAATGATAAATATTTGATTTGCGTTTTACTTTTCAGTGGTTTTCATTAATCAAGTAATTAAGTTTTAATTGCCAATTTAAATCATTTAGCCACTACAAAGAGAATTTATAATGTGTACGCGCAAAAAGCTTTTCAATTTATTTAACGTATATTTATTTGTTAATTGTTATTTTATATATGTACTTACATAAAAATCTTGTGTATAGTTCCTCATATAATGTTAATGCTGTCGCATTTTTTCAAAAATTTGGTATCATAATCTGTTTTTTTACGTTTATTTCTACAAAGCGGCACGGTGTGTGCTTCGAAGACAAATACATAAGGCGTCGGTCACCATCATCCACGCAGAAATATGTAAGGGTAAGAAATTCAAGTAGAACTCAAGATATAAATAATTTTATATTACAGCTCTCTGGCCTCAAAAACCACTCATAATAAGACTTCACAGGTGACGGATAACCTTTCATACAGCGATACAGCCTTCAACTTACTAAGTGCATGTCGTGATTTGCTTGATGCATTTATATGCATTTTTAATAAGATGCTTTCATGTGGTACGGCTTTCTAGCCATTTTCCAACTATATTGGAGTTGATTTTCAGTCTAACTGAATGTTGCTGAGTACCAGTTTTTTATCGACTCGCAAAGAAAAAGAGTATTTTGTATGGAGCGTCTGTCTATCTGGCATCTTCTACTCAGCTGGATGGACAACCTGATGCCCTTTTGTAAGTTGACTTTCTGGCGTCTCATTGCCCTTAACATCTGCCAAAGATGTTCTAATACCAGCCGTAGTACTGACCTTTAGTTGATCCTTTATTTAAAATCTAATATTTTTCTGAAAACTAGCTCTATGATTAATGAGTGTCCAGTTTCAAAGCTAAATTACCATAAAGCATTTACTAATAGATTTTTAAGTACCCAAAATCTTGGTAATATTATTTCATTTTAATAAAAAAGGTATTCAGAAATACATGATCAAAAATACCTCTTACATCTTATTTACGGGAGCAAATAAAAGGAATCTTTAAAAATCCAATATGGCGGGGCAAATATGATGAAACACGAGTACTTTATATTCAGGCGAGTGATCTCCTGAGGGGCGCCATGAGATATTATTTCCCTGAAGCACGTCGCCGGTAAAGGGTTGAGATACGAGCCAAGCTTTGGGGTTACGTAGAGATGTTAAAAGGTAGAAGTGTCTTAAGATTTATTAGGTGGTAGCTTCTGCCAATGATTTCGCGTGGATATACGGGTGGCTACTCGATAAGTGGTCTATCTAATACTGACATATTTGTTCTATTTGGACCAGATTTCTGAGATCAGCGCAGTTAAGGAAACAAGGTAACAAACTCTTCTGCGTTATAATGATAGTTCAGATGCGATTAATTAAACGATATATCTTTAAAGCCTAACCTAACATATCACTGCCATGAACTGCAAGCTGATTAGTGTATTTACTAATCATTCTTGATATTTGAACTACTATAAATAACATCCTATTTTAATACAACTTGTAAAATATGTTTTGTTTAACACAGAAATGTTTCATGTTTAACTTAAAATTATAGCGATAAATAGCAATAAAAATGTTGTCACCTCCATTCCTTTTATAGCTCCGAGTTTAACAGACATGAGAACCTTTTTGTCACCTTTTAGATCCATCCGGGATTCTGTCGGCTTGTGGGATGAATATTATTACGTCTCAATTGTAATACGTATTAAATATTCTGTTGTATACAAGTATGATAAAACATTTATAAAATATTTTATTTACATTCGGTTTTTGGCTCACGTAACATTTATAGGTCGTATAAGTAAATATAAAGTGATATTATGCGTTTGTTATCCTTTCAAGCTAAACCGATTGAGATGCACCTTGCAAATAGCTACTTTTTGTCCAGGTGCGGTGAACGCTCGTACGTATGATGACATATGTTAAAAAGTTGATTATTTTTACAATTAGGAATGTATGTACCCACTTTGCAATATACATAAAACAAATCCAGGGCTTACAGTACCCATAACACCTTTTTCCTAAAAATCTAAGTTTAAAAATCCAACCTTTTTGAACTCACGTCAAGAACAAACTACAATTTTGCCATCAGCCAAAAATCCCCTTAGGACACGGAATAAAGTAGTATTCTACGTAAAATATAGGTACAAACCAGTTTATATGAAACTTACAAGAAATTCTGTCATTTTACATAAGAGACATTTTCTTTCAGCGAAGAAAACTATATGATTAATAATGGCTGTGACATGATAATACATGAATTTTGTAGACAGAAATGTATCATTTTTGCTTTTATTTTAGGTGGGAAAGTTACTGTATCTGGGTTTTTCTTTTACATTAATGAATAGTCCTTCATATCATTTCATATCATTTATTGCATTCCATAATGTATATTTGGTGGAAAATATCAAATAATAGAGGTAGGTCACAATTATGGACCCTGATGGGCGCAGCAAAATAGTTAGAAGAGAGGAAGGCGTTTAATGTAATATAGTACCTTGGGCACCTTGGGGTTCAGGATTGTTCGAAAGAGTTACCACCGTAATGATACTCAAAAATGGCTCTAGAAGCAACAGAGGTGGTCGTTGGTGGACTTCACAAAAAAGGGATACATCTTTGTCGATATCATCATTTGCTTAGCTCTTTCCCAATTATCTTAGTTAGAATCCAGATTAACCGGGTGCTACCGAGTACCATTAATCTACATATATTATGATGCGACTGCCCATTTGACTTCCATATTCCAGATACCGAGTATGGGATGTTTAATCTTAGGAAAACGAGTAAGCCTAACTCGTATGCTTAAATGTATACACATGCACATTTTTCTTTATATGACTAGGCGACTTGACCACTACTGAGCACTCTCGAGCTTACGCATACAACATTTAGGAGTACACACACAAGTATTTGCCACCCGCTTTCATGAGATAAAACCACTATTTAGCTGGTTTTAACAAGGTCCAGAAAAAAGATGTCTCATGAAGTTAAAAATACCAGTGAAACGATGTCAACATAAACTACGTAATTCATGTTATCTCATAAAAGAACGTATAAGATAGCTTCATACCACAACCTTTACTGGACCAGTTAATATAGTTTTAGAACCAACCAGTATAGTGTGTACTGTTGATAGTACAGGTTAATTGGGCTGAGGTTTTGTGTTCCCACGTCTAGGTGTAGGAGAATCTCCTAACTGGGGTCATTTCATTAAAGACTTAGTGTAGCTATTCGAAATTGAACCTAATTCACATGAGTATAAAGTGGTAAATTGATTGGGTGTATGTCTGTTATGTCGGATTCCTATAATAAGGAACGGTTCATTTTTCTTACTGATAGTAGGTTTTTCGACATTTTATATAAATGTCTTTGTTACCATTCCTAAGCAAAACTAATCGTTTGTAATAATAAGAACATAAATCATTTTCAAGCATGTTTAATTTTCATAATGCAGAATATAACATGAAGGACCAATTTTTCAATCATCAGTTAACTTCCATATATAAGAAATAAATATAGTGGTTTCAAATCATTAATATTTTATACACAAAAGCTGTCAAAACGTCAAACATATTCTTCAAATAAATAAAACTTATCTGGCGATTGACAAATCGGCCCTTAAGTTCTATTGAAATACAATCTTTCACTATTAATCTTCAAGTTAACCACACAAAGAGCGAGATAAATAACTGTATCTTTTAACTAGAACCCCTAACGAGTTGAACCATTGTTCCCTCTAATTAATAGTGGCCAGTGTATAGAGATTGTAACTGGAATTCAATGACTGCGGTTTTCTTTTGTTTCCTTTTATATCGAGACCGAGTAGTTATCTTTCTGCAATGGTTATTTATAAAACACTAGCTTTCGCCTGCGGTTCCACCCGCGTCCCGTAGCCAGATGGTGACAAAAACTATCCTAAAACCTTCTCCCGGGTCTAAGTTACCTCCCCTCTAATTTTCAGCCAAATCGGTCAAGCTGTTTTCATGTTATGCCGTGACAACGGAAAGCGGGTTTCATTTTGATATACATAGACTATTTATAAAGCTGGAAGCTTAAAGAGCTCGTAACTAAGTCAAAGCAATCGATCATAAGGTAAAACAACGCTTAGCGCGGTCAGTCGGTAAATGGGTGACCATCTTGTCATAACAAGATCTTCCGAGTTTCGGAAGGCACGCACGAAAAACTGTAGAT
The DNA here is from genome assembly GCA_033682625.1 of Helicoverpa zea x Helicoverpa armigera. Taxonomy (NCBI): domain Eukaryota; kingdom Metazoa; phylum Arthropoda; class Insecta; order Lepidoptera; family Noctuidae; genus Helicoverpa; species Helicoverpa zea x Helicoverpa armigera. The sequence goes on along the minus strand of JAWIIS010000053.1, from coordinate 8,880,528 downwards.
CATTTGAACATCTTTGGCAATTGTTACGGGTAGTCAGAAGCCAGTAAATCCGAGTGTTGAGGAACCCGGATATGTAGGTAGTCGCTCCTTGTGAAACACTGGTACTCAGCTGAATCCGGTTAGACTGGAAAGCCGACCCCAACATATTTGGGAAAAGGCTACGCAGATGATGACTGTCTAACACCAGAATATAAAGTAGCCTTCCTCAATTATAACATTCAACTAAAAGACAAAAAAGAACAACCAAGATAATATAAAAGATAGCTTCAAGATCTTTTATAGCGTCGCTTCATTATAGCAAGTCCGTTCAGTGGGGACGTTATAATATTTTACGGCGTGTCTCTAGGGAGCTAACTATGCGGTAACGTTGGCGTTCTGTTACCCAAGCTCCTTTTGTAACGTAAGACGTAGCTTGAGTTGTGGTAGATTTGTTGATGGTTTGACTTGTATTTTAAGTGTTTTCCTGTATATAAAATTATAAGTTAAATAAATAGGTACTTTATTAGGTACCTACACCTGAAGAGTTTTTTTTGTTTCAACGCGCTAATTTCAGAAACTAGTAGACAGATTTGAAAAAACATTTTATGCTAGGTAGCCCATTTATCTACGAAGGCTGTAGGCATTTTTTTTATTTGGGTGTTTTCAGTAAGTAGTTCTCACAGGACGCGTATAAAACTACTAGCGGAAGCTTTTATGAAAAGTTCGCAGTATAGCTGTATAGGTACCGTCCTACTAATGAGATAAAAACTTCTAACTGTCGATTATATTGCTCTGACGCATGTTAATAAAGTTCTGAACTTAACACCGGTGTTCTACTTTTCTTATGATTATCTACATTATTTATATGTTTAGCATCCTTTCACCATCAATATAATTTTACCTTATCATATTTAATACAGATTTTAACGCAAAATTTTACCATTTCGTGATAAAATGTGAGCTGTCAATAATAGGGCTCAAAATGACACAAGAACTTCAATTGAGATCTTTCTCAAAACAGGAAATGCAGCAGCGCTAAAACCTCAATAAACAAAATAAATGATCAAAAAAATATACAGCACACCCTAAAAAATCAAACTAAATCTCATCCATCTTAACCAGACCTTCTAACCACCACAAAAAACTGCCTTCACACGAACCCATCTTCCTCACTAAGCCTCAATACCGGTCACCTTTGGAGCGCAAAGATTTCTCTTATCTCGTTCGATGGCTATCGACGACACCAATTTATAGCTAACACGGAAAATCGCGACCTACATATTGGTGCTTTGATACGAAATGTGGAAACTAATTGGATAGGTTTTTGTTTGTTTTGTGAATTTTTCTATTGGTGGGATTTAATTGTTTGATAATCTTACTTATATTATAAAGGCGAAAGTTTGTAAGGATGTATGTCTAGAAGTATGTATGTCTATAGTAGTTACTCGTATGTATGTCTAGAAGTATTTTTGTAACTTTTTCACGCAATAACTACTTAGTGGATAATATTCAGTAATATGGCTCATACATCAGAAAAACATGCTTGTGACTTTATCCGGCTACAAGAAGTAGTTCCGTTACAAAGCGAGTGAAACCGATAGACATATGTCGCTTAAGAAATATTATGAAATGTTTCTGTTAAATCATTTTTGTATAGTCACAGTTACAAAAACCTAGTTATATTTTAAATAGTCTAATTAGCCACTAAAATTCTAAATTTTAATTACAATATTCCTTGAAAAAACCTAAAGAATCTCAGTATTTCAGTTTCATAAAGATTTCTAAATAAATACGTAGTTTCAATTAATTTATTAAAGTACGTAACTAATATAACAAATGACATAGCGAGAATATTTTTAGGGCAGCCTTATAATTAGTTTCCCTTGAGATTGTGACGTTAATTAATCGTGTATGTTTGTGTGTGTTTGTGCTAATAACTTTGATTCATATGTAATTAATGGGCTGAAGAAGATGTAATTATTTGTGATTTCGGCGGATTGGAGGTTAAGGAACTGACAAGCGGAAAATTATGATTTCTGTGTGTAACTAATGATAGGTTAAGGTGCTTATGTTTACCTAATTATTTACTACCGGTTGATCTTGTACGTCTACTTTCCGTGATGAAAGTCATACTTTGCGGGTTTATATGTCTTATCTTGCCATTGGCATACTGGCATGAAATTTCAATCATGAAATTAAAGAAAAGTTTATATAATTTTGAAACAAACTAATAAAGGTCAAAATAATACATCGATTCTTGACAGTAATATGGCTTATATATTAGAAAAATATTTTGATGACTTTTATCTGGCTCTATCCGACTTTATCCGGGTACGAGAAGTAGTTCCAAAGCTAGTAGAATGGCGGTAGCTTAATAAATATTATGAAATGTTTATCTTCAATCAGCTATGGATATTCATAGTTTAGCTAGATATTAGAGACGCAGTATTTTAAATAGTCTAATTAGCCACTAAAAATCTAAATTTTAATTACCAAAATTCCTTGAAAAAACCTAAAGAATCTCAGTATTTCGGTTTCATAAAGATTTCTAAATAAATACGTAGTTTCAATTAATTTATTAAAGTACGTAACTAATATAACAAATGACATAGCGAGAATATTTTTAGGGCAGCCTTATAATTAGTTTCCCTTGAGATCGTGACGTTAATTAATCGTGTATGTTTGTGTGTGTGTGTGTGTTTGTGCTAATAACTTTGATTCCTATGTAATTAATGGGGTGAAGAAGGTGTAATTATTTGTGATTTCGGCAGATTGGTTAAGGAACTGACAAGCGGAAAATTACGATTTCTATATGTAACTAATAGTATGTTAAGGTTCTTATGTTTGCCTGATTATTTACTACCGGATGATCTTGTACGTGTAACTTACTTTCAATGAAGAAAGTCATAGTTTGTGGGTTTATAAGTCTTATCTTGCCATTGGCATACTGGCATGATATTTCAACCATGAAATTGATGAAAAAGAAATATAGTTTTGAAACAAACTGAAAAAAAGTCAAAATAGGTAATGGACTGATCCTTACTTACTAACCGCATTTTAGGTATCATAAAATAAAATAATCACTAGTCTGAGTATATTTGAAATCACAAAAAATATGAAAATTTCAAAAGCTAAGCGAAGACCGGGCCTACGCTGCGTCTTGTCAAAAAACATGATATTGTTTTGAAACTTTTGACCGTAACTTGTTCATTAATATTAAGTATACTAAGTTGCCCTTGTCTCACGGTCACTTTACAGATGGGTGAACAGATCAAAGCCTTATGAACTGGTGTAAAGAATGCGAATTAGAAGCCAACAAGTTTGGCAGCCGACGTAAGCCTATTATAATGTTATGGCAATATTTTATTACCGAATTAATATACATTTTGTAGGTTGGTAGGTACTGGGGGTCTTTATTTTTTTTTATGTTTGCTTGAATAAACAATAATTACGGGTTTGTAATTTACGCTTTTTGTCAATTTAAGATTTTCCGTTTTTTTATTTGATAGGAAAGTAAAGATCCTCTACATTTTTTACATAATGTATCTGGCCACTGGCCACTTTGTTTATAAATAAATAAATAGAGACAAAAAAAACAACGCAATGTGATTGGAAAATAGCTGACATTATTTTGTGTCATTAGCTGTAACTTAAGGATAAAAATTAGGATATTGTTCCTTTGCCTCTATACTTTGGTAACTTTATTATATGATTTTATTTGAAAATCAGCCACTCCAAAAAATGTTTGAAATCCTCTAATAGTTTCAAAGATTAGAGCGTTCAAAATGCTTATGTAAAACTATTACTATAAACAAAATACTATGTTACAAGAATGACTCTTTATCCTATAAACTCGTAATAATAACATTCTCCTTCAAAAGGTTGGTTGTCACAATACCGTTCTATGATGATCATAAACTTTTACAACAGTTTCACGTATTACATACTTGCCTTCATATTTTCAGTTTTATATGCCCTTAATATTATGTCCCATTCTTCATAGAAGAACGTATTAAACGTGTATCTATTTTAAGTTCCACATTTATGTGATACAATGTAGTTTTATTAAAGACTTATGCGTATTGTGGAGCCGACCCCAACGTAGTTTGGGAAAAAAAAACTCGGAGGATGGATGGATGCGTATTGTGGAGCCTTTTCCCGACTGTGTTGGGGTCGGCTTCCAGTCTAACTGGATGCAGCTGAATTCCAGTGTTCTACGTGCAGCGACTTACTGATGTGACCTCATCAACCCAGTTGACTTTTTTGGGTCTTTTAGCTGACTAGGTAACTAACAAAGATGAGTAAGTTGTAGCGACTTCATGTTTTTTCCTGGACCACGGAGATAGGCGCTTATAAATAAACATTAAATTATGCCCAATATAAGTGAATGGATTCATAACTCATAATTATATACTAAAACGCAATCGTCCACTCTGTTTGTCTGTCTGTTTGCGGTTACTTCAAAAACCACCAACTGATGGTGTGATTTTTGAGTACATATTTCGCTCAGGTGTAGCCGGCAGTCTACTCGTATTCTATAAGTCGTGATTATTTTTCATGTCTTATCTGGTTACTATTTTCTATAATACAAACAGACTAAATTGTCTTAATTTACAATTTCTCAGCAACACTCGTAAAAATAAATCGTTTGCCATAAATTCTTGTAATAAACTGAATACCATTAATTATTGAATTAAAACTGTTTCATTTATTTATTGTAACACTGAGGGGGTGTTAATTTATATTAGTGTAAACATTTATTTTATAGAATTTACCTTTCATTTTGTAAACGAGAACTATTTTTGTTCTAAGAATCCGGTCAAAGCCGGTTTTTAGGGTTCCGTAGCCAAAATGGCAAAAACGGAACCCTTATAGTTTCGTCATGTCCGTCTGTCCGTCTGTCCGTCTGTCCGTCTGTCACAGCCGATTTACTCGGAAACTATAAGTACTACAGTGATGAAATTTGATGGGAATATGTGTTGTATGAACCGCTACAAAAATATGACACTAAATAGTAAAAAAAAGAATTGGGGGTGGGGCCCCCCATACATGTAACTGAGGGATGAAATTTTTTTTTTCGATGTACATACCCGTGTGGGGTATCAATGGAAAGGTCTTTTAAAATGATATAAAGTTTTCCAAAAAACATTTTTCTTAAAGTGAACGGTTTTTGAGATATCAGCTCTCAAAGTCGTAAAAAGTATGTCCCCCCCCCCTCTATTTTTATAACTACGGGGTATAAAATTCTAAAAAAAATAGAGGTGATGCATGCTAATTAACTCTTTCAACGATTTTTGGTTTGATCAAAGTATCTCTTATAGTTTTTGAGATAGGTTGATTTAACTGTAATTTACGGAACCCTTCGTGCACGAGTCCGACTCGCACTTGGCCGGTTTTTTTTTTTCAAATTAATGATATCGTTTTTAATTTTATTTTTGGGCGAACTCAACTCACGTCTACAAACAAAGAGTACTTTGTGAGAATGTCGAAGACATGCTGCACCGATCAACAATAAAATTATGATAAGAGTAGGAAGAAGATGATGATGAAGTATCAATAATTAACTAATAATGAGATTTTTATAGGCTTTTATTTTCTTTGACGTTTTTAATAACTTATCAAGCATTTTAATTGATCTTAAAACCTCATTGACTTCATACGTCTAGGTATAGGTTACATTATTTTAGTAGGTACATAAAGGGATTTTTTTCTTTCATTACCAGACTTTATAAAACAAGCTTTATTTGGAACAGCTTATGAATTTCTTTTGCACAAAACAAAATGTTATCCTCAAATAAGAATTACTAAGCCTTTATAAACCGAACAGCATTTTCCTCAAAGAAAAATGTTTCATAAAAACATTAAAAACGTACAAAATAAATCTTTGAAGTGCTCTTGTTACTTTACTTGTGGCCTAAGACAACAAGCTCCGGGCTCCCAATGATTCCGAACGATAAGAAAATACCTTATGTTATTGCAATAGCCTCCACAACGGATATTTTTCACATAACACAAAGAACTCCGAACGTTATCACAGCACAAAATGTTATTTTAACACTGTTATTTTATTTCACGTAATAACACATAACACTTTTATATTACAACATTACATTAAACATTACAAAAACACTATATTATTTTTACGATTAAAATTGCAAACATTAAAATTGGAACGCCATTTAATTGAAAATTCAACGATTTTATTTCAAAAATTACAATTACAAATTCGAATTATAAACACTAACACTTATTTTATAAAGATAAAACGCGAATTACGATAAGACAAAGAGCGAGGAAATTGAAACTCTATTTACTTTGAGAAAGGTTTAAAATCGAGTGTATGTTACAATCCACCTGTAGATTTAGTGGTAATTTTTTATGATTATTTTGTTTATTTAGTTTTTAGTTCTATTTTAGGATGGTAATGTTAGATGCATTTTAGTTTTTAAGGGGAGGATAGGTTAGTTAAAGTGAAGGTTTAGCGTGATGCGACCGGCCCGGGCAGCGTCGCGGTGTGTACTGCCTTGCCCGGCAACGGCAAAATGCGGATCATACTCCGCAGATCCGTATTTCGTTGCTAGACAGTTTCGAGTTGCGTCCTTACCTCTGCGTATAAATGCGTACTTTCCACTAAATATTGTTCTTATTGGCTTGTAATAAAAACACGTACCTATAACAAAATATATGATCCTTTGTCTTAGAATCGAAAAAATATATGTAGGTTTTTGAAGGCAAAAAAAACGAAATATTTCTACCCAAGAATTGTAGTGTTAGGGTTACATAAAGAGGGAATCCTTTTAACCTTTTCTAGGATAACGCGAACCAAGTAAATGGTAACAACCACTAGTACTATTTTGCGTTTCATTTCCAAGCTAGCATTTGCCTAAGTGTATTGGTATCTGTTTTCAGTGCGTATAAGGAAAAATAATTCAGAACAAAAAATCAATAATTTCAAATTTCATGATATTTTTAACCAACTTCAAAAAGGAGGGTTTTTAATTGGACTTGTATTTGTGCGTGATGTTGGCTCAGCTGATTTTGATGCGGTTTTCAACATAGTATTTCCTCCCATTTAGAAAAAGGTTTTATGTATACTAAATTCAGTACATTTTTTTGTTGAATAATTTTCTAAAATAGAATAAAGAAAATTGAAGAGCTACTTCAGTAAAGAAAATTTAATATAGGTATTACAAGAGTAATTTAAAGCAATATTTGTAACTAAGATGAGTATCAGTGATCATATTAACTTAACTGAATTGATTTGACAAGATAACTTTGACTTATAATAGCAATTTGCTCTAATGGCTGGTAAATGTAGATGTGTCATCATTTATGTTCGGTTATTATTTTACATAGAAATTATTTATATTCATATTGAAAATGCTGATAAATGTTTAAAATGTAAGGTTAAGAAACATATAAGATAGTCTAGCTTTTTCGTTTAATAGTTGCTGATATAGTAAAAGGCATTTGGAGTAACATATTAGTAAAAGACGTTTATACCTATTTAAACGTTTAATACAAGTATGCCTTCATGACAGCGGACCGAGACTAAACTTGCTTTGTATCATTTTCTCGCATACAGTGTACGTCCGTGCGTAGGACGAATATTGTAAAAACTTCTATTTTGAAAATAATATTTATGGAGTTTCGGGCCAGTTATTTTCCATAACACACCTTGCAAACCCATACACGTGTACATCCAAACACGGTATTCGACTATCTAAAACTCTCTTAAAACCTGGCTAATAATTATAAAGAGATACCTACCTCTTAAACACTGGTTAACACTTAATCAAGGTTAGATTAACGTGGTTTACTGTGAGCTCATCAATCTAACGTCGTAGGAAGATATACGGGAGCGATATAATTTTAAGAAATAGATTAATTGGAGCTATTCCTTTGATGTGTTAAGCTTGTGAGAAAACGTTCACACTCGCTGGATTAAAGGTTTTGAAGTGAATTGTTTTGGGTGAAAATTAAATTTCTACATGTTTGTATCTTTAAAAATATATATAGTTACATGTGCTTAGGTTCAGTTATTTAGTTTTTTATGTTCCTATTATATGCGTACCTAAACTCGACAATATTATAAAGTTTGTTTGCTTGAACGCACCACAAGAACTACTTTCAATTAGAAAAGATATTTTAATAATGTGATAGCCTCTTTATAAAAAATGTATTATTTTACAAAAGATTATTTTTTATTCGGTAGTGCAAAATACTTCTCATGGAACGCGGGGCATTAACAGAAGTTAATATTCTCAATACAATCTCAAGTCTATTTGCTATTTAAAATATATCCATAATCCCATATCTTCCCAAACAAAATCCATCAACATCAATTTCAAATTAATTTACTAACAAACCGAAAACCAAAACAATAACACTTCTTAACTCCTTAATTTGCTTCCATTTTGAAAATTTAATATAAATTCCTTAGAAGGTATTGGCTGTACCTCTATATTCAATTGTTTCTCTGGAGTTTTTAAGGAGGAAAATAAAGGTACCCTTTCTATCCTATTATTGGAGGACGGAGGGACTCTTGACCTCTCGATCAATGACTGTATCGAAGGAGGAATCATTTAGACGGATCACACACTAGCATATTTACGTAAGGTTGTGAGCGACTTGTGTATGTGAGAATGCTCACTGATTCGTTGTGTGTTTTTGATTTTGATGAACCAATCGAATGAAAATTGATATTGTATGTATGTGTATGTATTTACTGTAAAGAGTATTAAAAACAATTTATTAATGTGACATGTATATAGGTATTAACAATCTTTCAAGAGTGCTGTGCGGAAGTACTTGCTTAAGGAATCGTTGGCAGAATCATCATCATAATAATTTATTGGTATATTATATGTATATATGTATGCATGTATGTATTTATTGTTATTTGTATTAATATTGTTGTATTTAATTAGTATTCAGTGTTTTATTCATCATTAAGTTCTTTTTATTTTCTAATGCACCTACCATGTTTTTCCCTGCATCACCCTAAGGTTGACTGGAAAGAATGCCTATGGCATTAAGTCCGCCTATGTAATATTTTTGTTGTATAAAGTTTAAATAATAATATTAATCTCCAACTGAAGCTATTAGGAACGATTTTTTTTTTAATGAGATTAGCCACTGAAAAATTGCTTTTTTATTGTAAGCACTGTTGCTACCTCAATGCAGGTTCGTTTCAGTTTTGAAGATAAACATGCATAAGCGTAAGAATTTATAAACAACAAACCAATTTTACAAAGGTTAGCAGTAAAACAGAATTATATTATAGGCAGTGTCCACAAGCATTCGAATGGCCACAAAGCGAACTCGAACTCGAACAGACACGAGTGTCTCGGTAGTGTGAGACCCACTTTCCCGCACTTGAGCCAACGAACCGTCCCCTCCAGTTATTGGTAGCCAAGCCAGAGTGTATCTTACAGGTTTAAGGCAAAGCCTTAAGGGAAATGGGATCGGTTTCAATGTATCTGATAAATTGCCCGAATTCCACATCAGGTAAACAAAATGTTATCATATTTATTTTGGAACTAGCTTCTGTCAGCGGTTTTATTCGTACCCTGTGGGAGGTAATTCGCATATTTGTATGTATGCCTTTATATTTCCTTCGTATAGCCTTTTCGAAAAATGGGCCGTGACTGAAATATTTTTTCAAATCCATTCAGAAAATCCTGAAGTTCAAGGAAACAAATTCTGCCTAACACTGGTTTTAATCGATCTAATTTTTGAGATTAGCATGTTAACATAAAAAAAAAAACTTCAATTTAGATTTTATATCTAGCACTGCAACTGTAAACATCAAAGCAACATATATATTTTCACAATTAACACTCAAAAGACGAGAAAAATTACAAAGCTCAATGCTCCGTTTAAGTAGTTAACCCCTGAAAAATAAGTCAATTTGCGAACTGTCAAAATCCTAATACTTTTACTTCTATTTTCTAACCCGCCATTAGAAAAACCATAATATATAAAACTTGCGTCCCTCGTTTCGGTTCGGCAAACAGGTAAATTGAAAAACTTTGTCGGCAAGCAAATACTTACTTTCTGACTAATATTATACATGTAGAACTACTGTCCGTCTGTCACGTTTTCACAGAAAAAAATATTAAATTAAATTTGATATTTAAGGAGATATGAAAGTTTTCATTCAAGCGTGTATAATAATTTCGTGAGGATGCAGGTAAACCCGCAGGACTAAGCTACTATTTCTATAAGTAAAACTACGGTAAATCTAATACTTAGCCAATTTATATGAAAAGTATGAAGTAGACGTATAATGTACCTATCTACACTAAAATAATTAAGCTTGTGTCTTAGTTAGTTTGCATGAACGCGCTAATCTCGAAAACCACGGGCCCTTTTTCACAATTCTTTCAGTATTAGCCCATCTATCAAAGAAGGCTATAGGGTACTTTATATCCGAGTGCGTAGAATCGTTTCCCTGGAACGCGGGTGATGCCGCTAGTAGAATCTATAAATAAATACAGATATAGACCATTTTTTTTAACGACGTCAATAATCTTCAAATGACCCCTCCCACTGTGGGTTAGTAGCGGTGAGGGAGTGTCAGACTCTTACTGACTAAACACCGTCGTGTTCCGTCCTAGGCCGAGTATGTACCAGGGCCGCGGTAACTCTTTCGAACAATCCCGCAGCCCATATAGATAAAGACCTAACCAAAGAAAATTCTTTACAGTCCTATTCACATTTCCATGAGAGCGTAGGTAAAGTGAGTACTTTGTACTAACTGTGGAGCAAAAATAACTGAATCATCATTCATAGGCATTTGCGAGTGTCTGGTGAGGTATGAATGTAAAGCTTTCACGTAGGTTTGTTGTGTCATTTCGTAATCGTGGCCAGAAAGTGAGCGGTATTGAAGTTTTTTTAGTAAAGAATATAATACCTAAATATTTATTTATTTTTATAATTAACCTCAAAATATTTCTTTTATTTTTATATGGGCCCATTGAATTTAATACGAATGGTATGCTTTAATTTATGTAACGATCATAATATCTTTAAAAACCAGCAGTATCTATCATTTAATTTACCATGGCTATTAATTTTATAAACATACATGGCAGAGCTTTTATAAAAAAAAGTTCGAAGAGCTGCAAAAGCTCTAATGAGCTCGAAAACTCACAGAAAAATACATGTACTAGAATTTTTAATACCTACATTTTTCTTTCTTTATATAAAAAAAAAACCCCAGCTGATTGTTAAAGAAACTATCACGATGTACTAGTGGAACAAAGGTTTAAACTGCTTTAAGATTCCAGTCATTTTCCAAAGTTTGCAGCCAAGTGGAAATACAAACAAACGCCTTGGATTTCTTCTTCATTAGCTGTTTGGAAGTCCATTGGGCTTCCGTGATTTTGTACAATCAAGTAGCATGGTTGGGTATTTTTATTCAGGAAGACTGGGAAACATTTCTAACAATATTAAAAATCACGTATAAATTATTATAGTATGTCATTGCATAGGACAGGTCTCATCTCATACAAAAAAAGAATGAGCTTTTATCACCACTTTTACTCATTGCCGTTATTTTTCTTTGTTTAAGCGCTACCTTGAATCTTAATAGTTTATAGCAAAAATTAAATACCTACAATGTGAATATAACCGCGGAAGGACAAAACCGGCAGGCATTGTAAAAGTTTTCTTTTAAAGTGAGATTACTTAGAATATTTTGCAATAATGTGACCGGTACCTATACATTCTAAACAAAGGCAGTCTCGTTTATTAGACCTCACAATCGCTGTTCTCATGGCCCAACTTCTAAAGGTCACTGAACAATGGTGTCTGCAAAAATATCACTGTAGGAGGTTCCAAAACGTAACTTTACACCGGCCACCAGCACTTAAGAGCTGAAAGATTATAAAAATAGCCTGAAGAGTTTTTGTCGACATATTTTGTGTAAAGTTCAGTACATTACTGTATTGATTGTCAGTGTTGTTGTAGAATGACTAGCTCCATGCGTGAATAACATCATGACTTTACAGTATTAGGTACCTACCAATTTTGGTATTTACAGTTACTATAACTAGCCAGAACATAGAACTGAAAATACCCGATTATAACCTGATAATAATATGATTATTTTAAAACAAGATAATATTGCATGTATTTAAAGATTTTATATAAAACAAAGACAAACCAAAATTCAATAGGAAATAGAACCTTCACAAAGTAGCCATTACTATAAAATATTAATATATTCACGATATTCCAACCAGGTGATAATGACTGCGTTTAATATTGAAAAGGTATTAAGGCCGAGAGCCGAGGGCCGAATGCCGAGTGCCGAGCCGAGCATTTTAAATTCACAAAGCTATACATTGGAGAACGCATTTATTTTACGATCACAAAGAATAGTGATCTCTTTTTAATTGAATGAATTAATTGCTGATTACTTATGCAGTAAGTTATCTGGGTAGAAATAGAATCTATATATCGAACTGAATTAGGGGATGAAGTTGTTTAAGTATAATGGTAAAACCCTATTAAGGAATCAGAGGGGAGGGGCTCATGGCTAAATGAGAGCTACACGGTTCGATCAATCATGAGGTTAAGCAGCGCTTGACACGGTCGGTCTCTGGATGGGTGACCATCTCAATTTAACCAGTATCTCCGTGCTTTAGAAGCCAAGTTAGATTAGCAAGTAGGTCCCAGGTAACATCTTTGGCAGTCATTAAGGCCCAGTCAGCGACAGACTGGCCGCGTCAAGCATTGCTTAACCTTATGATCAACCGACCAGGGTGGCTGTTACTTAGCCATGAGCTCCCTTAGAACTAATTAACAAGATGGCGACGAAAGTATCAAGCAGTAACTCCCAGGACAAACATTATAGCAAATTAAGTAGATAATAGCGGATATTAATGTGTGTCTCTGTGTTACGATGTAAACACTGAATCTAATGAGTTTTGTAAGTATGTGTGTCAGCCGGGATTTATATTCATTCGTTTTTATGTGTTTAAAGACGTGTTAAAAGACTGGGTTTTGTTACAACAGGATTTGTAACTTAAGAGACTGTACATTTTAAAATGTGTAAAAAGAAATTAACAGCAGCCCTCCCAAAACTGTCATATACAGAAACTGAAGCTCAGTTGTAGCATAAACTCACCCTCACCATCAACACTGACACTCTCACACATTCTCACCACACACACACACTCTACATCACACACACACACACTACATCACATACTCTCTCACACACACTCTAAACTAGAAAATAAGCCCGAATACTTTACCCTTTTTTATTTAATTTCGAGATGTATCTAAAATTAAGTCCTTCCATAAAACTCCAAAGATATTATGTAGCTTTGAAATGAAATGAAATCGTTTATTTTGCAAGTTGGACATTAAATCACTTTTACACGTCATTTTAAGAACTCTAAGGTCGGCATTTCCTAATGACTGATCCCTAAGAAGAAACGCCGAAACAAACTCAAGGGTCATAGTCTCTTTTAAAGTAAAAACATGTTATAAATCAAATAATATTATGTGTGTCACCATGTACGTGGTCTGGAATGGCCTTTTGAGGAAAGAGCCACATCAGGCTGGAGCTGACCAGTCCCAACAGACGGCACGCATGCATCAGTCGTCCTGTAGCTCAACCATATCTTAGGGAGCTCAACGACCTGTCACACGACGATACCAGATCTGCAGAACATTTGCGTAGGCCATTCAAAAATACTCAAACCCGCCAGGCAGTATTTATGTTATAAGAATATATAATGTTGCTCGCATACACGATACTCACATTCACAATAATAATAAAAAAAAAAAACAGTTATAATATATAAATGACAATAATCACACAGAGTATTATTATATGATAATGGTAGGTATTATTATGATATACCTCCAGATTTTAACACTACGAAAAGACAATCACAAACATTTCGTATGTCACGGATTACGTAGACACTTTATTATACGCCCGTAGACGACGGTAGATTTACTCGTCGAAGAAGCCTGCGCTTGGTCCATATATCCCGTTGCCGTGATGCAACTCATCGAGTGCAGCGAGAGGCCAAGAAAACTGAAAGCTGATAAACTGAAAGCTGATATGAATTATCAGCTTTCAGTTTTCTTGGCCTCTCTTGCTGACGTGCGTCCACGACAAGGTTATTCAAAACCTCTTCTTCATCCTCGCTGTCGTCGGGATACTCCTCTTGCAAAACGCTTGCAGGAATGCTTGGGTCAATCAACGGGACAGTCATACATTTGGAGGCAGTCATACAGGAACGAGAACTCAAAGACAGATACTTCGTTCCTGTATGGCTGCCTCCAAAGTATTAATTTGATGATCATAACCTTTGGCACTGTTGTAAGTCATTGTATTTCTATATTTGTCTGCTAAAGACAGCGGAACACCACCTCTCTGCTTCTTAAGACTCTTCATATAGAAGAATTTTGCGGTTGGTGGCAAAATTTCATCATTGACGTTTTCTGCGTGTTGTTTTGTGAGTTAGAATATGAGGTTAATTTTTTCAGGTTTCTGTGACTATTTCCTGTAATTGGCTTTGATTTAAACCATTTAAACCATTTAATTTGCTACACGTTATATTTATAGGACAACAAACTGAAGGAGAAAATAATATTTATGTAGCAGGAGACTCAGCTCAGTATACGCTGTGCATGCAAGCACAGTACTGATTTTTAGCTGGCTCCTGACAGTTGATCATCATTTTATAATATAAAACGCACACGAAAGTGACAAAAAAGAGAATTAAAAAAAACGAATGAAATTTTAACTAACGCGGAAGACCAATACACTAAATCAAATCAAAATCAAAACATTTATTCGCGTTCGTGACGCACAAACAAAAACGAATATACATATAAAATTACACAAAAAACAAACACAAAACAAGAATAAAATAGAACGACAGAAGAATATGGTGAAAGGAAAATATGCGTCACAATCACGCGAAATGGCCCTCGCTCAGCATATGCAGCGACCCTATCCGAAACAGAGTCGCGGCGCTGGTTTTCAGCGATGGCCATGGCAACTAAAATTTAAATTGCACAATAGTTTAAAAATTAAAAAAAAGAGCCGACGGACGCATGATTCAAAGGTCTACTGCAATTTCTGCTGGGTTAAAAAATTTCGAAGTTCTTGACTCATATATCTACCTAGGACAAGTAGTCCAATTAGGTAGGTCCAACTTCGAGAAAGAGGTCAACCGCCGAATCCAACTCGGCTGGGCAGCGTTCGGGAAACTACGCAATGTCTTTTCGTCCGACATACCTCAGTGCCTCAAGACGAAAGTCTTCAACCAATGTGTGTTACCAGTGATGACTTACGGCACCGAAACGTGGTCTCTCACTATCGGCCTCATCTCAAAGCTCAAAGTCGCTCAACGAGCTATGGAGAGGGCTATGCTCGGTGTTTCTCTACGTGATCGAATCCGAAACGAGGAGATCCGTAGACGAACCAAAGTGACCGATATAGCCCACCGGATTAGCAAGTTGAAGTAGCAATGGGCAGGCCATATTGCTCGCAGAGCAGATGGCAGATGGGGCCGAAAAGTGCTGGAGTGGAGACCACGGACTAGCAAGCGCAGCGTAGGACGTCCACCAACGAGGTGGACAGACGACCTTATAAAGGTCGCCGGAAGACGCTGGATGCAGGTCGCTTCCAACAGGTATCTGTGGAGATCAAAGGGGGAGGCCTATGTTCAGCAGTGGACGTCCTATGGCTGAGATGATGATGATGATGATGATGAAAAAATTTCGAGTCAGATGTTTTTTCAAGGTACGGCGGGACATACTTTGACGAAGAGGATTGTTTGTTGATTTCTTGACGCGATGTTGGGCCTTCCGCTGCTGTTCCTGTGGCCGCAGAAGCTGATGCCGATGCCGTTGTGGATGCTGATCCTGTGGCTGCTGCTGCGGCTGATTTTCCGGCTGCCTTAGATGCTGTTGTTGCAACCGGTTTGGAACCGGAACCTAGTGGTACTAATCAAACCGCTTCAAATGCTTCAAATGTCCCGCATTTGAAGCGGTTGGATTTGTACCACTAGGCGCTTCAAAGCTGCTTTTTAAACAGCTCTGACTGCTGGCTTGTATTTTCCTGGTAGATGAGCTGGTAGGCGAGCTGTCCTCTGCTCTTGTTTCCATACTGGCCTTGGTACGAGACCTGGTACCCGCGCTCGCGTCCAGGCCCCGTGTTGAATAGTTGATATTACACTATCAAAATCTAGAAAACCAAATACAGCATTAAGATCGCAATATCCACTTACTATCCACAGGCACATTTAAAACTAGCTTATAAAAAAAGTGTTATATGTATGTGTTAATTTTTTTTATTTTTATTAGGTACCTTTAATACCAATCAAGTTTATTTTGAATCCATAAAATTACGATAGGTAGATAGATAGATAGATTATGCTTTATTGTACACCAAGAAAATTAACAACACAGGACATCACAATACATAAAGAAGAGTACAAATGGCGGTCTTATTGCTAAATAGCTATTTCTTCCTACATTTGGATGGAGTTTATCTGGAGCATACCTTCAAAATTGGTTGTTTAGGGTGTACATATAATTGATAAATACTATTACTGTACGAATTACCCTTTTGAGATTAATTATTAGAGATCGATTAATATCATAGTAATTAATATTACTTTGCTTATACCTAAATGACTAAAGCCCGGTTTCCACTGCGTAAGGGTAATTTGCGGAAAATGTTTAGGCGGAACAGACTCCTTTTTAATGAAAGAGGTTTGCGTTTCCACCGACGAAGAGTTGGTCATCTGATTTCCTCTGCAAAATGAAACTAAGGCCCGGTTGTTCGAAGCTCAGTTACGTCAAGGTTAGGGTTAAATTCTAGTTACAGTAGAATTAACAGGGTTTAAGAGCGTGTACGTCAACCGCGCGCCATTTGGCCTAAAATGGTACTTTTCAAACCACTGTTTCTCAGTAACTACTTATCCTATAACTATGTTATTTTTTAATAACGCAAGGTAATTTCACTGTCTATATAGTTAATTGAACATAAATTTCAATTTGTGTAGTTTAAATACTTAAAACCCCTATAACGTAACAGATGTTTTATAAAATTCCCGTTCAGCGTCTATTTCGAAGCTCAAATTCATGTGAAAACAGTGGCAAATCTAATCATATTTATTTTTTTACTCATAGACGAAATCCCCATGCCTATAGTTAGTTGAAAACATTTTTTGATTTAGGTCTCTATCTTTCAGAAAAAAATATTTTAACAATGTGAAAAATTGTGAATTTCAAATGCTTTTTTTACCTATCTATCTTACTTAATTTAATATAACAATTATTTACTATAGTAATATAACTCTTTCTTTAAAACATAAACTTTATATTATAATTTAATCTCTCGTTTTTATTTTTTTATAAATTATTTAAAAACTACTATAAAACGCTGCACGCGAGTTAACTCAAACCAGACCGCCGCAAGGCTTCACAGAGAGAGGACGTGTCGCTCCGTCACATCGCGTAGGGTGAATAACCTCTGCCGAGGATACCGAGAATAGAGTACATTTCAAGCGCGACCAACAAATCTTGATACATTACTATTTTATTTAAAGCTCAATTTTGAAGCATATTTTTTTTATCGATTGAGTTGAAATTTTGTTTGAATGTTCAGTTTTAATGACAATGTATGATTCTATATCCAATATGGCGGTATACCCAAGATGGAGAAAAAAATGTTTTTAATGCATTCCTACGATATGGGTATCAAATGAAAGGGCTTGCTATGAATAACTCGAAAAAAAATGTGTCGCGAGTCTAAATCCAATATGGCGGACTCCTTATGCTAGAAATCACTTATTGCAGATGTCTGTTACCAATCGAGCTATAATTTTTTTTTTTTTCATTTTGGACGTACCCAAATTTTGACTTTTGATCACGAATAACTTTTGAAGCATATAGGATAGATAACTTAAAACTTTATTTGCAATGGTAAACCCAAGCTCTTCACCAATATTTGGCTTTCCGGCAATTGTTGTTATTTGACCACAATTTTTCGGTCTGGATGGACTGGACCATTCATATAAACAATCAATTTTTCAAATCGGTCCAGACGTCTTTGAGAAATCGAGAACAATCAAATTGAGAACAATCACAAAACAATCTAATTGAAACCTCCTCCTTTCTTTTTTTGAAATCGGTTAAAATACAGAAACTCTTAACATTGTCATTAATCATCAGTCGACTATTTAGTACTGTTGAAAATTGTATGTAATATACAGAAAGTCCTCAAAACCAAGGTTTTCATAGGTGCCCGATTTTTTTGCAAAAGAGTGTAAGTATTAACGACTTATTTTCATGCTTTTATATTTTAGACATCCATAGACTTACCCTATTTTCCCGCTATTAACTATTTACTAAATAATATATTTTTTGTTCTACCAATTTCACTCGAAAGGATCAAAATGGTTTGTGTGACTATACGTGAAGTATGATAGGCACGCACACAGCCGCGACGCTAGTCTGCGCGGTTTTTTGCGTTGAATTACCTAAAGTTGACATCGCGCGCCGAGCGTACACGCTCTTAAATTCAAAAAGCGTTGTTGAATTACCATTTAGTTTTACGAACGTTAAACATTTCATAATAAAAACGTCTTTACCGTGGTCAAAATTTACATCGGTCAAATTTTACTTTACCGTAACATACGAGCAACTGTGAGCGGACTGAGCTGAACGAGAAAATGAGAAATGAAAAACGAATAGAAGCATCGACATACGCTAACAAGATTACACAGAGTATTATTATATGATAATGGTAGGTATTATTATGATATACCTCCAGATTTTAACACTACGAAAAGACAATCACACAAACATTTCGGATGTCACGGATTACTTAGACACTTTATTATAGGCCCGTAGACGACGGTATATTTACTCGTCGAAGAAGCCTGCGCGTGGTCCATACATCGCGTTGCCGTGATGCAACTCATCGAGTGCAGCATTCATATCAGCATTCAGTTTTTGAATGCTGATATGAATGCTGCACTCTTGACGTGCGTCCACGATAAGGTTATTCAAAACCTCTTCTTCATCCTCGCTGACGTCGGGATACTTCTCTTGCAAAACGCTTGCAGGAATGCTTGGGTCAATCAACGGGACAGTCATAAAGGACATTGTTCAATTTTGGCCTAAGAACCGATGTGAATATAAATTATACTATAATTTTCATTTATTTTTATATTGTTTGAAACATATTTTAGTATTCCACGGACACTTCAAATAAATAAATTCCAAATAAAAAGTTGGTTCACAATTATTGATGCCTTATAAAATGTTTCCGTCAGCCAGTGCTGCCAGGTTCAGAAGTTTTCGCGATTTCGGTAAATACGGATCGAATTGAGAACCTCCTTTCCGAAGTCGGTTATTAAAATTAGTTGGTAACACTTTATTCATTAAAATACCTAAACTGACTAGCTAGAAAAAAACTAGTATTCTATGTGTTTTAAGCGAAATCGCGAATTTCTAGCTTAGCATTCGAGTAGGATTATAGTTTTCGTAATTGGCAACACTGGTGTACTTCAGTAGTTTGCTAGAAGTCAGTTTGATTGCTTTGCGACTATCGTTTCTTTTGTGATTTTCTATGCGTTTCATGGTTTTATTCTAACAACTTTGGCTTGATTACGGACTCCGATTAGATTGCGTACTTGGTAGACTCGGCTGTGTGTAAAGGACTGGATTTTCCTGGCATTTTCGGATATTGCTCTGTCTGTGATCGAATTAAGTTGTATTATAATTACAACAATGGATGCAGAATATAGTATATTGTATAAATTGTGGATCTGCTGGAGGTTCTTTGGTATTAGAAAACGAAGATGTACTTCGTTGCATACAACAATGGACTGTTCCCCGTATGGTAAGTGGTCTACGAAAGTGTTTTCCTTTGATTATATATATGTCTAGATGTAGCGTCGAGTGCGCGCAAGCGTGGAAAAATATGTCGATGTACTGTTCATCGACAGGAGCTTTCCCGTCAATCAGAACAGATCATGCCGCTTAACTGTCAAAACGTATTACGCGCGCTATCTAAAATACAAATAACAGAGATAAAATGACGACATGTGCAATTAAAGTCTGCCGGAATTTTAAAGGAAGGCTAAAAAGTGCCAATAACATCACCTATCATCGGTAACTGACCCAGAAAATAAATATTTGTTTTTTGTAATTATGTTTACTAAATCACGCCATATTATGTTTACTAAATGTTTACTAAATCACGCCAGTTTCTGTTTTTCATTTTCCCAACTTCACGTGTTATTATTAAAGGATATTTTTTTAAGCATTGCACAAAAAAATAATAGGTATAATTTCTATTTTTATTTCTCGGATAGACATTGATTCTCCAAAATATTATCTACTATTATTTGATTAGTAAATTATGGTCATCAATTTATGAAAACTAGTCACTCGCGCCGTCTTCGTACGGTGGCAATGAAACCTTGGTGTAAACCTTCCTCTTGACCTACTCTATCTATTAAAAAAAAATCGCACCCAAATCCATTGCGTAGTTTTAAAGATCTAAAGCATTCATAGGGACAGACAGAAAATGCAACTTTATAAAATTATAAATTTAAAAAAACCCCCGACCCAAAAAAAGTACGCAATAATTATGACAAAAGGTTAAAAACGCTAAACCCTATAAAAAGCAAAAAATAACTTTTAACACTACGTAAACAAAATTTTGTCGTGTCGGGGGACCGCTCTAATTCATTACTTTAGATACGTGTTCTTTTTTAAACGAATGTTGTAATTAGGTAGGTATCATTTGATTTATGTAAGTATTTATGAAGGTAAAAAGCGGTCCCCCGACACGTCAAAATTTAGTTTACGTAGTGTTAAAAGTTATTTTTTGCTTTTTATAGGGTTTAGCGTTTTTAACCTTTTGTCATAATTATTGCGTACTTTTTTTGGGTCGGGGGTTTTTTTAAATTTATAATTTAATTTTATTTCATGCTTTTTAAAGGAGCTCCTTAATTTTTCCTTCTTTCATTTAATTTATTTTATCTTAAGATGGGGTCACTATATATGCGATCTCGGCCAAAGGAAGCTGTTTAACAATCCTCATGACAAACTGGCTCTTGAAGAATTGCACAGATTGAGAAACAATAAAGATTACCCTTTGGACATTCTAGATTTTCAGCAAAAATATAAATCGGTTTATCCGTTTCATTCCGGCATTCCAGGGTTTCATCCGCCACATCCCAATTCCAGCATCAGGTTCTCGTCAATCAGAAACATGCAGAGAACTCGTCAAGACAAATTCAACGAGCCCAAACTCGATGGGTTTACTAAAAGGCAGTTCAGGGTTACGTCTCCTACCTTCGTGCCCTAACAGCAGACCAGCTCAGTGGTTCCAAAAGACATTAGTGTTTCAAATTTCAGATCCCACATATACTTGCAAGTAAACTGAGCGTGTAACATTCCTATCACATCTAGCAAACGAGCTGATGACCTTGAAGACCTGAACCGATTTCCACCAAACATAGCTAAGAACACTCCCGACTGACATACCTTTTAAACAAAAAAAACCGCATTACAATCGGATCATCCGTTTGGGAGCTACGATGCCACATACACACACACACACACACACACACAGACACGTCAAACTTATAACACCCCGTCGTTTTTGCGTCGGGGGTTAAAAATGATTATTGTCAAAGAATTATCTTAAACTTGACTAGGTACTATCTCTTTTCCTAATATCTAGTAGAATAGTCTTTTCCTAGATCTAGAAGAGAACATATAGAGCTGTACATAGTATTGTTGATATTTTGTATAGTGTAGTTTGATAATACTGATATTTCACGCAAGCTTGGTTATTTTTTATTTATAACCTCAAAATATTAACTTTTTTCGTAATTATTTTAGTTTCCTGAAGTGTCCGTTCGTGAAAACTTATTTTATTGGATTCCATATAATTTTAAGAGCTTATAGAAGTCACTTTCCATTCGAACGGTTCTTAGGCAGAACATGTATGGAGCCGGAACAATGTCCTTTGGAGGCAGCCATACAGGAACGAGAACTCAAAGTATCTGTCTTTCGTTCCTGTATGGCTGCCTCCAAAGTATTAATTTGATGATCATAACCTTTGGCACTGTTGTAAGTCATTGTATTTCTATATTTGTCTGCTAAGGACAGCGGGACACTACCTCTCTGCTTCTTAAGACTCTTCATATAGAAGAATTTTGCGGTTGGAAATCGCGTATTATTTGTGTCGAACAAATAATATGCGATTTCCAATAGTTTAAAAGTTAAAAAAAAAGAGCCGACGGACGCATGATTCAAAGGTCTACTGCAATTTCTGCTGGGTTAAAAAATTTCGAGTCAGATGTTTTTTCAAGGTACGGTGGGACATACTTTGACGAAGAGGATAGTTTGTTGATTTCTTGACGCGATGTTGGGACTTCCGCTGCTGGGGCCGCTGGTGCTGGTACTCCTGTGGCCACAGAAGCTGATGCCGTTGCCGATGCGGATGCTGATCCTATGGCTGCTGCTGCGGCTGCGCTGCGGCTGATTTTCCGGCTGCCTTAGATGCTGTTGTTGCAACTAGTGGTACTAATCAAACCGCTTCAAATGCTTCAAATGTCCCGCATTTGAAGCGGTTGGATTTGTACCACTAGGCGCTTCAAAGCTGCTTTTTAAACTGCTCTGACTCCTGCCTTGTATTTTCCTGGTACATAACTTGGTAGGCGAGCTGTCCTCTGCTCTCGTTTCCATGCTGGCCTTTATATTTGTTATTATATCTCTTTGTGTGCTGAATAGGTAATCTAAAATAAAACAACATCCATTTGAGACCAAAACTTTATTTAATATTAATTGAATACATGAGTCTCTTAACCTAACACAATCAAGTTTATTTTGAATCCACAAAATTACGAATTACCCTTTTGAGATTACTTATTAGAGATGAATTACTATCATAGTAATTAATATTACTTTGCTTATACCTAAATGACTAAGAGTTGGTCATTTGATTTCCACTGCAAAATGAAACTGAGCGGACTGAGCTGAACGGAAAATGAGAAATGAAAAACGAATAAAAGCATCGACACACACTGACAAGATCACACAGAGTATTATTATATGATAATGGTAGGTATTATTGTGATATACCTCCATATTTAAACACTACGAAAAGACAATCACACAAACATTACGGATGTCACGGATTACTTAGACACTTTATTATAGGCTCGTAGACGACGGTACATTTACTCGTCGAAGAAGCCTGCGCGTGGTCCATACATCGCGATGCCGCGATCGTTTTGTATAAGGATTGAAGAGGTTTTGAATAACCTTGTTGTAGACGCACGTCACGTCCAAGACAAGGTTCGTGCGTCCACGACAAGGTTATTCAAAACCTCTTCTTCATCGTCACTGTCGTCGGGATACTCCTCTTGCAAAACTCTTGCAGGGATGCTTTGGTCAATCAACCCAGCTTCTTTGAGTTCTCGTTCCTGTATGGCTGCCTCCAAAGTATTAATTTGATGGGCAGAACCTTTGGCACTGTTGTAAGGCACATATAACAGTGCCAAAGGTTATGCACAACAGATGCTAAGGACAGCGGGACACCACCTCTCGGCTTCTTGAGACTCTTCATATAGAAGTCGAACAAATATATACGCGATTTCCAACTGCAAAATTTCATCGTTGACGTTTTCTGCGTGTTGTTTTGTGAGATATGAGGTTATGAGGTTCATTTTTTCAGAAACCTGAAAAAATGAATCTCATAACCTCATACTATGTACGATTTCCTGTAGTTCGCTTTGATTTCTTGACGCTGTGTTATGATAAATCTACTTAAATTGAGTAAAACAAACTATAAATATAACAGAATCAAACTTAAAATAAACAAAAAGCAGACAATTACACTATGTTATCATCATCATTAATTTAAGAGCCCAGCTCTTGTCGGTGCAGCTCCTTCCATTTACACCTATCTAGCGCCAACTCCTGAACTTCCTTATACGTCACAACCTTCACCTTGTCTTTAATTTGCTTGATGTAGCTATATCTTGGACGACCCCTTCCTCTCTTTCCTTCGACCTTCCTTTCCACGATGTTTTTGATAAATTAAAAAAACACTATGTTATACAGGTGCGAATTTTATCCAGTGCACAAACTCTGTCAACTTATAGTTAAATAAGTTTGTCGTGTTTTAGTACAAAAAAGAAAAATTATTGATATAAAAAGATGTTTATTTTGTAACCGATTGTACGGTCATTGTCGTCGTAGTAGGCACGACGGCAACGCAAAACCGGTTTACTGACGCGAGCGCTGCTCCAAGCGTGTAAGAATAGTTGGTATCCATATTTTGCTGATTCTAGGGCGGACAAAAGAAAGAAATTTTTTTTTTACTGATGTTGCAGATATGTTTTGTTAATGAATATTATATAAGCTGCAGAAACTTCTTCTCGCACAGACAAGGAATTAGCGTTCATTACCTTTCTCAAAGCGGATTGGCAATTTCAGACTTTAAAGCCCAATTTCCACAAAATGTTTTTCCTTTACCTTCTTTGCTCAGCTATTAGTGTCCAAGACATACAAAGCAATTACATATAATTTCAAAAAGTTCCATAGACACAAGCTTGAACCTGGAACCGAACCGGCACACTTTAGAGGTCGTTTAACCAATCACCACAACATTCAACAATATACCTGTTACAGCCTTTTTTTTATCGTCCCACTGCTGGGCACATTCCTCCCCTCACAAGGAGAAGGATTGAGCATTAATCACCACGCTTGCTCAATGCGGGTTGGTGATTTCAGACTATAGTCCAGGTTTCCTCAAAATATTTTCCTTCACCTTTTTATCAGCCATTGGTGTCCAAGATATACTTAGAAAGTACATAGAAACTTAGAAAAGTTGCATTGGTACTTGCCTGACTTGGGATCGAACCCACACCCACATACTCGAGAGGTTGGCTCTGTACCCACTAGGCCACCACGACTTTTCAACCCTATACCACATCAATTAAAAACCGCCAAAATGACCGACATCTGACGTCACGCTATTGTGCGGGGTCGACGCTATTGTACACGCCTCTTCCATTACGAACAGACAATGGGTGATGCGGCGGGATGTCACTAGTGTTGCATCCATTAGTGACGTGGCCAAGTTTTTGAGTGACTTTTGAGCTAGATAGCTAGGTTATAGGATGTTTAGGGAGTTCATCTTGCATTTGTCGCTCGAAACAGGTTAAAGTAGCTATTTAATCAGTTATGCGGCAAAATACTACCATATCTTAAGAAAAATATCTTGGAACAATCAACGTCACCAGCTTGTTGATGCCATATTGAAAACCAGTTGTTTCCCGCAGTTTCACAAGCGTTCTAGGGAATTTCTTCGCTTCGGGAATAATATATTTCCCCAATAGTGAAAGATTTTTTCAAATTGGATACAAACATTAGCATACAACATAGTATTGAAGTATCGATAGTATTTAAAACACACACGGAACGACGATTTCAAACAGTATACTTAAAATAAACACATTTGCTAAGTTAAAGCAAGGATAAAGCAAAGCTCCCAGATGTAAAAGTTGCTAACTCTTTATTTGTATACTTTTGGCAAGACAAAGTTATTCTTTAGAAGTTACACGAGCTGTAATGGGTAGAGTGATACAAGTTTGACGAGTACAAAGTTAGAATGTCTTTCGTTGTAGATTTGTAGTTTGTATGCTGTTTTATTTAAACTAGGTCTTAAAACTGGTGACAAATGATTTGGAAGTAACTAACATGAAAAATATCATGATCGGGGCATTTATGAGACTGTTATAAAGTTTCTTTTTTCACCATTAACTTAGCCTTTTTCCACCTACATATGTATAAGAGTGGTCCATTTCCACTAACTGAATACTAATAGGTGAACGAAAAACGTCTCGAGGAAACCTGGACTGTTAAGTCTGAAATCACCAACCCGCATAGAGCAAGCGTGGTGATGCAATGCTCAATCCTTCGCCGTGTGAGAGGAGGCCGCAGCCCAGCAGTGGGACGATAAAAAGGCTGATGATGATAATAAAGGATAACTTTACACTGGTATTACGCCACGGCAATGACGTCATTCAGCCCACATCGCAGCGCCTTACTTTACTGATCCATTAAAAGCAAAATGGCTCGACTTTTTGGCGATGCGGCGATGTGTCATCCACTCGCAGTGGCGTAACCTATGTTTGTTTTGTTTCCAGTGTGTGAAAACAGCGGCAAATTGGATTATACAATACGCCGGATGAGTTTTTGTAAAATATTGTGGCTACATTAAGTTTTTGCAATATTACTTCTGTGCTAAAAAATGAGCTTGTAGAAGCAATTGTATGAGTAGATTTGAAGTTGAAGATTTCTGTAATTATGTGTGTCAAATGTTTGGTATGGAGATAGCTTGTATTTTTACGGTTTAAGAGATTTTTGTTTCACTCAAAATGAATAAAATTATTAACTTTTATGAGGAATAGCATAATTAATAGCATAAATTGCGCTATTTACGGTCTATTAAGTTTTTTTTTTTAATTTCTTATATCTTTTTTTTTTTTCTTTTTTTTTTTTATCGACGTAAAATCATCAAATGACCCCTCCCGCTGTGGGTTAGCAGCGGTGAGGGAGTATCAGACTCTTACTGACTAAAATCGTCGTGTTCCGTCATAGGCCTTTTATGTACCAGGGCCGCGGTATCTCTTTCGAACAACCCGCAGCCCCGGCAGGCCTTGGCCCTGCTGGGCCCCGCTGGGGTTGCTGACATCTCTTTGAGGAGCGCGTGGAACAACGCGCGCCGTCGACACGGGTCTGTCGTCTAGAAAGACAGAGGGACGATGAGCCACCCGAACTCACCGCCCACAGACCCACGCCTACGGTGGCCGGGAGTCATCTCGCGACACCCGGCGCCCATGGTGTCTACCTGGTCCAGCGCGGCGGCCGGGATGAGAGGTGCGAACTCTCTGGCGTTCCGCCTCCTCCTTCTCGAGCATGACCGCTTCGCAGAAGGAGGCGACGGCATCCCATTCCCTCTCGCCCCGGACCATGGCCTGAACCAGGGCCGGACGCGAGAGGTCGCCGCCGCCCAAAGCCTCGACGAGGACCCGGCGGTGCCCTTCCCATGCGGGGCACACCTGGACTGTGTGGTCCACCGTGTCCTCGGGGCTGTCCGCACAATGGTGACACCCGGGCGCCTCCTCACGACCGATGCGGTGCAGGTACCTCCCGAAACAACCGTGTCCGGTGAGGACCTGCGTCATGCGGTACGTGAGGGCGCCGTGACTCCTCCCGAGCCACTCCTCAAAGAGGGGACTTACCGCCACGATGGTGGCGTGCCCTAATTTCTTATATCTTGACTTAGGTAAATATGTAGATTCCTTGAGATGCAAGAAAATTCCCGGTATCAGCTATTCAATATAGCTTTAAAGTTGTATTAAAGTAAAGCTCAATATTCTGTCTTTGTCAAAAGTGTTACTTTCAGCACTCGAATCAGATAATGAGATTTTCTTTTAACAGTATCCTTTTCTCAATAAAAGCAGTGAAATAAAATTGCATTAAAAAACTTCAAAGGGATTTTTCTGTGCTACTAACGGCGGAATTCAATAACTTATCTGTATATTGATTTACTTACAAGAAGTAGTAATTCAACATAGCTCGTAAAATTCTATATATTCTATATGTATAAGCAAAACAAGAAAACGATAAACACCAAACAATACATTATTTTTTTTAAAACTACTTTAACAATAAAATTATTTTAAAACCAATCAGACTCATAAAATAAAATACCATTTTTCCAAACAAAAGCTTGAATTTTATTGGAAGCCGTAAACTAACAAACGCGGTATAATAAATATATCATAATTTCATCGCGAACAAAGGATAGTAGCTATCCCAAAGGTATTTATTTAATTGGCTAACGCTCGGATGACATAAACGGGGTTAACTCGAGACCTGAAAATAAAGGTGATATCTCACTTACAATACAAGGAAGAGTGGATTTTGATCATTACGATTTATATGATGATTTTAACAACAGGATTTACTTCAGCTTTACTTAGTCATAGGTATTCAAAATGTACTTAGAAAGTAACATGACTTGGAAAATTAACATTGGTTGGTTGCCTTACCTGCAATCGAACCCGTTCACTCGTAATTGAAAGACTCTTAGAAATCTTGTGTTCTTCCCCACTATATTTCAGGCAATAGGTACATTCTTTTACCCCAGTTTTAAAGTATTTTGCTGTAAATAGCGTAATGGACAGACTTCAAAAAAACTGTCACTTATTATTTGTATTGTCAAAGAGTCACTTCAAAAGATTGATGTCACTCGTCAATCATTATAAAGCTCGTTTTCCTTTAACTACTGAACGAAAGCTACACTTTTCATAACCTAATATATTTCCGGTCAAGTAAGGATACACCTTTAAATAAAACATGAACATTTTAAAGTTCGCAGCTTATTGCGTTACACGGTAATTTGTTAAGCAAAACAGACAGTTTTCATAATTTTACATATTCATTGCTGCTGGGAAAAATTTGAGGCAGTCTGTTTTGTATTATTTGAGAAAGGTTCTGTAGGTGAGAAAGTTAATAATATAACTATATGAGGAAAGTTTGTGAAAAATATGGCTAACAGACGGGGTCGATTGGCCGTAAGGATAAGCTACACCTGGCGCGGTTGGTCCGTGGATGGGTGACTACTTTCTCATGAAGAGTTTTCCGTATTTCGGAAGGCATGTTAAGGGGGTAAAAAAAAGGATTAGGCATTAAAAGAGGTAAAGCAGATAGTTTTTCTTTCTCTAAATAAACGATACTAAATTGCAATTCCTACAGGACCCTAAAAAGTACTTAAATTTTAAAACTCTAGTTAAAAACTACCAGAACAGATATAACAATGTTACCTGGACATTAAGTACTCGTTTGTAATTCCATACAATTTATGTTACCACATTTTGTTTTTCTCCAAATAGGTTTTTAAATTAGTATCTCAGAACAAATGACTGTCAGGACTTGTGTAACTAGAACTTAGAACATGTAACGAACTAGATCCGCCAAGAAGACTAATCATAAAACATGGCGTGTACATATCATCATCATCATCCTCCGAGCCTTTTCCCAATCATGTTGGGGTTTGCTTCCAGTCTAACCGGATTCAGCTGAGTACCAGTGCTTTACAAGAAGCGACTGCCTATCTGACCTACTCAACCCAGCTACCCGGGCAACCCGATACCCCTTGGTTAGACTGGTGTCAGACTTACTGGCTTCTGACTACCCGTAACGACTGCCAAGGATGTTCAATGACAGCCGGGACCTACAGTTTAACGTGCCATCCGAAACACAGTCCATGGTGTCTAAGATATAATTAGAAAGTACATACAAACTTAGAAAAGTTGCATTGGTACTTGCCTGACCTAGGATCGAACCTGCGCCCTCATACTTGAGAGGTTGGTCCTTTACCCACTAGGTCACCACGACTTGGCGTGTACAAATAAGTAGAGGTAATTACGAAAATGCGTGGTGGTCCAGCCGAGAGAAAGGCAATGGTTCCGTCTATCGCTATCGTCTCCAATTGGTTACATGCTCTAAGAAAGAAAAAGGTTGTGTGATGGTCCTGAAAAACCTATTTGTGTATCTGGATTTGGTGCTACATTATACCTAGTAAGCCTACAATATGTTTAAAGTCGGAAGACTAAAATCTTGATAAATTCAAGGACTAGTGAAAAAAAACTGGTACAACTTGTGTGAAGGGAAACTGAGTCTTGGACGGAGTAAAGGTGAAGGCTAACATCTTGAGGAAACCCCAACTATAATGTCGCTAAAATCGCTGGTCCGGAAA
Source organism: Helicoverpa zea x Helicoverpa armigera (assembly GCA_033682625.1). Taxonomy (NCBI): domain Eukaryota; kingdom Metazoa; phylum Arthropoda; class Insecta; order Lepidoptera; family Noctuidae; genus Helicoverpa; species Helicoverpa zea x Helicoverpa armigera. The sequence goes on along the minus strand of JAWIIS010000053.1, from coordinate 8,850,701 downwards.
TAATTAAAATAAAATGAACTGTCGTTTATTGAAATTCATGATAAAGTATTATTTTATTTTACAGGAATAAATAAATCCGCAATAAAATTAAAATATCCTGAAACTCGTAGCTTTTAAAATTGTATTTCTGAAACCAAAAACCGCCCGTTTCATGTTAAAGAAATTAATGATATCCGTGTAGGCTTTTAAATAAATATATTTTCTGATTTTCGTGAAAAGTTACTACATATTTATAATGGCTGAAATGTATCATTTATTTATCTTTAAATGGTTTTCAGAAGTTGAGGTCTGCTTCGAGTTAAATTGTGAGCTGAAATATATTTTTGGCAGACAAAGTAGTCCATTAATATTCAACTAGAAGAACTATTCTCAAAACTATAACACAATAAAAAAACACTTATATTTTTTATCTTATAATTGTTTTCCGCAGTTCCATACGCGTCCTAAGAGAACTACTTGTCGCACCCGGGTAAAAAAATATCCGACAAGATAGCCATACATTCACCCCAACTAATTACCGGTGGCCACACAAAACCCTTATCTAAAAAATATTTTACTTTAAAAAAGGACAATAAAAGGAACAAATAACGATACAGAAGTGAACAAATTAAACAAATAAATTACAAAGCTGTTGTTTTTAACGTCGCTCCGTTTGTACCAGCTATGTGACGCTGACAAATAGGATGGGACGTTTGAAATATTATTGTCTATCTAGATATATTTAAGTGCATATCATTAATTTATAACAGGGTATTTTAATAATTTTACACAGGACATTATGAGGTATTTGTGAAAAATGTCCACAATCACACTTAGATTTCATTCAATATAACTAAGTAAGTATAACTTTTTAACCAAAACCTCAAAAAAGTGGGTTTTAGTGAAGTTGACTTAAATTCGCGTAATCTCGCATTTAATAAATAATAAATAATGTCGGGACACCTTTTCACACACGGTTGGTTAGCCCCAAGGTAAGTTATTAATTAACTTGTGTTATGGGTGCTAACACAACTGATAAACTACATATAGCTACACATATACATATTTATAAATACATATTGTAACACCCAGACCACGGCCAACAAGCATTGCTCATCACAAACATGTCGACCGAACCGGGAATCGAACCCGGGACCTCAGATTCGGCAGTCCGGCTTGGTGACCATTGCGCCATAGAGGTCGTCAAAACTAATTCTGATGCGGTATTCAGAAAAGTGTTACTTAAACTTTTTCGTATTTCAGCCAACTGAAAAAAGACTCGGTTTTGTTTAAAATAAAATAAACTTTTGGTTTTGAAAATAATTTCTTTTTTTTTAAGTTTTGTTACTTTTATTGACTTGACAAAGACTAATGAGTAAGAATACTGCATACAACGACTTGCAGTTAAATAAAAAATATTTCTCACAAAATAAGCTTTAATCCTTCATGTAGTTATCTCATTACTGGGTAGCTCCCAGCTATGTGACTTTGTTCTAGCTAATGAAACTCATCCTTTAGCTTTGTGCTAGTAATTTACTTTGACGCACTGTTCTGTAAAAGCTGATAATGTGGTTTTAAATAAAGGAAAAAATACTACTGTCTAACTTTTACATAAAAATACAAAATAAGTGTGGCCTTTTACTACCAATGAAGACTTAGGTATATAGTAAATTTTTAGACATTGCAATTTTGATTTTTTTGCGCCCATCCAACCTTCATAAATAAATAATTATTAACAGAATTAATTAGCTGAGAATATAACACGGAAGAGAAATTAGCAGAGGATAGGATTAGTTGTAATATATAATACTATTTAATTACAAACCATAAAAAAAAACATTAAATAAGAACATTTACAAAACTCCAACTTTAAATTACTACCGTCATAAAAACACAGCTTTTCAAAAGTCTTTGAGCTCAAAAGACTTCAGCTGAACGTCCTGGCCACGACAGGTTTCAGCACAAGATAGAAACATCTGGAACGAATGAAACCCTAAGAGTACACACTGCAAACTTTTAGTCGGCCGATAGTTTTCGGCTTAGACTTTAGCATGATGTCCTCTTAGCCAATTGTCGGCCACGACTGCTGTTCTCATATAAGGACCAGCTGTGCAGGACATATTATAGTGCACAAGCACACAGATGCACTCACTATTCCTCTTCACTTCACTCTCTGCGCCCGATGGGACGGCAATCCGACACGACCGGAGATAGAGAGACGATAGAGATCAGGCGCAGGACTGACATTTACGTGCTCTTCGAAGCAGTATGAAGTACGAATATCAGGTACATAATATACAGCCGGTATAACAACTGTAAACACTGATCGGGATCAAGATTTTCATTTAAAAATGTTTGCCGTGGGATCAATCGTCGGCCGACTGTTTAGTCTGCAGTCTGTTACCGTAAGCTTTGAGCGTAAAAGCCTTTCGAGTTACTGAAGTACTGCAATGTGAAATGAACCGGGTTTTGAAATGCCTTTGGGTATGGTGATGTCAAAGGTTTGTCAGTTGGACAGTCTTGAATGAGCTGTTTTGGCCAGATTAATGCTTTGGTGATGGGTTTTTGATCAATAATTCACAAATGACTAAAATACTAAAATGAGTCCAGTTGGCGAAAACATAAAAGTGATAAAATTTAAGTTTCACTAACTGGACACGAATGAAAATCTTGACGTGGCGAGTTGACGACATGATAAATGTACAAATTTTGAGTTTCACCAACTGGACACATTCGTGGTGAGTCTAGTGTGGCGAGATGACGAAAAACCCGAATAAACTAGGAATGGAATAATTATCAACTATACAGGCAACGTAGGATTGCAGTATACTTACTAAGAAAACGGTGGAAAACACATATATTTCAATTAAGAGAAACGTAATCACACACTACATACATTTCAATTAAGTTGTGCGTCTGTCCGTGTATCCAATTTGGTTTCGTTGCACGCCATATTTGTTTGTTTGTTTGCAACTTAGAGTATTTAACAAACTGGAATCGCTATGAGCACCAAGTTTCGAATGGGATGCGAGGCCACGTCACAAAAGTGATAGCTCTATAATGAATTTTCGATTCGATAGCACACCACAAAATTATTAAAGACAAGCATAAACTTACCTTTACATAACTGTAAATAAATAAGATTACATACAATATTTAAGGCGTAAAACCTGAAAATAGTGTGTTTAGAACAATGAGTAGAAGTTTTTTTTGTCTATTAGAATTTGGTCAATTGAATTGAATTAACAATCATTTGGGATATCTCAATAAAAATGTTTTATGTGTCGTCACTTTGACAGCGGCCATGGCGCATCCTGTTCTTTAAATACTCTAAGTTTTGTTTAAGACAATGACTGTTGTTGTATTTTTATATCTGTTATTTCTGTTGGGGATGATATTTTCGGTTATTTGGCGTTGATGGGGTGGAATGAGGGTTAATTGGCTTGTTGCAAAACAAGGAAAGGTTTTGATTTAGCAGTTAATGTTTCAATTTAGGTGTTTTGGTGTGATTCCTAGCCTGTTCTTGTCTAGAAGTAGTTGTAATCGATAGACACAGGCGGCTGTTAATAAGCCGTAAGCACATCAGTAAATTGCTGACTTCAGATGAGAGTTATTTGAAAGGAACTGTAAAAGACATAGTATCACAATACATACAAAGAGTAACAAACACACGTCCACACTTACACATTTATAATAAAGTATGTAATTCCAGAATAGATTTAGACATAAAAGCAACATTACATTTTACATGAATTTTCCTAGTCATAATACACACATAATAATTTACGTAATCTCACAGAGGCTTTATAGGGATAGGCATAAAAAACGGCAGTTTTCACTTCCATTCTTATCTAAAGGGGAAGCTGAAGAGTAATGAGGTGCAATAAGTGACAAATTACTGGCCTAGAGGGTACTCCAGTAATATAGGTAATGTACAGAAGAAACACATCGAAAAAACTTGTATTAATAGTAAGTAAAAGTGTGACGTTTTTGATAATTCTTGAAAACGGTTTTTGGCGTGTTAATTTAAAAAGGCTAATCTCTGTAATGGCGTTATTTTGATATAAATTTATTTTGTGTACACTAGCCCTGATATGCAAGGGCTATAACCTTTGCAACCTTTGCTGGTGTCAGGTTCCAGTCAAATTGAATGCAGCTGAGTGAGTGAGAATGTGTTACATGAGACGACTGCATACCTAACCCAGTCAACAAGTCAGTTACCCGGGCAACCCGATAGCTCTTGAAAATGCTGTTGTCATACTACCCTTGTTGCCTAAAATATAGATGGAAAAAAATACTGTGAAAAATATGAAATACCATGCAAAATCATGTGAAACCGCGAAGAATATTTTATTTAGAGACGTAGTATGTATATGTAGACGTAATTGATTTTATTGAAACGATCCTTCTGTTATATTTCTTAGTTGTGTCTTCGTATCGTTCACAAGAAATAGGTCTATTACGGTGGTCCCAGACGATTGATACCTCCCATTCAAGTTCACTACAAAAAGATAAGCAAACTTGCATGTATTTTTCTTTACTTTATGGCAAAATTTTAAGATATTTTCACTTGCTCTTAAAAAGAAAAATCATTATGGCCAGTTTCACCTATTACTGCTAAAGTCTCTGATAGCCTATCAGACACTTATCTGTAAAATGGTCTATATTTCTTAGTTTCACAGGTCTCGGCTAGCTGATCTCGGACCCGGAAGATACTATAAGGAGTATTTATCTATCAGATAGCAATAACTATCAGATAGCTAACTGACATTTTATCTGTAGCCCGGCCTATTGAATTTTAAATTAACAACATAATCATTTACTGGAAAACTCATGAAAACAAGCAAAAGAAAACAAGAAAACTGGATTATCAAAACAAAACAAAGACTTCTTTGTTTTTCATAACAAGCCTGTTTAGAAAGATGTTATCTTTGTAAGTAAGAGGCGGAAAGGTTTACAACTTGATATAAAAATTCTGATTAATTAAGGTGTTCACAATCCTTAGTACTTCGGTTAGAGAGAATAAATATTTTGTTTGCAGCAAGATTATTCGTTCCACCCGCACTCCGAGGGAACTATTTCCCGCACCTAGGTAAAATTAGTGTTATGTCCTTTCTCAGTTTCTTAACTATTTTTTTATCAGCCTATACTGTCCCACTGATGGGCAAAGTCCTCCCATTCATTTATGTCTACCAGTCGCTTTCTGTGGTTAGTCCGCGAGGAAACTAGCGTCTTCTTGACTATTATGAGTACTAAATCTCATTTCAATCAGTCTAATAGTTTTGACGTGAAAGCGCAACAGACAGACAGACTTTCGGAGTTATAATATCAGTCAGAATTTGACTTTTCTGGTATAAGGAGGTACCTAAAATTTAAAAAATACCCCAAAATAAAGGCGTGACCTTTAAACCCCAATTATCACGCTTGAAGAAATTATTTATTAATCAAAATTCTTAACATCGACAGACATTCTTTGAAAATTGTCGGACAGGGGTGCTCGAACTTTTGTTGTTTTTCAGGGATCACAAACCTTTTTCTATTGGATAAATAATACATTATTTCTAATTAATCGATATTTTGTTTACCCTGGTATCTTGTCTTGTTAAAAAGAAATGACTATTTATATCTTCATTTATTTTTGTTTCTAGCTAAATTGGCAGTTTGTTTATTTTATAGGTAAATAAACTTCTCTGATGATGAATATTTTGCTATTTGAATATCCGATTTACTTCATTATAAACTCTTTCAATCTTTTTGTAAAACATGCTGATGATTTATATAAATAAAAAATGTAACTACAACGAAAATTCTACGCAAGTTTGTTCAAAACAATCCCCAACTTCAAAAAAAACAAACAACAAAAACAATTTCTCAAAATAAGGTAAGTACACAACTTTATTAAGAAAACACACGTGTAAATGTGACCTTGTAAAGATTATATCACCCGAGTATCTGTGTAGCATCTACTTTAACTAATGCGAAAAACAAACAGATTTAAATGTTTTATCTATATGTGTAGGTGATAGCAGCACTGTAGGAACGCATCTAAAGAAGGTTTGTTTAGATATCAGGTACTCAAAACTTTTCTCATGTTTATTATTTCATTGATTCTTTTTGATTGTACTTTTAAGATCAAACATGCAAATGTCAAATATAGCATATCGGCGATGACACAAAGTGTTAATCTCGGGGACAAATGGAATAAAAAAAATACATTCCATTTTAGATAGTAGGTATATTTATTGAGGATTGTATCTTTTTATACATCTGTGAGGAGTAGTTTTAACGCTAGTTAATTTGTTATATTTTAGGAAATATACAAAATAATCAACTGTGCGCTTTGTTGAAGACATTAAAACAAAGGTTTGTCACTTCTGCATTTATCTGTACTGCATCTCTTTATAAATGCTACAAGATATATTTAGTTTTTTACGACTGTAAGTAGGTGGGACGATTAATGTGAACAGATTTAGCACGATGAATGGTTTCTGAATTCCAAATGGAAATATTTTACTACTCGCGTAGGTGAAGTTTTGATCATTAATTTTATTCTTGAGAGAATACCCGGATATGCAAAATCTGCAAACGTAAAACAACATTGAAAAAGAATAGTGCGTAATGAGTCTTAAATGACTTATATGGGTGAAGTGCCGAGCAGTGAGACTAGATGTCGATAAATAATGATAATTACTGAAAAATGGCTCATAATCTTTGCTAATCATAAAATAATATCGTTTCATAAATGGTTATGGTGTAAATATTACGCAAAGGTAAGTTTATTATTGTTGATTGTCTATTACTATAGTTGGTAGATGGTACTATTCCATCCCCAGATTAATACGGGTCTCTTATAATATCCGGTGGTTAAGCGTTTCGCTTAAAACGCGGTTAAAATCAAGATTAACTTTAATGTAATAATACACTTTATTAACCTCCATTACAAAACAACTATCAATTCAAAAATATAGCCACTATTATACAAGTTAAACGCCTCAAAATTGACCCTAAAATCAAGTTAACGGCAAGTTATCATGGTAAAACTAAAAGCGTGAACCCAGATCCGGTGGGGACGGAAATACGTCATTACCGGTGGCACAATGGCGCTTTCTTTCTACCCGCAGTTTCGCAGTCATTATGTTGCGGGTACCGGTTTCAGGTCATAGGTGGTAGTTGGATTTAGAAGGGTTTAGGTTTGTTGTTTTTCATGGAATAGACATATACTTGTCTTTAATATTATAAAGCTGTAGAGTTTATTTCTTTGTCTATAGATACAAACAAACGTACCTACTAACCTCAGGGACTATTCCTCAGCCGTGAAAAAATATTTGAGTGTTAGATACCAAGTTAAAGTGGAGATAAATAAATAAGTTAGGATATCTTATTTAGCAACCATACGCTACTTTTGTCTGAATTCAGATTGTTCAGGTAAAAGTAGCTGATAAAAAGTCAAATTTAAAGGACTAAGACGGTACCTAAGAATCAGTAGACGAAACAACGTGACTATGAGATCTTTAGAAATACTCGATACAGGACTGAACGGGGGATAAAAACGATTCAGAGAAAAACATATTTTGTAGGGGTGAAAAATTAAATAATTCTCTTATTTTGAAAAGATAGCAACAAAATATGATTGTAAACATCTAAGTACAATACTCAGTTTATCTGTCACATTAAATAAGGATGTCAACAACAAACAACGCAACAAAAAAACTGTCACAAAAAACATTTTTCTTTTAAATATTTCCTTCTGGACATGACGTCATTAATTTCTTTCCGTATAATTTCGAAAACGCTTTTGAATTATCGTGACCGAATAATATTTCAGGTGTAAGTAGGTACTTTTTTGTGTCCGGAATATTTTATCTGAAGTACCTATGTATTTTTAATGCGTGTTACATTAAATGCCTCGAATAAATTATTCTGTTTTTCAGCAAAAGAATTTGAAATTGATATTGTATGTATAAAAAATAGATATGATTCCTGTGCATAAAATGTGTAAATGATTTAATTATGCACTTTTAAGATTTTAACTGAATGTAATAATCATGTATTTAGTTACTTCGCTTCTTATTATTTTACGGTAGGTATAATGGCAAAAATGTTTAAGTTTGCAGTTCTCTTAAAATACAGGTGAACTTGTGGGAAAAGTTAGTTCAAAAAGTTCTCAAAAAATACGCACACGTATACCTCATCAAAAATTCATACAACATACTTGTAAGTAAAAAAAATACAGCGTAAAATAAAACACACAACCGAAAAAAACCGTGTAGGTACAAGAATCCCGTAAAATAAACAAGGACAATAATCTGCCATCATCCCCCAATTCCCTTAGTACCCACAAAAGCGTCACACTTTTTGCGTGAGCCCGTAACGATCTCGTCAATCACAGCTATCTCGCGACCGACATTATATAAAGAGGAACAGAAAACCTGAATAAAGGTAAAGCTTGAAATATTTACTACACTTTTTAATACTGGATTTTTTAGGTCGTATGAAAATGTAGACTGAAAAGTTTGCTTTTTGGGTGTGCTCAAAAGATGAGTTTGAAAGGCGAAGTCTAGACAAAAATGTGAAAAGGGACACACCTAAGCTAATCATGTAGAAATTTCATCTTTGCTCTTTACAAACGGTAAACGTTTTATAGACAAGATTAAAAGTTTATTTATTAATTCTTACTCAGTTCACAATAGAGTCCTCTCACAGTTTTTCCGACCATCATTTTTCGGTTCATATTGGCGTTACAGTACGATACGATGGACGGTACAGAAAACAACTGACTAATTGACTGACATTTAAAACCAGAATATGTCGCTCGGTTCTTGCTTCTAAAAGTGCCGTAAAATAATCGTGCTTATAAAAAACAAGAAACCGTTTTATTTGCTTATACCAAGGTATATTTTTGACATACATTTTTGTAATGGTACTTCTGTTATCAATGTTATGGTGTTATCATCCTTATCCTGCAGGATACATGTAATCCAATGAGTCATATAGATGGTAATAGGCTGTTACAAATGTGGCGTGTATCTTATGAAAGTAAAGATGTTTCCTTATTGACAACATCTTTGTATTTATTCATTGAGCATAGTCGTAGTCATAGCTGAAGAGATAGTTTTTTACGTGTTTGTGTGGTAAAAAGCCCATTTTTCAAGATAGCTAAAAATGTTGTGTTTATTAGGATAACATAATAGGTATAACAAGGCAAGTATTATTACTACCATTAATATAAATATGTATATTATTATATTGTCCGATGAAGATTTATTACCGTCAAGTTAAACCATCCTGTAGTTTTGAGCGTGATGGAGGATAATAAAACATATTCACATGCGCACATCCATACATACATCCTTACAGACTTTCGCATATAACAGTTGTAGGATACCCTACTTCAGTATGTGCCTGGGCACGAAAGAATAAAGACAAAACCAATACCCACTTCGGAAAAGAACTTTAAAAAGCGAACAAGCGACTTCCTAAGTCAAACGGCTTCAAAACTTCCATTCCATAAAACAAAGCAAGCATAGATAAGTGGTGCTACTATATACACAGCCCGCGGCTTCACTCGTGTCGGTAATATTGAGAGCAACGGAGTAACGAAAGATGAGCGGAGATGCCATAATGCAGGTAGGTAAGGCGCCTTCTTCTAGCTCAAATACGTACAGTGGGCATGACCAAAACGATCAGTTACGAGAGAACTAACGCGGCATTCGGGTACTTTGAAGCATCTGTCAACGGTTATATTGGTGTTACAAAAATGATCGGGTTCAAAGAAGGCGTGTAAGGGCGAAGACAGTAGGTAACTTTCCTCGACTAGCAATTTTACGTGCTACTTTCTTAGAAGATTTTCCCTTATGGCACCTCCGCTAGTCATTTTATACTTCGTGTTGAGAGCAAGTTACTGAGGCGCCCAGTCGACCGTGCATTCTGATACCACGTAAATTCTGTTATAGAAAGTCTGTTTATTTTTATTTTATAACGTGTGAAGGTAATGTGGTGGAATGATCTTGTAGCTTTTTAAAGTATTTAAGTTATAGGTTCAGATTTATATTTTTTTCTACGAAAACCACTTCCCGCAACGTGGTAAAAGTAACCTGTGTCCTTTCCCAGGCTTTAAGTACCTACTTATAGCATCTGCGATTTTTTTTAAATTTTAATCAGTTCAATCGCTTTTAGTTTGAAGAAGGTTAGTTATTAAGACAAAAAAGGAGTTACTTATGCATTTATATAATACTTGTAAGGATATACTAATACAAAATTATTATACAATGTTACATAGCTCATTTAAGTATAGAGGAAATTCATAAGCTACAACGCGGGCAAAACCGAGGGAAATTGATGTAGTATTTGATAAATACATGTTCCCCAGCAAGAGTACCTATACATTGCAGACTAAACAGTCGGCCGACAGTTGCAGCGAACTTTTTTTAAAGATTATCTTAATCAAAGTTTTCATTCGGACTGATACCGGCTAAATACCTGATCTTTATAATATACGTACTACCATTCATCTTCATACTCATTTATGAGACCAAACAAACTATCGGCCGACCAAAAGTTTTCAGTGTGTTGGTACTCTACTGCCTACATATTCAGTACATACGTAAAAAGTGTTCATTTATTTCGCAACAGCAGTTATTTTTTGTGCTCGGAACGTTTCTTGTAATTTATTGCCTGGGTGTACATGTACTAATGTGATGTATGGCACGAATCTCGGTTCAAGGACTTGGCGTAGGTTTAGATTGAAATATCATTTATAGCTAGAAGAATGTGTATTGATCATAAAAGGTGTCTAATTTTTTTTTTACCGACTTATTGGAAAGGAGGAGGTTGTTAATTGGGATGTTTGTATTTTTTTCTGTCGTTGATTTCGTAATTGTTTTTATTCGAACAAACAAGGCTGAAAATCACCACTACTGATTGTAGAAAATAAAGTAACACAGCTCCCAAAATACTAGCCCTAAGCCCTTAATTATTTACGTTGTTTTTCCCTCCACAGGAACTTAAAAATTGATTAAAATTCTTACTATTTTCCCTCTATTTCTCTCTAACTCCTAATATTTCTTGATCCACAAAGATAGGAGACAGACAGTGGAATCGTGTGAGGGAAGTAATTCTCTATGGTAGCGGGTGAAACTGCTCGAAATTGCTAGTATAAACATAATAACGTTACAATCCAAAGTTTTGTTTAGAAACCTTGACATTTTGTGCAGACAAAATAACTTGGTCGGATTAATTAGTATTTCGCGGCCTAAAGAGATCTGGTTCAAACAATTAGGTTGCTAGTATCAACTTTGACCTTTAAAGGTCATTTTCAGTAGTAGGTACTTGAATAATCATTAAATAATAATTAGCCAGAGATGTGTGTTATATAATTAACTTTAACTTAGAATGGGTTGATTTATATTTTTTGCTAGTTTGCTACACGCTTCCCCGCGGTTTCATCCGCGTCTCGGGGGAATTTCGTCCAAGATCTGGAGAAAATGTAGCCTATGTTACTCGGAAAGTGTGTAGCTTTTCAACTGTGAAAGATGCAGTACCTATACGACATATACGGTACAAACAAACAAACAAACAAATAATGTTGCCTCTTTATTATAAAAAATATTAGTACAGATTAAAAAGACATTAAAACTAAACAACATCACAAAATAAAAGATTGGCGATAAATAAAACATATGTACACTCAAATAGTGTGGCTTTCTATTGGTTAATGAATGTTCATAGTCGATTCATTAGATCCAAAGATTTAACCAAACAAACTCAAAAACACAAACTTTACCTCGACTTAGCATAAAATTAAAATAAATTAACAATTTTCCAGTAATCTACCTGATATTAAATTTTATTAAATTGTAAAAGTTATCCAAAGATTCCTTAATGTCAGTTGATGAGACATTGAAATGAACGTTGTTTTAATAAGCGAGCGAGACAAGACGCGCCTCCCGGCGTCGCCTGGCTTCAGTCTCAAGCTGTTTAATTCCCACCTCGTAATGAATGCCGGGAGGCCATGAAAACTGATATTAAGGTGAAATGTTAGGGTGGTAGTATACTTAGCTAATATCTTAGCCTATGGGCTTTTTTCACTCGTACCTATTTAATGTTAATTAGAGTTATTACTGAATAGAATTTGCCAGCGGTTTCACTGACTTTCTGTGAAAACTACACTGCTACTCATCAAAAGGCGTCCATCGGTTTGTGCGAGAAAGACAAACATGTCCATTTATAACCACACACTTTTTGTAACAGTCACTCATATTATGATCAAGTCCCCTGTCCCAGTAGGTATTTCCAGTCCCTAGGTTACCTATATTGGATGAAGTAGTGAAGTGATTAAACGTGGTAGGTAGGAATATTGAACCAAAATATGTGTAAAACACCTGCCACCTTTACATATTTTGGCTGAAATGTATGTTAAGAAAACAAGCTTCATAATATGATAATGCAGTTCATGCACGAACTGTGAAGTTAGTTGGAACGAAGTGTTATTTCATGAGTTTAACCAAAACATCGAAGTTTATCACGATTTATAATGTACGGTGAGTACCATTTGCTTATATAACAATAACCGTAGCCTTTTCAGTAGTCAAATAGCTGATTTGACCAAGCGTCGGCAATTTAATATCTGTAGTTATGGTTATATGGTATTTGATTTACACTCAAACTTGTTGGTTTAAAATTCAAAACAATTAAATGTCACTTCTAGGTACTGTAGGTTTGTTCTAGATTACCAGCGTAATTTATTTTTATCCAAATAAAAAGATTACAGCCTTCCTCGATAAGAAAAAAATTAACAAATCGGTCAACTAATTCCTGACATTCCATTCAAACAAACGACAAACTATTCATCTTTATAATATTTCTATAGATATCCATCCAACAGACACCTTCAAAACTTATTCCATTAGCACCTAACCACGATAACCACATTTCTGAAAACAGCGCCATCTAGCGGCAGCTACCGAAAACATTTAGCTTTCCAAACTACAGCACGTGACGTCACGTAGACGACAGCTACGTCGTTAATCAATTACTAGCTCGCCTCGCTAGCTTAGGAGCCCCAACTGAATTATACGGGGGAATGAAATTACCGGCGATTTCATTTAGAAGGTAACTTGGTACCTTAGGTAACTCGGTTTTAAAACGTTGATCTTAGAAGGGTTTGACTGGAATTTGTGGTTCGAAATTTTGATCGAGGATTAATTGGTTTGTGTCAGTTAATTGCTATTTTTTTGGTTGTGGGTTGTAATTTATTCAGAGTGGCCCAGTTCTTCATCAAAATATTTAAGAAAATTATTCCTATATATGCCTAGATAAATAAATAACATGTAACTTCCACTTAGGTATTTATAGGTCCTATACATACTACTACACTAAGTCGTATGAGAGAAGACGAAGAAGCAAATTATTGGCGTAAGTATTTCAAAGTCACTTTTAACTAACAAAAAAGCAACTGCTTTCAAAGAGCTAACCTAGTTTCCACAGCGAGTTATAATATCAGAATATAATTTCTGAAACAGCGTCATCTATGGACAGTTTTGCAAACTAAAAGCTAACTTTGCTAACGTAGCGTAAAGTAACTTTTTCCACTCCCTACGAGATGGCGCTGAACTTACATTTCTGAATGGCATGCCATTATTGTTACAATTAAATTTTTTTGCTAATCCCTAATCATTCTAAAGCTAAAAGTTGCTTTTGGATTAGAAAAAATCTAAATATAAATCTTGTTATGTATTACTTTTACTCAATACTAGATGGCGTTGTACACTCTTTGTTCTAAAAATCAAAACAATTTAACTTATCGAAATCATTACTTAAATACCAAAAACTTGTAAACACAACACCTAGCATTACCTCATTTGCTCAGCTGACCTAAAAGTTTGAGAGAAATGTTGGTTATTTTTTTAACATATAAAAGAATCCTCTAAATCTTCAAGAGTAAAATCCCAAGGCATGCAATTCACACCCCCTAGACAATTTTACTCAAAGAATACTCTTGTCGCAAATCCAATAAAACCTTATATACAACGCAGTCTTTTTCAGAACATGCCAATACAGAATTAAGTAAATCGAATATACTTCTAGGATCCAAGAGTATTTGTGCTAAGTCCTTTCCCTATGATACGGTTGGGTTTGATTTCCCATGGGACGGCAACTGTAGTACTTCAGATCTTTCATGATTTATTTTGTGAGTGTGTGTGTGATGTAGAATGGTTTGGTTACTGAGATGTTTTACAAATACTGATTGTGTTTTGTTTTGTGGCCTTTTTTACAAGTTGTCTGTGAAGGGAAGTTTTTTTTGCATAGATAGTAAGAAAGAAAGAAAAATGTTTTTGTTGGAATGTAGTACAAATATAGGTGTTTTATGATAACATTGAATCTCACACATTCTACCAAATTGGTGTATGAAATATTTGGCTTAATATCTATTTATGACTGCGCTCATTTATATCTATAATAATGTTCTTGTCATCAAGAAAATCTTTAATGCTATGCTATGCTAAGTATCTATATAAATAACTGTCTGCCTCTTGTTTGTTACATTACCATAAAATGTGTTCCTTCTGATTAAAATGTACATAATAATGGTATTCAGTTTGAAGTTAAACTGAAATCTGAAGGAATACATATAATTAAGATAGTTTGAATTAACGTTACATTAATGTTGAGTTTCTTAATTTTGAAATTCGGAAGACCACGTGGCTAAATCAAAGCCGCGTGGATCAACCAATTATTAAGTTTAGCAACGCTTGGCGCGGTCGATCCGTAGATGACTGACCATGTCATGTTATGACTTTATAATCATTATGTTATTACCTGGTATGCATAACAAAATAACCAACTGAAGTGATTGACTATGGCGTCAAACCCAATTTTTCACCGATCAAAATCACCATGAAAATGGTGGCCCACGAAATAAGTTTTACGTGCAATTTAGTGCTCAACCATTACCCTAAATAAAAATAATCAGCCTGTCTACCCGGCTAGAAGGCTCGATTTTCTGCGGGTCGTAATTCGATTCCGTGTTTAGGTATTGCTCAGCAGGGCCGGACTAGGAAAGTAAAGTAGTAAAGGGCTGCAAATATTATATTTATAGCATCATGAGGCTTCAATTATTGAAAATTGATAATCTTCTTTTCGAGATGAAACAGTGTGAAGTGAAAGTGTTTTTTTGTTTGTTAGCGCTTTCGGCTACACTGATTGAGATATTACCCAATCGGTATGGAGATAGTTATGTATGTGCTTGAGGTTGTTATGGGTTGTTTTTGCGGGAGAAAAATGACCCTACCAGGGCAGCCGGATTGTTTGAAAAAGTTACTGCAGCTCCGATACACAAAGGACTCCAGAAAGAACAAAGGTTGGTTTTGGTCAATACATTCTGGCACTGCCTCCTGCTGCACCCACAGCAGGTATGTCTCGTAACATTTTTATTTTTTATTACATGATTTCTCATTTCAAAAAAGGCAGAAAAATGACAACCTACGCGAACATCAAGTATATTTCCATGATATAATCTACCAATGAGTGGCAATGTGGGGCCCGTAGTAGGTGCACTGTAAATCCGGCTCTGGTCTAGGCGCTATCTAGCTTGATTGATGACTTTGGGCCGAAGGTTAGAACAGCCTCATTATAGGCATAAGTTCCCAATTTGGTGTAGTAACCAATGTTATTTGTGTTCTAGTATCTATTTCTGGTTTTAGTATGTAGGGTGTTAAGAAGTTTTCCTGAGTACCGAATCCAAAAAGACGAGGTTCTTAATTCGGATGAAGCATTTTTGTCTTCTAGGTTATACATAGGTCTTGAATTCAGCGTTAATTTTTCAACAGCCTTAATTACATCAAAATTGGATCATCTTTATCTAAAGACTCTGATACATTGTAACCTTCATTATTCATCAAACATGTTCTAAATTCTCTGTGATACAGTTAAGATTTATAAATATAAGATGTGAAAATAATTACAGACATATCAAAAAGAAATACTCTGAATGTAAATTGAAGACGCTTAAAAACTCAAATAATAATTTTATTCCAAAGATTCTTCAAAAACCTTTTTGGTTCAGTAATTAAAACGTGAGAAAAGTTTTTGTACTCGTAATAAAGTCGAGACTCACAGAAAATACATTTCGTATTAGCATACATTTATTTCTTCAGAAAAAAATGTTGTTATTTGTTTATTCAGCCTTTATTTTCACGTTAATATTTTCACTCTCTATACAAAATATATTATATGCAAGTACTATTATAGTACCCATTTACTATACCACAATAATACACGTGATCAATTGCCACTTTCAAGATTACCCAAATCGCCATAAATCTAATAAAATTTACACACTCATAAAATTATTCAATATCAATAAAACTGCAGCCAATAAGTTCAGAACAACGAGTTTTTCTATATGATGCGTTTGATATTGTGTTTCACATTACTACTATGTGCATACAGTACAGCAGATGAAATTAAAGATGCACCAATTGAAGAAAATAACATCACAGTGTACGATGTATCTGACAAATTAGTCCATTTCCTCGGTGTCGACCATGAAAAGGAAAGAATCAAAGATCTGAAAGAGAAACTCGATACAATCGGAGTATATGTAGTAAACCATAATTTGGTGGCCAACGTTCTTAAAAATGTGACAAACGAAACAAAATTGAATGAAACTAACTTCTACCACGCACTGAATGAGAATGATCATTTCTCATTTCTGACTGCAAATGAAACGAAGAATTTGTATCTAAAGTTGAAAGAAAAGATGACTCGTGATGATGTCATGAAGATCCTTGCAGAAAAGGGTGGAAGGAAGAAATTGGTGAAGTCAGCTCGAAGGATGATGCAACAAGAGATCCCTGAGCATTCGCATGAAGAACAGATTAATGATGTAGTGGATAAGCTGTTAGCTGAAGTACCAAACGATGGTCACAAAATAAAGAAAAATGATAGTCACTTGTGGGGTATGAATTAGACGTTATTATTTATCGTTTGTAACTTTAATTTATTTTTAGTTGGTTCTATCGCAAAGCAGAATACGTATTGCCATATTTGAATATTAACATTCAGAATTTGTAGGACTACGTATGCAAACGTCTAAAGAAACTTTGTTAGGGCATTGCTATTGTAGTATTTTTTAAGCAATTAATACTTTCACAGATCCCCAAGGCGAGTTAGAAGAGAAAAAAAGTTACCATGAAAACAAGCGCAGCGGCCGCCGAATCTTCAAGGGAGAGAGGACGAACATCAGACTCTATCCATTCATGGCTTCTGTCCACCTGATGGGCAGATTCTGGTGTGGAGCAGTTCTGTACAGCAAGGATCTGATGATCACCTCTGCTTCTTGTTTACAGTTGTAAGTATGATTATGGAAAGAACATCACCAGAAAATGATGTTAAACTTTTAGATAAGTTTTAGGAGAGGTAGCAATAATTTGCGATCAGGTCAAGTTTAGAAACATCATTAGATGTAGTCCCAATAGTGATCCCTTTTTGAATAATTTTGTAATTTCTCAGGATGCATAACAACCGCTTCTTCCGAGAAAACCCACGAGTATTACAAGTAAGGATCGGCAGCAACCACAGTCGGATTGGAGGCGAAATGATTGATGTATTGATGGTAAGATTCAACATGTACCTATGTAGTGTTACAAGGTATCATGACCAAAGTCTTTGCATTGGGTCGAGAAACACCACCATATTCGAAAAGAAGTCAGGAAAATGAAGATTGCTTATCATTTAAAGATTTTAAGAATTTACTCCAATAACGAGGGTCCGTAAGAAAAGCGAGATTCTCACTTAAAAACATCTCCAAAAGTCTTAACTGAACCAACGTGACCAAAATTATGTACTAAATCGTTATCAATTTTCTCAGGTATACTTCCACCCTGGCTACAACCCAAGGACCTTAAAATGCAACTTGGCAGTGCTGCGTCTTCGTCGTCAGATACTCTTCACTCACCATGTCCTGACGAAGAGCATTCCCATTGCACTAGAACCTCATACCCCGCCACCAACTGCAGAAGTTCTGGTGCTGGGTTGGGGAGTTACCAAGGTATTTATAATTTCCCTTAAAATATACGTTTGAATTTTTCGAAGCAGATCAGTCCACCCATCATAGCAGATAAGCATATTTCAAGTACCGTGAGGGTAAAATTTGGGAGACGCTTAGGTGCAGCAGTGGTTATTATTTTTGGACGAAACGATGATCAAGAAGCAAAAAAAAGATTTCTTATAATTTATAAAAGATTTTGTTTTAGATATCACAAAAGATGGCGTACGAGCCGATATTCTTGCAGAGGAAGATATTACCTGTGTATCCCAATTCCTTTTGTAAAGAGGTTTATGGAGAGTAAGTATCAAAGTTTTTATAGTGATCCAGTTATACAAATGTGTTGAAAATAAAACTGGGATGAGAGCAAGAGGATGATGATGATAATGTTTTCAAAAAATATTAGACAAACGAACTATAATAATGGGCCTTTTATTTCAGCAAGTTCATTACGGAGACCATGTTTTGTGCAGGCACATTCACGACGGGAGAAGGAGCTTGTGATGTAAGTCCACAATGCATTTCACATTTACATTATTAAAGAACTCAAAAAACTAGAAACAGACATGCTAACTAATCAATCAACACAAATGGTTGAAACCGAAAGTTTACAAAGCATGAAATGTACTTTTAAGGCGAATGTCAGTTCATCATCATCTTCCTGCCCTGTTCCCAAGTCATTTGGGGTCGGCGCAACATGTCTTTTTCTTTCATTCCTCTTTGCCAGACGCCTTGCTTACATCCACTCCCTTCTGGTTCATGTCCTCTTTCAGGCAATTAATCCATCTTTTCCTCGGTCTACCTTTGCCTCACCATCCTTCTACATTCATACTCAACACACGTTGTCACATGCGAATGCTTGTTAATATGATAAAAATGCTATCAATTTTGATGAGATTCACGATATAATTAATGTCATTTTTAATGATGATTACGATTTCTAGCATGACGCAGGTGGACCAGCAATATTATCAGGTCGGCTAGTAGGTGTTATATCATTTGGACCAGCTGTCTGTGGATACGCAGATGCACCTACGGTATTCACTCTAGTGGGCGCCTACTCTGACTGGATTGAATCTGTCAGCGAATCTGTGAGTATGGTTTTGAATCTTAGCTTAGTATTTGTTTGCTTATCCATTGCTTTTCGAATTAGATTATTGGTGTAAATTGAATGTACCTAGATGATTTAGGTCATCTCGACGAAACCTGGACTATAAAGTCTGAAATTACCATCCCGCATTGAGCAAGCGTGGTGATTAATGCTCAATCCTTCTCTGTGAATGTAGGTCTGTGCCCAGCAGTGGGACGATAAAAAAGCAGGTGTTGGCTGTTTTTGATGAAAATGGACAACTAGAGAAAACTATTTCCAAGTTTCATCGTTTTTAAAATTAATTATAAATTCTTTCACAGATGGCAGGATACTACACAGGCGGGGCTCGTTCCACAACAACTACAAAATCGCCACTCGGCGAATTCATCGCGACATACAAAGTTGGGAAAGCTGGTCATGCCAAACCTACATTCATTGGTCCATTGACGTTAAAAACTGAAGTAGTTATTAATACGACTACGACAGCTATGACGACTACTACAGAAACTACAGATGTCTCTCCTGCGACAGGGTTGAGAGGGGGTTACGAGTCTGATGGCTGGAGTATTGACGTCAATAATAAATAATTTACCTTTATGGATTTGCTTTTTTGTAGTTTAGTTATTGCTAACTCTCTAGGT
This sequence comes from Helicoverpa zea x Helicoverpa armigera, assembly GCA_033682625.1. Taxonomy (NCBI): domain Eukaryota; kingdom Metazoa; phylum Arthropoda; class Insecta; order Lepidoptera; family Noctuidae; genus Helicoverpa; species Helicoverpa zea x Helicoverpa armigera. The sequence continues at coordinate 8,830,945 of JAWIIS010000053.1, read as the reverse complement.
TTGTTTTTTTTTATGTGTAATAGACAGTTATTTGAGTAGGCTCTCCATTCAAAACCTTGTATTACTTAGCTTTCTTATATAGAGTGTCATTTAGTAGACTTCTCAACAGGTCAATATTATAGCAATTTCATAATGCTTCTATAATCTCATCAACCTACATTCTTGGGACCATTGACCTGAAGAAATTATTAACACGACTACGACAGCTATGACAACTACTACAGAAACTACAGATGTCTCTCCTGCGACAGGGTTGAGAGGAGGATACGAGTCTGATGGCTGGAGTATTGACGTCAATAATAAATAATATACCGTTTTGGATTTGTTTTTTTGTAGTTTAGCTATTGCTAACTCTCTAGGTTTGATTTTTTTATGTGTAATAGACAGTTATTTGACTAGGCTCTCCATTCAAAACCTTTTGTACTACTGTGTTTGTTTCATTTTTTGGTATCGCTATTCCTATGTATAGAGTTTTGATATGTGTAATGGGTAGTATCAATTTGAATGTTTAGAAATCAGTTAGGACTGTCGTTTACTAATCTCCCAGGCAATTGTGTTACTTATTATCAATTTCAGGAGATTAGGTATGATGCATTACCTAAGTCATTGTCAAGTATATACACACAGTCTTGTTACTACTGTAAAAAAATTGCTTTTGTAAAATGGTTCCGTAATCAATAAACCTATGGAGGCGATAAGTTCAGAATAACTAAGGAGTTTCTATGTGATGTATGTAATTCAGTTTATATTTCTTTTCATGCGAGCACTAACGCTTTAGCAGATGAAGTGAGAAATAAGTCAGTTTTAGAAGATAAACTTGTCAGAAAAGATATTAACAAAAATTCTTGAGAGAAACAATTGACAGCGGCTCGTGGGTCTTTATTTATTTGGAGCATCCTAATAAAACCCTTATTGATAATACTACTGCCCAAGCGTTTAATAAAAGCAGATAAAAATAAAATAATGGCTTCAACATCAAAATGGCTATTGGAGAGATAACCGACAGTATTGGTGATAAAATTAGCAGTAAAGTAAGTTATGTTCGCATAATAATTGCGTATTTCGCCGCAGGCGAAGACGTTAAGTTAATGTTTGAAGGGTCACGACCTGTTGCTTTATATTGAGGATTTTGAGAAACAAAATAATACTCATCGGCACGCCAACTTTTAATTGGTGACCGATTTTTTGTAAGAGACAAACAGAACACACTGATAGTCATATTGCAACGTCCTACAGAAAGTCTGACTAATTTCTAAAGTTTGATTAATTTAGCGTCCGTCAACTTTTTGCGGTCACGCATGCATGGATGCCACTGTACGTACAAACTGGGTGATGTTGGTCGTAAAAAAAAACGAATGAAAAATCTGCTGTTTTGAATGCGCTTATAGGATTTTATTTGGCTTAAAGTACGGTTGTAGAAATTAAGGAGACAATTTACAATGAATGCATTATGTTACAATACTAAAATAAAGCACAAAGGGCGCATCTGGCAAACACATTATATTTTATGGCATTAAGTCTGCAAATTCCCACAACTACCTCACCTTCCAACGTGAAAATTCACATTTATGCTGATTACTCAACCCTAAAAAAAGGCTGAACACGGCAAACATTTTACTGCGTCCATAAACACGTTTGCGGTAGTTACAATTAAGTGCGTCAGTTACCGTCAGATGGCGCGAGTGGTACCTGCCGTTATGGCGGTTTAGGGTCGTGGCATACATATCAATTCTGAAATGTTCGCCAGTGTGAAATACTAGCTTCCCTCCATGGTTTCTCTATTCCCTTTGGGAATAATTTGGGAAGAAAAGTTATAATTTGGACAAGATTCTAAGTTAGCCGAAACCGTTCAGTCGTTAAAGCGTAGTGGTTTGCTAAACGATTGTTACCCAAAATATCATAGAAACTAGTACAGATATTATTTAGGCATTATCTTAATATCTAAACCTACATACTTTCTCACAACCTAACTTTCGCATTTATACATAAGTAGAATTGCCCCGAGGCGAGACAATAACGTTACGATTGCTATAAGTACCTATGCGTTGCAGGAGGTGGCTTCATAGAATTGATACTGAAAGGCTCGAATTTGTACGGTGATTATCCCTTTCCGAGTGGCTATGTATGTTACGACCCTTAAATTGCTTTATGGTGCGTAGCTCGTGTTGGGTGTAGATAGGCCTTTGTGGGAAATGATTTTATTGTTCACTGTAAAACATACATAGATAGCACGGACGTACATACTTAGGGTACATATATATAAGTAGGGTACATGGACGTTTTATTTGTATTTGGACAATAGGTTCTTCAGTTTACAGTATCAATAAACAGTCTTAAATTAACCGACTTCCAAAAAAAAGTTTATCTTTGACCTATGTGTATGTAAATTTGTACGAGATTACCTCATGTTTGGTTACACCAAATTTTAATGCGGTTTGCAGCATTTGTCAGAGTCGGAGGAGGTTTTAGGGAGTATTGAAGAAGGTTTAATTTAAACGATTATAGAAACTACGCTTTCTAACGGGTATCGGGTTTCTCGAATAAATGGGTTGAGGTGGTCAGATAGGCAGTCGCTCCTTGTAAAGGGTTGGTACTTATCTGCTTCTAGTTAGACTACATACCGACCCCAATATAGTTGGCAAAGGGCTAGGCAGATGAAAACATAATATCAAGTTGTTACATATGATATTTATCAGTATTTGTCGTTATATTTACCGTCCATACCTAGCATCCAATTTACAGTGGTTTTAACCCAACTATTATCTCAATTACTAACGTAACTTTAACCTTTAAGGTAAACGCGGGTGAAGTCGTCATGCCCCAATAGTCGTCAATTAATCTTAAAACTTTTATTATTATTTTCTACTGAACTTAAAATAGGCCGGTTTATATATCAACATATTCTTGATAATATATTGCACAATTGAAATAACAATACGGGGTTTTAACAGTCACGGCTTCTAAGATATGTTATTTCAAACGTGTGTGCCCTAACAAAATCGTTTTTTCGTGAAGTTCAGCTGTCAAAAGTGAAACCCAGCACGTGGTTTTGTGTTTTGATTTAAATAACTCCAGTGGGGTCTGTGGTATGTTTCTTTGTTTAATTAGATAGTTAAGTTTATTTGCTAGCAATGTAATATGCAATTTGGAATACTTTTAACATAGAAGATATATTTTTTTAATGTGACATCTATTGGTACTTCAAAACTCCCATTTGACCCAAAACCCGTCAATTTTACAATTATTATGACGACTACTGGGACATACTCAAAAGTTGCACCTAAATTCGTCATGATGAGGATATTTTGTGTTTTACAGTACAAAATGCGAATAAATAGCTAATATCGGGACTTTTACAAAATTGATAACTGTTTAGAATAAACATATTTAAGGTTTAGACTACATTTGTTCATAAAACTGCGTATCTTTTAAGCTTTTTCTTATGGGTAAATTTTACTCTGCTGGTTCTAGATGCACGTACACAGTCATGTTATTCGATTCAATTCATATGTTTCTTAATGGTTAAATCCCCTGTTTTCTATAAGTATGCACGTTCTACGAGTGTTTTTCCAGGTATATGTTGGCAGCTGTAGACCTCCGCCATTCGATTAAGATCTACCGCTTTGGGTACAAGTAGGTCTAGCACTAGCCTTTGTTTCTACTACGCTTGGATTAAAATTTGTGGCAAACAAAAATTGACTGTTCTTACACTATGCTTTTTGTTCGAAATAACTGCATTTCGTCACGCGTATTGTACCGCGTCTTCCTAACGTGCCTTAATAGCGCCTGTATACAAATTATGTCATTCAACTAGTTTTGACGCAAAAAATATTAAAATCAGTTTTAAAACTAAGATGACATAGCTTCCATCGTTGTCACTAATTTGCTTGTCGTATTCGATATTGATGGGTAAAGAGTAATCTTAAGTAAGATTTTTTTATTTTAAAATTGTCTGTATTTAGTGATTGCATGATCGTAATTTTAATAGCAGATCATGACTGAAAGAAACTACAAGCAAGAGGGCCTTTTAAAAGTCATAAAAGCTGTAAATCAAGGGGCCACACACACCATCAGATGCAGCAAGAAAATTTAAAACGCCCTTTTGAGACAACTTTAATGAAATGGTGACACAAAACCGACGATTATCCCTGTATATATATACTATAGAAATGAACCCAAGGACAATCTCCGGTTCTGCGCTAAACTATTGCTAACTATGGAGCAAAACTACTTGGGCTTTTTTTTGCGTTGGGATGTTAGTGAATTAGGATTTAGGAAACTATAGGAACTATGGCACCTGGAAAAAAAGTCGTGGTGGCCTGGTGGGCCAAGAATCAACCTCTCAAGTATGAGGGCGCGGGTTCGATTCCAGGGCAGGCAAGTACCAATGCAACTTTTCTAAGTTTGTATGTACTTTCTAAGTATATCCTGCAATGACACCAATGACTCTGTTTCGGATGGCACGTTAAACTGTAGGTCCCGGTCATTGAACATCCTTGGCAGGCATCCAGTCGTTACGGGTAGTCAAAAGCCAGTAAGTCTCACACCAGTCTAACAATCCAATACCCCTTGTATTGGGTTGCCTGGGTAACTGGGTTGAGGAGGTCAGATAGGCAGTCGCTTCTTGTAAAGCACTGGTACTCGGCTGAATCCAGTTAGACTGGAAGCCGACCCCAACATAGTTGGGAAAAAAGGCTCGGAGGATGATGCTGATGAGGAACCATGGCACCTGCCGATGACAATGTATAAAATACATGTTAAAATGGCAGGTCGAGACTCGCCACCTCACTTACTGGGCCCCCAGGAATCAGTCGCTAAATTCGCAACAAGAGGGCAACAGGTACATGAGGGGCTGAAGGGTGAGGATACCTCGGCGGACTTTAAACGCAGATCACGCGCTCCCTGTGGGTCCAGCATCACCGGCCCACCCACCACTTACCACGAGGCATCTACCCTATGAGCAGGGCGCAGGGCTGCTAACCCTGCTCTAGCGACTCCACTCTGGTCGGCCAATGAAGGCAAGCCAAGAGGCAGGAGACCTTCACTCCGGCATGCCGGAGATGGGGGACAGTATACTCTCCCCGGAGCACTCGGATATATAGTCATCCGCCTCAGATGGCCTGTGGGGCTTATTAGATATTATTATTATTGGGTTTGAACGGTTAGTTGTACCTAATCATATTGTATTTTTTGATTGATACCTTTAAGACAGTAGACAGTTTGAACTGTCTATAGAGATTTTTGCAAATGGTACTTAGCATGCGCTAAGCAGTTCAGAAGTTTTGATGAATGACAACCTTACCTACATCTATGAATGTTAGTATTAATTCGCGGAAAGCTATAAATGAATGTGGCTTTTAATTTTTGTGAATACTAATTATTTTATTTTACAATTTAAATATTTTAAAAGTAATTATTTTACTCGTGCTACATATGCACATGACTGCATGGTTATTATGATTAAGAATTATAACATATATTTTATAGACTGGTTTTGTGATTCCAAGCGTTTGATAGATAGGAATATAAATTAAAATGCAACTATGTATCTGTTTTATTGAATACCTGCTCTTCTAACAGATTATGACCTGCTATTCTAAATAGGAATTTGGTTTTTCATCTATCTACCTATCTAATGTTTCAAAAGCACAAGTATGCTTAACAAATTCAAGCAAAAAAAAATGTACATAACTTGAACCTTATGTTCAAGAGCAGAGAGTTTACATTAGCATTAAAAGTTGACGAATACTGGGAATATTTGACGAGTATCCGTACAAATCAGACGACTATTGGTACAAATCGGCCTTTTTTTACTTTTGCCTTAATAAGTATATAAACCCATCAACATTATTAAAAAAACATTAGTTATTTAGAATAATGAATAAATACTCTATCACGTCATGCAAAAATTTTCATTTTCTATTAAATATTTAACACACAGTAGCGCTTCAAAGTCAGTGATTTCCGAAATCCGACGACTATTGGTACGTTTACCTTACTAAAGTCTAACCTTTCGCCCACAGATCTATGAACAAAGCAATAAGATATTATTTTAGAACTAAATTGTTTCTATGTCTGTGTTTACGTTTCATTTGGTTATTGTTTGGTATTTTTAGATTTATGTTACGTTTTTAAATTCTGTCTGGGTCTGGTTTATTTTTGAAACCAGAGTTGAAATGTGGGGTATAAATGCGTGGGTGTATACCCGCTCGTATACAACAATTATATAAAAACGTTTAAAATTGTATTTTTTTATATATTTTAAGCTCACTTTTACTATGGTGACCATAAAAAAATTTACGTCATCTACTATTGTTAACTATTATCTAATATGCATGCATTTTATCCTAAACTCTTTTATTTAGTTGTAAATCTTCAAATCGCGCCGGAATTTTGGTTATTTATGGAGCCCTTCGTAGGCCATAGAAACTCGAACAATTTCACAGTACCGGGTTCATACTAAACTTACAGATTTATTCATTCAATGTCTATTTTTTTTTAATGAAAACCTCTTCTACCCTCGACCAACCACCTAGGTACTCAAATATAAACCGTCCAAACAGTTTTCCACCAGAAAACAAATGCTTCCCACTAAATCCTCACCTAATACACTGCGGTGCAGACGTATGGGAACCATTACCGCGCTATGACACTATTTGTTACACCCGACGGACAAAAAAATGGGACATTTTGAACATTGTTTTTTTTTGTGGTCGTGGATTTGTTATTGAAAGTTTAGAGTTTCAAGTGTTTGGTTTAGTGGTAAGTTTTTATCAGTCAGACTTTTATGTTAAGTTTATATAAGTTAGATCAAACGAATTGGCATGACTAATAATTTCACATTATATTATGTTACAAGACAATGGGAACGATGGAATTGATTAATTAGTATGACATAGATGTTATATTTAACGAAAGCGGGTGAGCTATAATTGTATATGTATTTTAATTGCACAACGTCTAATCGTCACATAGGTATGTATATGACTCGGCAACTACTGAATGCTCCTGAATTTCTGCAAGTCAATGTATATGTACGCATTTATAAACACAAGTATGGTACAGCGACTTACGTGAGAGAAAAAAACTAAACCTTGATAAAAAATAAATAACGACATCGTAGGAACTAAGGCCTTTCAGACAGGCGATCATCAAACAAGATCCCTTACATAAAGCATCTCCCATTTGCGCAGAATAATTTATATGTGTACCTGATACCCTATATCAGGGTTGGAGAACCTTTGGGTAGTTAGTAAAAGAAATGCTATGATGGAAATATTTGCTCCCAATGAAACAGTTACAGCAATTTCATAGATGTGGCTTGCATAATATGCAAGTCAAAATTAATTCAACTACAACTCAAAAGTACCTACATTAAAATTTGTTCGTGCAAAAAAAGCATTGTAGGCGCGAGTCCACTGCTTGCATGAGTTCGCGGATATGCAGTTTCATGAACATTTTGGAAATGTTTGCTCATTATTTGTTACTGTTTTCTAGAAGGGTAGAGCAAGAGAAACATTTGTGTGCGTGTTTCATTGCCACCCAGTACTGCGCACCGGTGAAGCCTTCTTCTACAAAAGTAGGTTCTGGTAACAGTTGGTTCAAAGAGAACTTAAGTAATTCGATTTAAGTTAGCCTATAATGACGACTACATAATCTTCACATGACACCATCTAGTCCATCACACGCCGCAAAAAATGGCGTCTACAAATTATTTCCCAAACAATACCAAAAGTTGACCATCCCTACCGACCTAATAAGGAGTAGTAAATGAAGTCAGTAAAACCATTGGAATCCTATACCATGTTAGTGCGAGACGTGACTGCCAACGATAATGACCAGGGTGGGTACTGGGTAGTAGGTCACATGTGTTGTTTATTTATGGGAATCGAAGGTAGGGCTTGAATACTGGAGTTAAAGTTGTCCTTATTTTTTTGTACGACTACTACACTGACTACTACACTCGCGAGCAAAAAAATGGAATCACTCCGTGCGCTATACAAATAAAACGATTGCTAATAATACAATATTTACAGTTAAATGTTTATTAAGGTCTCATTTGAAAGCCTATACTTTTAGCTTTAAGGATAGAAACAAAAAAATCATTTGAACTGAATAGTATAGCGCAAGGGGGCGATTCCATTTTTTTGCTCGGGCGTGTAGTATCGTCTGCCAAAAGTGTATATATGTGACCCACAATTTAACTCGCCTTTCAAAACAGAAGAACTCATTATAACATCAATGGCCACCCATCCACGGACCTTAAACCCGATCGACTAATGGAAATATTACTAAGCCACAAGATTTCCAATATATTTTTTAAATAATTATATCGTATTTATTGTAATCAAAATATCAAAATTACTTTGCTAAGCTTTATATAGATGCTTGTACTTAAAGTCATTATTAAGTTAAGACCGTGATTAAATTTTAATTACTTTCGTTCAGCAGATAATTCATTTACTTACAGAATAATTAAATGACCTAATTTTAAGATTAAAACTCCGTTTTCTTCAAATATCTTCTGATTTCTTTTTTAGGCGGATAGTCTAGGTAGAGTCCGAGAAAGGAAATAAGATTTTAACTCGGTTGCGAAAATTTGTTCTCTCAAGTCAGCTTCAGGAACAGCTAATCATCATCTGGCCTTTTGTCATTCCACTGCTGGGCACAGGCATCCTCTTATACGGAGAAGGATTGAGAGTTAATCACCAATTTGAAAAAAACTTACACTTTTGGAAAACTACACTCCTCCCAAAGAACAGGTTAGGTATATTTTGACCAAGTACGGGCAGTAGTTCCCACGAAATGCGGGTGAAACCGTGGTAAAACGGCTTGTATTCTATGTGTCTTAAGTAGGTAAGTACATCTATCTGATTTTATATTCGTGACGTCACGAGAAGCCGCGAGGCCGATCGGGTCACATGACGCGCTCATGTTTATAAATAAATCTTCGGAGAACTTCGTCACATCTTATATTTTTAAATCGCAAAATATAGCTGCTTTTGACATTAACAGTAATGTCAAAAATATGTTTTAGTCTGTAGTAAAGTTGTTTACGAAATATAAAAGTTACATTTCCAAGAAGTGGTTATCATGGTGTGGCCGAATTAGTTTTAAGAATTATTTAATTATATTTTATAGTTATCACAAATTTTAAACATCAATATTCCTACTGAAAAAAACTTTTAAGCTTGACTTTATTTTATTATACCTGGAAGAAAACCTACGTAAGCTCGCAATAAATAAGAGATGCATTCTCGAAAAATCATATTTACAAAATTCAAGCACCTTTCAACAGCAATAAAGTGCTTTCAAAAAACACACTACCTACTTCATAAAGCCGTGCATGTTCGTCACGGTATAACAGTAGGCGGCAGCTACATTACTGTTAAGTGCAGTGCTCCTGCGTCGCGATTGGTTGAATTGTAAAGCGGGCCGCCTGTCACACCGTAGCGTAGCGGTTATGAATATTTGAGTTGAGATTTTTTAGGTGGGATAGTTTATATGAGTTGTTTAGTTTCCTATTGTTTTAATTTTCACTTGGTTTTCAACTACATTATATTCTCTTGGTATTAGAAATGTGTTCCGTTAATTTTTTAATCATCATCATCATCAGCCTATCGCAGTCCACTGCTGGACATAGGCCTCTCCAAGCGCACACCACTAAGATCGATTTTCAGCTTCTCGCATCCAGCTCCTGCCAGCCGTCTTGCGCAAGTCATCACTCCACCGTGCCTGAGATTCATTGCCATTGCTTTATTTATCTGTTAAAAAAAAAAACAACATCACTCTATTTTTTATATCACGTTTGCATCGGTGTCACAGCCACATTTTGCTCAGTGACAAAACATATGAAGTTCATAAATTCATGTAGCGATGTACCACGGCGCCATTAGTTGCCACTCAACCCTGTAATTGCTACTGCTAGGCACGCCATGTGCGAGCATGCACAGGGTTAAATTGTGGCCAATTATGTATGTGCAGTAATTTAGCTGCTTTCCAGATGTAGCTGGATTTTGGTATTATTGTAAGATAACTAGCTAGCTTAGTATCAAGGTATCATGATTGTGAATCTGGTTAACCCGTATTTCCATTCAGATTGCTCTGCAAATTTTCATCTTATATAATCTGTCCAGCAGTTAAACATTTAAATGTAACTGAGAGACAGATATAGTTAGTACAGGGAAGACCATTGTCCAAACTGATAGTCGTTGATAATTCCTTAATTAAAGATTGTATACTGTTCATTCTCAATAACAAAACTGAAATGAATGAAAAAGCAATCCTTCATAACTCTTTTATTTTCATGTCTGAGCTGAGACTTCTAAACCCAGCCTATTCATCATAATCCTTCTCTGTAGCTATATTTATCAAAACATTATGACATATCTAAATCTCAATTAATTTAAATTAAATACACTCACGAAAAAAATACACGATACACACGAACAACAAATTATTTCCATTATGTTTTACCTCTGACGCGTAACATTAAAACCGCTTCAAACTGCCTGTCAGCGCTGCGCGGCTGTTTGAACCGGATCCAAGTGGATACAACCGGTTATGACCGGGTGAACAATAAAAACTGTGGATTTATGTAACACTCGTAAAACAGGAGTGGTTTTAAAATTTTAAATGAAATGGGAGGGGTTAGTGTGTTGTGATGATTTATTTTTACTTGTAGCTCTACTTCTGTTGATAACAACCTGTAAGGGTAGGTACAATTATGTACTAGGACTCAATTTTTATGTATCTTATGTATACTTTAAATTTGATGTCCATCGCACAAAACATCTTCCTAAATGGTTATGAGGAGCAAAATTTATTTCGCAGACCAAATTCTCTCTCTCTCTCAAGCGAGCTTTACTTTTTGCATCGTGTAATGTCCTCCAAAGTAGCCCTTTAAAAGATCCATTTTCAGTATATTCCTACAACACAGTAGGTATAAAGTTCTACTAGCCCCACTAAACCATAATTAAATTACAAACAACGCACTTACCAAAATGAACGGAGTTTAACCTAAAGTGTAATTGGCGAACATTTAGTGTGCACGGTTCAACTACTATCAACCGCTCAGATCCGGTGTGGAGCGGTTTGATCCGGTTTCGGGCGGTGTAGTCCGTAATAAATACCGTTTTAAGGGGTTGATAGTTTGGTTAATTTGGTTTAATTGAATCGTTGGTGTAGTGGTCGACTAATAAGTATGAGGTTTAGATCAAATTAAGACAGTACCTAATTTTATTTAACTTAAAGTTCTGCAGATTGTAAAAACCGATTGTATTTAATGGTATATTAGATTTTGTGTAAAATATCAAGTAAAGACTTTCAAGATGATTTCAGAGAGAAGATCCATTCTATGTATATTCTGTTTGATCGACAAAAAGACTTAGAACAGTAAGATAAAAACAGAGAAAGTAACGAGGAAAAATGTTGTTCCAAGTAGAGCGATGACGGCCTATGATAGATAAAATCACACCAACATTTTTCCAACAGCTAAAGTCTACAAAAACGTAACTAATGTTCTGAAGATTTTGATAAGCCCTGGGCAGTGGACACCTTACTTCATAACTCTTAAGCTTACTAACTCCTAAAGTTTCTTAATATAACATAGTCCTATATGACAGTCTATATTATTACCACAATTAATAAGGCTGTAGACGAAAAACTTCTAAAAGTACTTCAAGGCAGTTTTTCGTAGTCTTAAAAACTTTTTACGTTGTAGAAAATGCTCATATGAGCGAAGTCTCCTAAGCTTTAACTTAAGTAAGTCTTAGAGTAGTCGCACTGCAAACTAAACAGTCGGCCGACAGTTGAAAGAAAGAAACATTTATTTGACAGAATATGGGTACAAATCAGTTGTTAGGTGTAGTTATCAGTTCTAACCATACTCTGTCATGATCAGGCGTACAAATTTTTATTGTTTTTATTGACCTAATTGGCTAACATTTTTAAGAAAATATTGATTCCAATCAAAGTTTTGAGGCGCTCCCATACCGGCTAAATACCTGATCTTTTTAATGTGGATACTACCATTCATCTTCATACTGATTTATGAGCCCAAACAAACTATCGGCCGACTAAAAAGTCTGTAGTGTACCTAGTATTCTTAAGAAAGCCTAAATGTCAAATGACAAAAGTATTTTTGTCTTTGAAGCTTTCAGCTGAAAATAAACGTTTTTCTTTGTAAAAGAACTCTTATTTATTATGTATCCTGCCAGTTTTCAGATATAACGCGTTATTTTGAGAACTTTGGACAATTTTAGACTGTGAATAAATACTTTTTTGATGAATGACAGAATTTTTTATTTGACTGTAAAAGTGAAAGTAAGCTGTTTTACTAATGTGTGAATTATAATATTTTATGAGAAATAATAGTAGTTAAATAAAAGATGAATCGGTCTGTAGATGTGTTTGTAGTTATTTTTGTGGGAGTTCCAAAGTAAAAATAATATATTATTTTATAATAAACAGTCCACAGCAGTTGCTTAAACACTTGCTTGACATAATTAAAAAAAATATATACACCTAACACCTCTATCAAAAAATATTAACCCCAGACGCTCAAACCATTCTTACCACCAAAAATTACCCCAAATTTTCTTAGAAAACCCCATACAAATTTTCACTTAAGAAAATCATGACACCCCAGCTGTTCAAGTGCTCACCCACTTACTGGTTCAATATTCAGCGCTCGGCTGTTACATAAATGATGGGACTCCAACTTACCTGAAATGAGAAAAGTTCAGTTAATTTCAGTGTTAGTTTATGTACGAGCTCTGCTTACCCCTTTTGAGATAACTTTAGTTTATAGGTCAGTGGAATTAAAAATGGGAATTTAGTTAGATACGTTTCTGTTCTACATTATATAGCTATATTATCTTTTTGATTAGGATAATTGACAGTATTTTCCACTGTGTTAGTTTTTCTGTCAATTCATAAAAAGTTTGATGAACAGTGTGAGGACAGGTTGATCCTGAAATCCTCAAAATGCAATGTATGAGGTATTATACAATTTTGTAAACAAAAATGCTCAATTATTTTTTATTCATGCACAACATTTGAACAGTTTTGCAGAATTTTTTGAGAACGCGCAAATAAATAAAGTTATTTCTTAAACACTTAAGTGACCATTTACTCATATACTCCCACATAAAATTTAAAATAATCCCCAACCGTCTTATAAAACAACCTTCATAATAATATACCACAAAAGTGCTACAATAAAATAATTTATTAGCTCCACTATAAAATACCACTTAAATGAAACGATGCATAGTAAACTGTCAACGATTGATATTGATGCGCGCTGGGAATCGAACCCAACACCCCGAGGTAGGGGCGAATGACACCGTCTGGGGTTACATATCAATTGACCTTTAGAAAGGTCAAATAAATAAAATAAGTACATAAATAAAATTGGTAAAAATATATTTTCTTAAGATTGAAGTTAAGGTCTAATGAGTATTGCCAAAGGTTTCTGTTAAAATAATTTTTTGTATTTTTAAGACTCAGTACAATGTAACTGCGATTTTTTAAGAAATATCGAAATCTATACTAATATTATAAAGAGGAAAACTTTGTTTGTTTGTTTGTTTGGTTGTAATGAATAGGCTTAAAAACTACTGGACAGTTTTTAAAAATTCTTTCACCATTCGAAAGCTACATTATCCACGAGTAACATAAGCTATATTTATCCCGGTACCACGGGACGAGTAGTTACCACGGGACGCGGGTGAAACCGCGGGAAAACGGCTAGTAATAAATATATTGATACGCCTTTCACACATGGTCGGCACAATTAATCGCTTAGGTCGTGGGTGCTTAGACAACTGGTAATCTACATCATTATGCTTACTCATACATTATATTTATAAGTACAGTTATATCACCTAGACTAGACTATTACATAGCCAATGAGAAATCGAACCCGGGACGCAAACGCTTAGCAAGAAGAGTATTCCTATTACCTACATAAAATTCATCAATAATAAAATACTTAGGAATTTGAATGAAAAACTGCACTAAAAATTATCCTCACAACAGTCACAACCCATATGTCAGCTATCTCTATCTTCTAACCTTCTCATGTCGTATATAATCTGAAGCGACGGATTGTCGGTCTGTTTGTACAAGTGCCAGAGGAAATATCTGCTGAATTACATATTTGAGGCCTTTGCTTTCTTGGCATATTTGATATTTGATTATGTCAAGGTTTCGGGTTGCAGGATTTTATTTTTAACCGACTTTCCTAAAACGAGGATTTATATTCGGATGTTTGTAACTTTATTTTTAACTTTGACAGATTTTTTTCCTCAAAACAATGGATGCTTGTCTATACTCTTACATGCATGACATCAAACTGCTTACTTCCTTTTTTGAAGTCGGTTAAAAAAACTCACAGCTCCTTTTAACGTTCTCGTTTCGTATATAAATCTAAAGTGACTGTGGTTCTGTTTGTACAAGCTTCAGAGGGAATATCTGCTGAATTACATGTTAGAGGCCTTTGCTTTCTTGTCATATTTGATTATGTCAGGGTTTTGGGTTACGGGATTTCATTCTTGTGAGTATGAGTATGGGTATTTATTTTTAACCAACTTCCATAAAGGAGGAGTTCCTCAATTCAATAAATAACTCAGTTTATGTTTCTATCTTAAACTTTCTTCTATCCACACTTGATATCAACGGGTGCTTATCCATACCAATATTGTAAAACTGAATAGTTTGTTTGTTTTAACGCTCATGTCTCAGTAACTACTTAACCGATTTGAATATTTTTTTGAGAGCATATAGTCCATTTATGAAGAAGGTTATAAACTACTTTTAATCTAGATGCAAAGATTTGTTCTTACAGGACGGAGGTGAAACCGCTGGTTGAAGCTAATTTAATGTTATTAACTATAGTTTTCTCAGAATTCTAATAAAATCAATATCATCAACTATCAAACACCCTTATTTCCTACACCCATCTTCAGCAACAAAAACAGCCTTCACATTCCATCCTTATATTCGCCCATGAATAATTTACAGTCAGTAACACAATTATTACGCGAGCTCCGTATAAATGAGTTAGTCGCAACTCCGTAACGCAGTTACCGGGACGTCACATACAAGTTCCAACCTTTAGTTACATGACCATGTATTCGTTAAAGTTTTGATAGGTATACTTGTGGACCTAGGGACCTATAGGACCTGGGTTTTCATGTTTATTTGAGTGACTTAGCGGTCGCTGCTGCGGAAAAAAGGACTGTATCCATGTCCAGGGCCTCGTTTTCTATAAAAGCTGTTTTCAGCTGTCTTCAAATAAGTTTGCCGCTCTGAAGACTTCCATTTCATGCCTCGCGTATATGGAGTAGTATATTGTTCATATACTTAATTAAATAAATAAATATATAGACCGAAGACTAAAGTAGCCAACTTCATAGCATTATAAAAAATGTATAATAGATGAGAACTGTAAGTAAAAAAATGAGATAGATTGGCAGTCACGTAAAACGTTACTTTACTAAGGACTATTTTCTGCATTCATAGAATTCGATAAAAAAGCTGAATTTTATTTAAAAAACATATATTTGCGAAATAATAATGGTTTTTCTACGTAAGTCATTATTTTAATAGTTTTGTCAAAAGATTTCATTCTTAAACCCATTTTTCAGGCTTGCCTTAACAATATCGTTGGTATAATCAGCTATTTACATTCCAAAAGGTTTTCTTACTAATAAAGAGTTTTGTAAATCGCTAGTTTAGTGTACAATTCGTTTTCCTAACTGCTAAGATAAATAACATCATTAAGAGCGAGCGAAGTCGTGACTTCGTATAAATCGTTGCTGTTTCGTTAATAAATGAAAGTTTCTTACAACTATATTGTACAGAGTAAAGAAAGAAGACATTAGTAACATTGTTTAAAAACTATTATGACGAATAATACAACTGAAATGAAGAGACAGAACTTCAAAAAATTAATAAGAGTAAAAAATAACCTACAAATTGCTCTAGTAGTCGGTATCTCGAGGATTCTGCTGCTTTTAATTTCCTGCCAACTTCTGCGACATAGATAAAATAGTCACTGGTCGACTATTCAACCTTCTCTTTCTTCGGAAACCGGTAAAAAATATCTAATCGCCTTGGCACGCCTTTATGCACATATTTTGATCGATTCAAAATTACATATTTTTTTAGTGTGTAAGTGTGCTTGCTTATTGTCACTGTATGTGTCTCAAGAGCGCTTAGTAGACGCATGTACACACACACAAGCATATCTCAACCGCTTTCAAAAGATATATATCATAACAAAGATATATAAAACAAACATATCATTCCAAACAGGTTTAAAGCTTATTCTTAACGAGAGCCGATATCGTTGCCATTAACGTGACGTGAGTGCTATCGTAAAGCCTTTGTCTGTGAGTACATCTCACTTTATATGGGGTATAAAACTCGTGAGATTTTAGGATAGAATATGTTTGTGTTGTTAGTTTATGTGTGTTTGAGTGTATCCTATAGAACTACTACTACTAATAATTAATTATCAAATTGATAGTAAAGATTATATGGATAAATATCTTGTACCAAATTGTTGCCGTGAGCAAGCATACTATGTTCAAGAAGTAGGTCCCAAAAAAGGTACCATACCATTTTATTTTAAAAAAATTACTAAACCGAGAGATATTAATTTAGATGGAAAAGTACTCCCAAATGAGTCAAACCGAAGGTCTAATGCAGAACATAATAATTGTAATAACTTTTTTCGTAAATAACCAAGTTCTATCGCGAAATTCAGCAACTTTACTGCACCAGAACATAGCAGGCTTACTAAATAAAAGAGAGTTAATCGAGGTATGTTTAAATGAACTTTGTAATAAAGACAGAAGTGTAGATATTTTGTGTTTTTCGGAGACGTTTATAAAGTCTGGTGATGAGTCAAATTTAACATTTGAAAAATATAATTTAGCTGCTTCATTTTCACGATTGGGAGCCAAGAGAGGTGGTGTATGTATCTTGACACATAAATCATTGGACTTTAAAAACATTAATTATTTGAAGGAACTTTGCTGTGAAAAGGTATTCGAATGTTGTGGGATAGAGATTCCAGCCTTTCAATGCATTGTTATATGTTTGTATAGAATACCAAAGTCAAACACAGTCGTTTTCTTTGATAAATTTGAAAATTTACTACATAAGCTTCAACTGAAAGATAAAAAGAAAATAATTATAAGTGGTGATTTTAATATAGACACATTAAAAAACAGTCCAGACTCCTCAAAACTTAAAGATTTAATGTCTAATTATGGGTATCAATTACATATTAATCAGCCAACACGACAAAATTCGTGCATTGACCATATCCTGAGTAATATTGATAACGCGGTAGGCACTACCCATGAACTTTTCCTATCAGATCATAATACTTGCCAAAAATTAACATTTCCAATACAAGAACAAAAACCTAGTTTAGATTTCTGGTATACTATGGTTAGAGATTATTCAAGTGAAAACATTACAAAATTTAAACAAGCAATTAGATCTCTATCGTGGAGTGATATATATTGTGAAACCGACGCAAATACAGCATTTAACAATTTTCACGACATATTTACACTTTTCTATAATTTATGTTTTCCTCTGAAAAAAATTAAAACACAAGCTAACGTAACATCCCCTAAATGGATCACTAAAGGCATTAGAATATCATCTAAAAGAAAGAGAGAACTGAAAATGCAATGTCAGCAAAAAAATAACAACAATATAAAAACAACATATAAAAAATACTGTAAAATATTTAAAAAATCCATGATCTTATCTCAAAAACTTACAAATTATAAATATGTATCTAGATCAAAAAATAAAAATAAAGCTACATGGAATATTGTAAAAAACAAAGTAGACTCTCTTAATTATAATAAACAAATAGAAAAAATTACTACTGACACAAATTCAACAATAACTAACCCTAGTGATATCGCTAATACATTTAATGATTTTTTTGTTTCTGTATCTAAAATACTCAAGCCCATAGAAACAAATCCTGGAAACAAAAGTGATTCAAATTCAATAATAAAAAATGATCATAGCTTCTTTTTAAAACCCTGTACTGCGGACGAAATCTTAAGAGTAATAAATTCATTAAACAATAAAAAATCTGTAGGTTATGATGAAATAAGCACAATTATAATAAAAGCTTCAGCAGCGATAATATCACCGGTATTAGCCTATCTAATCAACCTTTCCTTCGCAAATGGTGTCTTCCCAGAAAAACTTAAGATATCAATAGTGAAACCTCTTTTTAAGAAAGGATGTCAATTGGATATAAATAATTATAGACCCGTCACCTTAATTCCCATATTGTCTAAAATCTTTGAAAAAGTTATGCATCGCAGATTAAATGATTTTTTCAATAAATTTAATGTAATCAATGAGGAACAAAACGGGTTTCAGAAAGGAAAATCAACTACATTGGCAGCATACTCATTAGTTAGATCTATTACTGAGAATATAGATAATAAACGAACAGTCACTGTAGTTTTCCTAGACATGAGCAAAGCGTTTGATCTTGTAAACCATGAGAAACTGCTGACAAAATGTGAACAATATGGAATTCGGGGTCCAGCTCTGGAATGGCTTCGAAGTTACTTAAATAATAGAAAGCAGTGCGTAGAAATTATAAATATGAATAAAAATTTCGTCTTGACCACTTACAAATCTAAATTCAAGGTAAATATAGCAGGAGTTCCCCAAGGTAGCATTTTAGGGCCTCTCCTGTTTCTGTTGTATATTAACGATATACCTAATGTTACCCAACATAAATGCGTACTGTTTGCAGACGACATTTCAATTGTTATACCAGATGATGGGAAAGATAATCACACTGAAACAGTACTTACTACTTTACATAAGATCTTTGATTGGCTAAATGCTAATAATTTACAAATAAATCTGTCAAAAACGAATTTCATACAATTTTCTAATTATAAGCAAGTGACACAAAAAATCAATTTAGAGTTCAATGGTGATCAGTTAACAAAAAAATGCAGTGCTAAATTTTTAGGATTAATTCTGGACCAAAACTGTAATTGGAAATTGCATATTGATACTGTCTGTAAAAAACTTAATAGATTTGTATATGCCCTGAAGAAACTAAGACAATGCGCTGATTCTCACACTGCCCTTACCGCATATTATGGATATGTTCAATCTATTCTAAGGTATGGTTTGGTTCTCTGGGGTAATTCTACAGACATAAACAAAGTTTTTGTTGTACAAAAAAAGTGTATTCGTGCTATTTGCGGTGTTGGCCCACTCGAATCTTGTAGACCTCTTTTCAAAAAACTACGTGTAATGACTCTAATATCCTTATATATAGCTGAGATAGGTATGTTTGTTAGAAACCATCCTCACCTTTATCCCAAAGTTAGTGATGATTGTAAATTTAGGCAGAGAGATCCTACTAAATTAAGAATGGAAAGATGTAGAAGTACCTTACATAAGAAAAATAGTCGAATGATGGTAATTAACATATATAATAAAATTCCTAGAGAAATTAGAGAGCTACCTAAAGTAAAATTTAAAAAGAAGTTAAAAGCTTGGCTTATTGAAGGGTGCTTCTACACAATAGAAGAATACATTAATTATAGAAATTAGCTTTTATATATAAGCGTTATAGTTTTAAGCATGATTTATGTTATAATTTTCGCATGCCTACTGAAGGCGAGATATGTTGTGACTTTTTATGTTTTTACCACCTTTTGTGTAAACCATATCTCGGCGAATAAATATTTTCATTTTCATTTTTCATTTTCATTTTCATTACTACTACGCGCATTCAGATTAAACGTAAGTAGCCTTTCTCGAAGTATTGGATAGCTAGCTAACACTGACAGTATTTAAGAAATCGGTACAAAGGTTGGTATGTAATTAAAATTTTGACTCACTATGCCCTGCTCGTAAAGCGTACAGATATAATTAGTACATAAAACTAGGTAAAATCTATATGCATAGTTAGATCGGTCCAGTTACTCCTGAAATTAGCTCTAAATGCGCTAATTAAAATAACAATCCGACTCTTTTTCAAATAAACACATATATATTATAATACTTAAGCTTATGGATACACTTAGACTTTCTTTAGTACATATATTAACACAATAGAGTGTTTGCATACTTAAGTATGTTTATCCGAACAATTATGTTGTTTTCCTAAAAATAAATTAAGACTGAAAACTAACTCCGTGCCAGGCAGATGATAAGACTTTATACAAGTTGAAATAAACAGCACAAATTCTAAGACTACACTTTGATAACAGAGTAGGTAAAGCAGCCAAAATCGGTGTAACCCTGACGTCTTCATAACAATTATTTGCATAAATCATGACGTCATTTAGTGAGTGCACTTTGGAGACTTGAGATGAGGGTCAAAACGAGGGTGGGAAATACTGCTATTAATATTAGACAATCTTACCTCAAGTAGGTAGGTATAAGTAGGTAATATAAGTTCAAAATAATCTCAAATTCACTGAACCACAGAGTAGGTAAAGCAGCCAAAATCGGTGTAACCCTGACGGCTTCATAAGCAGTAATCTGCATTAATCATGACGTCATCTATTTTGTGAGTGCACGCTGGAGACTTGTTCAAGAGCTCTGACGGTTACAAGGGTGGGAAATACTCGTATTAATATTATAATCTTACCTAAAGTGGTGTAAGATTTTGTTGGAGATTTGTAGGTCAGTTTCAGTTCTACACTATTATGATAAAGCGGAAAGGTTTTAATGTATCATGTGTGTAACAAATGAACTACTGAAAAGATTTCAAAAATTCTTTCACAATTAGAATGCTGTTTTATTTTTTTTTGGTATGGGAACTATTTGTAACAGGATATGGGACCGCGGAAAACAGCCACTTTTGTTTCGGGTTCCGCTATAGACCCAAAAGGAAGACAAAAAAAAGTTACTTTACCCTTATGATATGAAAAGGATTGGTAGATTACTAAGGCCCATATTCCTGCCCAAAATATGCCAGAAAAGACTATTCATTATTAAACTAAACGCATAGAAATATCTACCTTATAATCATCATTTATCATCTAACAAACGTAAACATTAAAACAGTACGTACAACTTGACACTTTTACACCATTAGAATCGGCTTTGATCTTATAATCTGAGCTCAATCGGCTCGTTGAGCACGCCGCTACGTGCATCGCGCCGACATCGACAGGGGGAAGTAGGGCCGATTGTATGTGCTTATGTACATAGTGCTTTGTAATGTTGAGTGATAATTTAATCGTAATAATTCATATATGAGGCCATTTTTTTATTCCTATCCGCGTATATACTTTTATCCGCGTGTAAAAGTCATATTTATCTAAATATGTAAAAAAAAATATGATTACATTATGTCTGTCTGTCCGGCTTTCATACGAAAAGTAATGAAACCATTTTAAGTTGGCACACATGTAGAATAAAGTGCATAAAATGACAACGTAAAAGGACACAGGATAATTTTTATCAAAGTTCGGGTAGTAATTCCCCCAAGATGAGAATGAAATTGTAAAAACAGCTAATGCAATCTTAATTTTTTTGTTAAACATATACTGTAACATGGCTTTAGGTTAAAGGTGTGTTTTCTTCTTAAATATTAAGATTCTCGCTTACTTTTCCACTTTTTATGCGATCACCAAGGCAAGTCTTGGTTTCGTAAAACCCTGTCCTTGAAACTGAAACTCCCACATACCTACCACATCTACCTACAATACTTCGCGTAAAATTCCGTCGGCATCGCAAACTGTAACAGTATGACAACAGCCTAAACCAACAGTCTAAGTAAACGCTAAGGCGGTGCGCACACAGTCAGGCGGTCGGCAAGACAAATAAATCGCATAACTTTGTCGCTGTCATTTGTTTGTTGAGTGTCGTTTGTGTGTTGCGTCTGTTATTGGTGGGAAGTCGTTGTTAATACAGAATTTCATAGTATGATGAAAATTTAGTTTTATAAAATTGACCTTATTATTAGAGCTGGCTTCATTTTGGATATTACGAGTAGATATGTGTTAATATATTTTCGAGACGTTTGCAAAGATTTGGAAAGTAAGTTAAAAAATCTTAACTATCATGAATTATGACATGAGTTGAAGTATTCGGTTATCTAGTTGTTTACCATGTAAAAAATAAGTCATAAATCCAAAATACAACTCTCAAATGTCACTTTTAATTTATCTACCAATCTCAATTTACACCAAAACTCAAGATGACTATTTAATCAAACAAAAACAAGAATTGAAAAGTTCAGCTAGATTTAGGATATCGAACAAAAACAGAGCCTAAATAAACAACCTTTACTGGATTTCGGCTTCGGCTTTCGGCTCGAGCAAAAACAGCTGCGTAGAGACAACACAAAATTTTAACCAACCCAAAAAAAGTTGGGTGCTCAACAAAGATTCTCCAATTTCGTTGTAAACTCAATTAAATTACTCCGAACTGGAGCAAAATCAATTAATTTTTTATTCGACAGAAGATTATATTTTTTTGTCGATGCTAACAATATTTTTGGCGCCAATTTCTATAGTAACGCCTGATTGATTTTCAGTTACCAACTGGATAGAGGGGTTTTATTTATTTTTAGGTATATTCTAGTGATATTTCATAGTTAGGTAGATTTTACGTCTTCAAATTTTTTGTTTGTTATGTGTAGTTTTCAGAGGATGGTAGTCGGATTAACAAGAGTATTTTATAAACCACGTTTTTTCAGTGCAGATTTTTTCTATACATTTATGAGCACCCCACACTACCAACTTCAAGTCGGCCGATATGTTCGGGTTCGTAAAACGGTGTGCAGATGAATTGATGTGAGCATATTACAACCATGACGTATGGTGGTGTACGCCGACCAACTAAAAAGTTTGTTTGCATTTACCTTAAAACTAAACTGTCAGCCAACCATTTGACCAACTATCGGCCGACAGTTTAATCTGCAGTTTGTGCAGGCTGTTATTGTAATTATTAAATTAATTATTATTCCCACTGGAAAATAAACTCCAATAAAATTACTAGCAAAAACAAAAAAAAAAACTTTATAAGCAAAGCTCTTCAGTACAATTCCCAAAGGTCGCCTGTTATGTATGAAAATATTTACTAACTACACAAATTCTTAAGTTTAGTTCAAAGTAAGGCCGCGGGCGAACATGACTGCTAGTTAAATATGAAAATACAATATAACTGTGGTAATCTAAAGGTTTGTGTTGTGTATATTATGAAGGAGATTTACACATATTAAGGTTACAACTTGATAATGTATTATAATGTATCAGTCTGTTTATTATAAAAGCGAAAGTCTGGGTATGTATGCTGCTCTCCGCGGTTCCACCCGTGTTAAAACGGACCCACTTGATGCACCCAGATAAATAGTAGCTTGTATTATTTCTTAGGCTGTAGACTATTGTCTAGGTATCTTTTATTATATTTACATAAATCAGTTCAGTAGTTACGGCCTGAAAGCACAGAGGACAGACAGAGTTACCTTCATATTTTTAATAGTAAGGATGAAGTAAGTAAAAGCTAGATGGTGACTTTCAATAACTTGATAATTTATATATTATTAACGCTTGACCGGTTGCGTAGGGTGCAAAGCAAGGCACAAGTCATAGACAGTTGGTAATAATATCTAATCGTGAGATTTCACCAAAATTGTTCGCTCACATTTCATCGCAAACAAAAAATTTTAACTTGTCTACGTAAGTCCGCAGACATTGTAATGACTATTCTGTAGAATATTAGTTCAGAAGAAAATGTTCTGTTTTGACACCGGTGGCCTAGAGTAATATGAAAACCACGAGCAAACGTAATACGTACATAAACATATGTACGTACGTACGTAATAACTAAAGACTGGATGATATGCCAATATTGAACTAATTTAAAATGGGTTAATTAAGTATGATACATATTTATGTAACGTGCTAAACATATACAAAACTTTATAAAGTCTAACTTAATTCAAATAAAATCCTAAATTGTTGAACACGCTATGAATCTGTTTTCATCATAAGTTTACAACTTGGCCCACATCTTCTAACAAATTACCAAGTAGGGGCTATTTCTCGCCAGATGGCCATTTCCTGCGCAAATTGAGAGCTAGACAGCTTGTAATCTTAGACCCTATATACTTACATACATACTGACATATGTACTAACATGTTATTATGTTGGTAGGCTGTGTATGAGTAGGTTTGAGGAAAATGAGTGGGTTTATTTCTGGTTATTTATAAAGTATCTGTTAAACCTTTTACCAACTATATTAGAGTTGGTTTCTATTTCTAGTACCTATAACAAGAGGCAGCTAAGTATGAGTGTGCCATTTGGAGAGACTGCCTATCTCGCACCATCAAGTCACTTACTTGGACACCCCACCACGTAGGTACTGACCACACCAAGGGTTGCTTTACATTACTTAATTTATTAATCCCTGAGGATATTAACGGTTCCATCGATCATAATTATAACAATAAAAGGTGGTTGTAGTTACATATTTCCAAGATAATGAAAAAAGAAAAGCATAAAAAGTCAGTCTTTCTTCAACCATTCAATTGATGTGATTGAAAAAATGGTGCGCGAAATAAAATCATGTTCACCATCACGTACTTGCCAATAAAAAAAAACTATACATAAATCGCTTATCTTCACTACCCGCCGATTCACTGTTAATCGAGCATTTTATAGTTTAGTAGCGAACCAATCACAGCTTGGCACGTCGCCAGCCACTTATACTCAGATACAAGCCTTAAATCTGCGTTAAATGGCACAAAAGAAAATACGATACGTTGCTATTTTTGTTCGAAAAGGTTTTTTAACAAGGGATGTCGGCTGCTTTGTGTGAAAAACTAAACAAGTGGAAACGTTGATCGCTTTTTGTAAAAAACTGTTGAGTGGTTCTTTGTTGGTTTTTAATTGGGTGACGATTAACCATGGTTAAATGGTGAAATTATACTTCTGAGACCTTCTTACATGTTCACAGCTATGAATAGGTTAAAAATGTTGACCTATAATGATTAGGCTCCAATACCAGCTGTATTCAAAATCTACATATTCTTTTATCTTAGTTTCCTCTTTCAAATAAAAGTGGACTAGTATATCCAAAACTGAACAAAAAAAGCTGTCTTATAAGTGGAATTAAAGCAAAAATCATCATTCATCAAATCATTAAAATATGGAAAATAACGTTACTTTTAGAATCTTGGCAATGGAAACACAAAGTAAAAGCATAAGAAAGCAAATAGATGACCATAAAAAAATAATACTAGTAACTAAAACATCAATAACGAAAGGAAATTGCCATTAACATTTTCAGAAGCAACCAAAATAAACTCTTTTGCAAAAAAAACGGGCACCTATGCGAAATCTTAGTTTTAAGGACTTTACGTGTATTTCAAAGGGTTTTAATGACTGTAGTATGTTCCTAGCATCAAAAGAGTTAGCCGAGCATGCGTGAAAGTGTATTCTAAATTTGAATTTTGTACAATTGCTAAGAAATTGGTTAAACCTTGATTTGGACTAATTGCTGGCAGAAAGTTCGTCGGTGTTTTGAAAAGTTTTTGAAGTGATTTTCAGGAAAATGATAATGCAGTTTTAATTAATGATTAATGTACTTTTTTGTTAGATCAAAACATTTTTGAAAAACTATGCGTATTTGATAAAATTTTCACCTGCTCTAAATGGGCTATACTGATGATTGATGTCAATGTTAAGAGTTTCAGTATTTTAGTGTAAAGCGTTCTACTGTTTAGATATTGTACCCACATGTTTTAAAATATCGCTTTTTCATAAATAAACACTATTTAGAAGAGTATCAGTACCTTTGGCTGCGATAAAACCAATTTAAAGTAAGCAGTGCCCATCACAACTCGTCTCCTATAGGACTTTGACATTTTTAAAAGTCTTGAAATTCTACAAAATACAGAAAATAACGCATAGGTTGTGAGCCCGAGGTCTTAAGGTCTCGTAATTACTGATTTTTAAACAACCTCGTCTCTTGGGAAACTCCGTAGACCTCTGAAGATCTATGAGTCTGAGCGTTCAAATAGCGTGTTTTCATCCCACGGATATTTTATTAAATAAACTTGCCTACACCGAGATTTTCTGGCATCTGCAGCACTTTCCTGCTTAAATCATAACAATAATTGGCTAGCTGCTCATTTCTTAAGAAACATACGTTTGGCCAATAATTTTGAATTCTTGACTCCCTTTCAGCTAAATCGTTGTTTAGTAACCCGATACCTATGGAGTTATCGAGAGCTTCAACGAGGCAATAATTTTACTTTTTAGATAGCTTTAACCCTCCTCATCATTTTTCATGTGGTTAATTTAAACATTTATCACAAAATTTGGTATTTTTTAAATTTCAAAGTCCTATAGGAGACGAGTTGTGATCGGCACTGCTTACTTTAATTTTGTTTTGTCGCAGCCAAAGGTACTGATACTCTTCTAAATAGTGTTTATTTACGAAAAAGCAATATTTTAAAACACGT
The DNA here is from genome assembly GCA_033682625.1 of Helicoverpa zea x Helicoverpa armigera. NCBI lineage: Eukaryota > Metazoa > Arthropoda > Insecta > Lepidoptera > Noctuidae > Helicoverpa > Helicoverpa zea x Helicoverpa armigera. The sequence goes on along the minus strand of JAWIIS010000053.1, from coordinate 8,804,435 downwards.
GAGTACGATATCTAAACAATAGAACGCTTTACACTAAAATACCGAAACTCTTAACATTGTCATCAATCATCAGTATAGCCCATTTAGAGCAGGTGAAAATTTTATCAAATACGCATAGTTTTTCAAAAATGTTTTGATCTAACAAAAAAGTACATTAATCATTAATTAAAACTGCATTATCATTTTACTGAAAATCACTTCAAAAACTTTTCAAAACACCGACGAACTTTCTGCCAGCAATTAGTCCAAATCAAGGTTTAACCAATTTCTTAGCAATTGTACAAAATTCAAATTTAGAATACACTCTCACGCATGCTCGACTAACCCTTTTGATGCTAGAAACATACTACAACCATTAAAACCCTTTGAAATACACGAAAAGTCCTTAAAACTAAGATTTCGCATAGGTGCCCGTTTTTTTTTGCAAAAGAGTGTATAATTTAGGAGACTTCAAACAATTTCCATCGAAGGTTTCGTCACAAAAAGTATTGTGGTTTAACAATGAGAACTTCAGAGACTCATTGTGTTCATCTTAGGGTACCACACACTGCAGACTTTTAGTCGGCCGACAGTTTTTTTGGGCCCTTAAATCAGTATGACGATAAATGGTAGTGATGATGATGATAAGTAATTAGCCGGTATCAGAGAAATCTTTGCATGGAATCAAGATTTTCATAAAAAAATTATGCCAATAGGCATGATGACTGAAAAAAGTAATTAGACCGTCTATTAGATAACCAAATGATGGACACGTTTTTATTGTCACAAACAAATTACAAAGAAGATACAACAGGATGGATGGAATAACAACGAAGATACCACACGATATATTTCTTTTATTACATCTCATCTAAATACATAAAATTATACATAGACGTGACGTCACGAGCCTCAACTCTGAATCTTTTTTGCGTGATGTCTTAGTAAAAATACGTGTCCAATATTTTTGGCCTATCTAAAATGCGGACTAATTAGAATCACAATTTTTTTACCCTACGTCACGCCTATTTATTTAAACCATAGGCAACTGTCGGCCGACTATTTAGTCTGCAGTATGTGGGTACTCTTATTGTGTTCATCTTACGCAGCTTCCGTGTTGAGACAAGTGTTTGTACTTAGAGACCACTCGGCAACTGTGTATTTATAGCTTTAGGAGTTTTTGATGGCTATGGCATTGTTAAGATGAATCTTGTGGGCCGTCGATGCGTTATTTTGTTAAACAATACTGAGAAATTGAACATTGATGATGAACGCACGTTATGGAGCCCACCGCGATCGCGAATGGTTGCTATTCCGCTTACAGCGCTTTCACAGTGGTGGATTTTCCGCTCAGTTTTTACGCGCGACATATTCTGAGTGAAAATAAATTGTCGGTTTCACGTGTTATCATTGAAACTAGCGGCTGTCAATTGTTTGCTGTCGCCCGTATGATCTGCTCGGAAAAACTGAGCAAAAATCTGTTTTTGTGAAAGCGCTCTTTTACCTCTCAAAATTCTCTAGATTCACTGTCTGTCAACCAGGCAAGTGTACGAGATTTCACCAGACGTTTTACGTTTCTTGGATAGACATTCTTGAGTCTATTAGAACAACGAGGAAGTGGAAGTAAATTATACATTCAGAATATTGATGAGAGAAATGGTCACTTGAAGCATCAGTCAACTCTACTTTAACGAGTTGGCTCAAATCTTAAGTAGTCGGACATGACAATGAGAAAAAAAAAAATTGTCTGTCTGTCTGTGTGTTACAATGTTCCACTGCCTATTACGCCTTCTTATCAAGCTTCATAAATAATAACAAAATTTTAAATAAAAAATAAATTTAAAGCCACTATATACAAATGTTTAGTATAGTGCTTAGCCTGAAAGGACTACTTTTTATCTCGGTGTCTTTCCCTTTAAAAAATAAGCTGTTTTAACAATTATATTTTATTTATTTATTAGGTTTTAGTAGCATCCGGGGCTCGAAGAAATGAGAACTTTCAGGGACATAATCTTATAATGGACGAAGTGTTTCTAAAACTGCCTTATATTCCGCTGACCGACGCCATATTGACAGTAACCCTAGATATGCATGTCAACAACCCTATCGTATTCGGACAGAGCAAACAGTGACGTCATCGTGTAGGGTGACAATCCACCACAATTGACATACTGTCCACTCGTTAGGACTTTATTTGTTGAGTATTATGTTTACCGCGGATTCATACGTAATGCGAAAAAGTAAATAATATAGGATTTGTTATTAGAACCAACAATAAATGTTTTTTTTTCTTTTGTTAACTACTTGTTTCCGCAGTTCACACCTTTAAAGTATGTACTTTCGGAACATGAATAAAAAGTAGCCGATTTGTTTGAACGCCCTTATCTTCAAAATCAGTCCAATTTGAAAAAAAAAAACAATTACAGCCCATTTATCGAGAAAGTCGATAGGCTACATTTTATCCTGATGCATGAAGTAGTAGAATACGAGTGAAACCGCTGTCAGAAGCTAGTTAATAAAAATAAACAGCTTATCATCATTGCACAGCATAGAAAACAACTCTAATAAAAATAAGGTACAATTATAAATCACAATCTAGTTCTCTCCGTGTTTCCATTTCAAACTGATATTATTTTCATAAATTCAGCTCTCTTGAACACGTGTCCCGAAGTCCCAGGTAATCTAAGATAATGTATGTGTCTTACTTTATCTTAATATAGAAAAGTCACTGTTCAGACTTGTTTAAAAATAGAGTTGACATCCAAGTTGGTTAGAATGACTGAAGATGTTACGAAAAAAGTTATTTAAAAATTTCTGATTGAAGAGTGGTGATTAAAAAATAACGGTGGTATTGCAAATAAGTTAAACTTAGTAATTATGTGAACAATAATAATGTTTGGTTTCTTTTTAAAGATCGGTACCGCGTCTATTAATTTTACAATTGATTTTACATTACAGTAGTCGGAGTACACTTCCGTCATTGAATGAAACCATTTATTTTCCATCAGAAATTTTAAAAAATATATAAAAAAAAGTAGGAACATTCTAGTTTTTATTAAATATATATTTTTAATTATACTACAACACAATTTTGTGGGAATTTTCAGCTGGTTAAAGAAACACAATTAACAAAGGCTTACTGCGGTAAGTCTTCGGTTTTCCTCTAAAATATCGATCGTGGTCACATCCAATTAATTTTTCCAAGCCAGGGATAATCCTTGGTCTATTTGGTGTAAATAACTAACCTTGAGTAAAAAACGTGCCACTTGAGTAAAATTTTATTTTAACAATCATTTTGGCACTATAAATAAAAAGCGAGTAAAATTAGTTTTGCTTGCTTTTAAAGAACAAAGTTTGCTATCGCTTATAAAATCAATGTTATGGGTTTAACTTAAAAACGCATCATATTAACTGATAATGACTCAAGCCTATATATTTAATTTATTCATTCATAATAATCAATATTAATCTATAATAGGGAAATATTAAAACTAGGTATCAAAATATTCATCCGCATCGCTGTCAGCTGGGATCGTGCCCAAAAGGCTGGCTGCATTGCCACGCTGGATGGCAATGCATATCCTTTGACCGAAGTATAGGCCAGCCCTTTGGTCACGAGTGGACTCCACTAATCGCTTACTAATTTCTCGAAATAGTCTGTGGGCACTTGGGCCCCATGGTCCCAGGGTTTCAACCCCAAACGGCTCAAAAATGCAATTGCCGGTGAGGTTTACATATTTGTGCCGCTTGAGGTTTTCCGCGGCCGCAGCAGCTGCACCGACACAGCTCGCCGTACTGGGAAGGTGGGAAGGTGCAAGGGTGTCGACGCAGGTTGCGTCCCACACCAAAGACCTTCCCATCTTCCAAGGCATTATAGACATCCCGTCTGGTCTCTTGCCATCGTCGCGTGCCAAGCCTCTGGGTTCTAAAATGGCTGGCACTCCGGCGGTGACAAGAGCACGACGGATAATGTCATTTATGCTGGCGTGTCGTGCCATGCGACCAGCACTTTTGCTACAGGAAAGACCATGGTGCCCAAGGCGGTCCACAGATTCACCACACTGGCAGCGATGCGGAGCCGCAGTGGGAGCGCCGAGGCGTAGGCATGTAGCGAGCCGGAATGTAGTGTCACCCAGCATGGTCCCAACGCTGGGTGACGGCAGTGCGTGAAGCCATAGCCCTGACTCCCACTCTCCCACAGCCAGTAGGCGGGCACGCTCAGCAGTATTGACAGATGTTTCAATTAGTTTATTTCTCGTCAATCTGCAGAGCGGCTCGTCCCACTGTCTCTGGGAAGCCGGGTTTTCAGGGAAGGCTGTGTTTGGGCAAGCCACTTTCCAGGCGTTCATGCCATCAGTCAGACACGGCACCTCAGAATCGACCAGTGAAGGGGCTAAAATTTTTCTGGTCAACTCCTTAGTGCCGCAGACCGAGGATAGGAACGCCGGTAGACTTAAACTTGAAATTTTGTGGACGCCGAGGCCACCGAATCTGATCGGAAGGGTGGCTTGAAGCCACGCTCGGTCGTCCAAGGCCAAATTAAAAACAGATGTAAGAGTAGTACGGATAATTTGGTCAATTCTGTCTAAAAGATGTGGCTGCTTCCATAAGGGAGAGGAGCGAAGGTTGTATATAAATTTTGGGCCAAAACAACAGTATTTTACTAAGGTAAAAGCCGAATGAAGATTAATTTTAAAAAGTCTATCCGAAATGTCATTAAAATTTGAAATTTTGTTATCTATGAATGTTGTGAAACTTTCTTCCAAAATAGGTGAACCTAGGAGGTGCAATGATGTTTCGTCCAGAATTTTAATTTGAGGTGCTATGACATTAAATTTTGATATGACTGTCTGTCTGTCCGGGATGTCAGGAACAAAAATTTCACATTTTGATAAATTTAGATCCAGTCCAATCGAATGAAATTTTTCTTTTAGGAATATGAGGTCTTGGTAAACAGTTTCACTATCTCCTCCTAGGGTCCCGTCATCCAAATACCAGGCGTTAAATTTTGAATTTAGTTTCTCTATTATGGGGTGAATAGCCAAGCTGAAAATGACCGGCCCAAGGGGGTCACCCTGTTGGCATCCAACTGCAGATTCCAAAACATGGTCCTTGTATAGTAATTTAGAAGGGTGCCTGTAACATTGCCAAAGGTAACTATAAATTTCGGGTAATTCTTTTTTGGCCTCGGCCAACAAGGTGTCCCTGTTAACAGAATTAAAAGCGTTCTTTATGTCAACCTTAAGGATGACCTCACCTATTTTTGAGTCTAAAAATGTGGAGAAAGCATGTATAGCAGCCTCACAGCCCCCTTTCGAACCAAATCCGAGTTGTAGGGGCTGAAATTTGTTAGCAAGCACGTCATGATAGTGCTTGCAACAAATTTTGGCTGCCATACGCCTGTATGTACACCCTACGGCAATGGGACGAATGCCGCCGTCCTTTTTACGGAGCGCACATAAGTTCGCTCCGTAAAGCACGTCCACGACGGCATTGTTCACACCGCCGGAGAGCATAAGATTAACTAGAGCCGTAAGTTCCCTCAGAAGCGACTCACCAGCTTCCCCAGCGCCCGAGCCTACAAGATCCTTCAGATGTTGAGGGCTCAGGCCGTCGAGGCCGCCGGCAGAGCCGGTCCTGAAAGAAGCCACGGCTCCAGCTACTTGTTGGGCTGTAACGGTGAGGTGGTCGGAATTTAGATCTGGAGGGTCGGGGAAAGTGAGGTCATCCGAGGGAGCCGGGTGTTTACTCTCCAGAGAGGCAAGTGTTTCTGGAGAGTACGGCGCCACCACATCGCTGCTGAAAAGGATCCTAGCAGCACCCCTTATGTCACCCTCGCTTAATTTATCCTCTACATGTTGACACAAGACACAACTGATAATTAAATCGTTTTAAACACATATAACAAAGTTTAGCAGTATCTATAATTATTATTATCCGAGTACATATAGTAGGTCCCTCGGAACACAAGTTCAACCACGAGGAAGCAGCTCAGTAGCAAATACTCATTTCTTAAGCATTTTCATAATTCTACAAGACATTGACTAATGTTACCATCTCGAGAAACCAACCACTTCCACGCATTTCTAACTCAATAACCACTTCAGGTCAACCCTAAACCGAGGACGGTCAACACATGGAGAACCAAATAACTAGAGGAGATGTCATAATACACAATCTTCTAAGAAACTAGCGCTCCATTGCGGGTTTTCGGGGGACAAGGAACTAGCTCCGCCCTTACACGCCTCCTATACAACCTGCCCAATTTTTTTAGATTCAAATTCATTTATTTCTGCGAATATGGGTACATACATGTAGATCTTAAAACAAAACCAACAAAATTTTACAGAATAGCTTTGATTTGACAAGGCGCCCGAACGCCTCATTAGTTCTAGTAACTGGTCAAGCCCATCATACGTTGCTTGACCTACAAGAAGGCGCCTGACCTACCTTCCTTAAAGCATCTCCGATATCTTTCCTTCCTCCGTGGGTCAACCCTACAGGGCTCCGAGGGACATTGACAAATGTTGACAATCCCTGGCGTTGACGATTTCAGCTATTTTTCCTCCAAAGCTATTTATTGAGGGGCACCAATCGAACGCAGAAATAAATAACCTTTATTGGACGAAAATATTGGGGGCTCTAGGATTTAGTGGGCTATACAGTTTAATGTTGGTAGTAGGAATCTGTGAGAGGGCTAAATAAAATATAGGTGAGGTTCTGTATCTTGGAAAATTTAATATTATACACAAAAATATGACTCGTTTGCTTATTAAATTACCTCCTTATTTATAAACATGTTGTACAGCAAACTAGTAACAAACGAGCTCATTATAACAGGCTTACAGACTGCACTGATATGATAATAAAAGGTGGTTGAAAATATGAATTTATTTTAACTAGTTTGACGAACGAATCCTACAGGATTAAGCAGTATTTAATTTTAAAACCACTTTAGATCTCTCTAAAAACCGTCCTTACTGACAATGAAACAAAGCGATCTCATACGTTTTCCATTTTGTTTTATTGAGGTACATAACCCTAAATATAGAAAGCCTTAGCTCCGAATATAGAAACATTAGGAATATCTGTCAAATACGATAAGAGTTTTGCGACTGATTGCCGCAAACGGAATTGAAAGAAATCGTAAATCGTTCAGATAAGATTTTATGGGCTAGGCTACGACTTCGCCCTCGTAGCGCTACGTGACTACGGCGTAGCGATTGCGTAGTACTTTTACTTCTGTTGAAATAAAAAGTTAGATAAGGTATCTTTGCATCAATTTTTGAGAAAGAATTTTAATTTGGCACTACGACCACTTACACCAAACATACACCACGTTATTTCTCATACTTTCACGTTTATGCTATTAATGGAATAGCATGAAGTTTATTGTGAAAAGGACATAATTATTCCTACAAAAAAAAGCATTTTCGTATTATTATATACTACTACTTACTTATAATTTATATGTATGATAAGAAAGAAAGCGGGTGAGCCTTCATTATGTGTTTTAATGTATACCTACTTGCTCATTATATGACTTAATCACACGCCCATGTAGACAATATGCATGTGATGATGATGATGATGTCCTCCTAGCCGATTATCGGCTCCGGCGGCTGTTCTCATTAAAGAGGTTAGCCAACTACGCAGGACATATTATAGTGCACGAGCATTTACGCAGACACAGGTGCATTCCCTATTCCTTAACTCTCATAGCCCGATGGGACGGTAATCCGACACGACCGGAGAGAGATCAGGCGCAGGACCGACATTTACGTGCTCTCCGATGCACGGGTGCATCAATCACCAGCTTCCAGGCTCCGGGCTGCTTTGTGAAAGTCTTCTAAAACCCACAAAGCGATTTCGGCCCGACTCAGGAATCGAATCCGAGACCTCGTGCTCAGCAGCCGCACTTGCGACGGCTAGACCAACGAGGCAGTTAAAATATGCATGTCCATTGTACACAAGTACATTTACACACATAGGTATGGGACACCCGCTTTTGTGAGATAAAACATCTCATCATACACAATTTTATAAGACACACGTATACCACGGTACACAAACAGCTACTCAAAACTGGATTAAGTAGACCGATACTAAAGTTTGCACTTTATCTGGTCCGCTCTCGAATATCTTTCAAACTAGTTTATAGTTTAAAATATTGTTGCAATTAATGCATTATTTGTTCCGAAGCGGGTTAAAGTTTGTTTGAGTTTGAGTACAAATTGTTTAAGTAGTTCACGCTGAAAGATAGTCCAATTAACTTTTAATAACGGAAATAAAGTGTTCTGAGTATTGAATATTGGGTTATTATGCACTTTCAGATTTTCAAAATATGCAAACATACAGTAGAAGCGTCCATTACCAAAATACCAATTTTATATTTAGGTATAGTGAGCCTATATTCTCACTTTTTTATATTATAAATGGTAGTCCTAGCTTTTGGTCTAATCTATTCTATGTCATCATCATCATCATCGCAGCCATAGGACATCCACTGCTGAACATAGGCCTCCCCCTTTGATCTCCACAGATACCTGTTTACCTATTCTACGTACAACCCCTTTAATACTTCACGGCAAAAATAATAATATAACCGGTATTTATTTAGCACCATGTTTAACACTGATTGTATATCTGCTAAGACTGAAAGCCGACCCGAAAAGGCTAGGCAGATGATGCTAAACACTATAAAAGCAGCATTTTATGCACATGCAAGTAGATTTTATAAGCTTGCGCTGCACCGTCTGAGTAAAATATAAAATACAGCTGAGCGATATAATGCAGGCGCCCCGGCTGCGCTCAAAAACATTAATCATGTCTAGCTTCTGGTAATCAAATTGAAAAAACTTATGTGACGGTACCAGCTACGTGTTTTTAACGAAAAATATAGTTTTAGGGAGATAGTACATTTTTATTAATTAATATGACCAATGTGTTTGTACTAAATACTTGATTAATAATTACTGATTTTAAGTTATGCACAATAGGCTAGTTTCCTAAAAAATAATAATTAGTCCGTCTTGTAGATTGTCCAAAATTAAGCGATACGTATTTTTTCTTTTTTAAATTGGATCAGAACTTGTTAAGATATAGCGTGTTAAAGTTGAGTGTGACGTCACAAGTTGCTACAATTTTCAGGACACTGTGACGTAAAAGGCCCCCGCTCCTAATTTTTGAAGCGTATTATCTTTGTCATTTTATGTTTAATTAAAAAAAGAAAAAATACGTATCCAATATTTTTTGATTATCTAAAAAGCGGACTAAATATTATTTCATTATTTCGACCCTGGAAACTACCCTATTACTTTACGTCAATACAATCAGTCAATCATAAGCCATTAAAAATTAGAAAATCCTCGTTAAACTGTACAAAGAAAAGAACTAGCAGGGTCTCTAGAATACGAGAAATAACAAAAAAAAAACACAACATAACAAAAAAGTGGTTCTCAAGATTTGAATACCATTAACATATTTTTTTCAAAGTATTCGCAGTAAATCGCGAAAACCCCTACTAATGCGATGCAACAACAAAGGGATGAATCTATTTAAGAAGATAATCGCGGCACAATTTTCTTCTGTTTAACAAATGTTCGCGATTTCTTTAACAAAGTGTTACAGCTGTGGTTGCAGAGTTCAAGTATCAAAATAATATTTTGTTCAATAGTTTCGAGTTATATTAGAACGCTTTTGCACTTTTGAAAACTTGTTAAAATAGATATCATCCGCCTTTTCTTATTTCGATTGAAGTACCTATGCCGTAAAATTAAAGTAAAGTTCAACTTTTTCTTTGAAATGCAAGTATCTATGTAAGCACGGATTTTCTACCGGGGATGCTAATTTGGTTACATGATTGTACAAAATAAATTATGTGTATTATCTAATCGCTTCAACATGTATGTTCTTAAAATCATTTTGTGTAGCATTGACAGCATTTTATAAGCATTCTACGGCAAAACGTAATTTGGAAAATGTTAATGACTAAAACATATTTCATTGCCCAGTAACGTACTTAAACAAATGTACTAATTAATTCAGAACAGTAAACCACACATAGTAAATTTCCCCGCAGACAACATCCACCTCAAGCCGACAGACCCGGGGGTCTGATATCTGACGTCTGACGTCATAATCCGATCGAACACGTCCCGGGGCAGATTATGCTTAATGTATCTCACTATGTATTATAGCGGTTGTGGATATCACTAGCTTTAATCAGAGGTTTCACATAGGAACTACTCGACGCATCCGGATAAACACCAAGCGTACCGTTTTTAGGGTTCCGTACCCAAAGGGTAAAACGGGACCCTATTGTTTTCGCTCCTCTGTCCGTCCGTCCGTCTAACACCAGGCTGTATCTCATGAACCGAGATAGTTAGAGAGCTGAAATTTTCAAAGATGATGTATTTTTGTTGCCGCTATAACAACAAATAATGAAAACTAGAATTGGATAAATATTTTAGGGGGCTTCCATACAAAAAACATGATTTTTTCGTCCGTTTTATAAATAATGGTACGGAACCCTTCGTGCGCGAGTCCGACTCGCACTTGGCCGGTTTTTACATAAAATCGTAACATAGAAACTCAATTTGCCATTCATAATATTAAGAGTATTATCAATTTCACACGCGTCTTGGATAAATACTTTGGAGACCGGGACAAAAAGCCGAATAGTCCCCTGAGTCCCATCTATCTCTGTACCAAATTCAATCTAAATCAGATCTGTTTTACAATTCTGAACAAGAAACCAACTGACTTTTGCATCACATTTGTATTTATAAAATTTTGTTATGTTATTCAAAAAGTTAATAAAATATCGTCACAAAAACGTGACTACTTAAAAGGTAAAGACCTTTATTGGATATAAAAATAGTTGCCTCTAATCATCATCCACCACTACAAACTGTAGCGAAATGTAAACTAATTAAGGGGCATTAGCAAAGCTACCAATAATCACATTACTGTAACATCGAGTAGATCCCCTATTTGCGGTTTGTGGCACACATACGGGCGATAACCACAACCTTGTATGTCAGTGATTCTCAAACTATGAACCAACTTATTCAATACGTGTAACCTGCGTAGGATCAGAATTGTGTTTAACTACGTAAAAGTAGGTATAGTGTGAATCATTCGCACAAATCTACCAATTACTATGATAATTCTTAAGTAGCTTTCAATCGAGTAGTCTAATTGATATCAAGGTTCTTTAATCTGTTATTTAAATAAGACACCACTAAGTGTTAACGATATTATCTTGAGAAACATGTTAACGCAGTTGAAAACAACAGGATATGATCGGTACAGTTCATGCCACTGATCTAGGTTTTAAGGGGATCTAGTAATAAGAAGAGATCAAGAATCAATTAATATCATCAAAACCAAATTTCTCGATAACTTTATAAAACGGGTTCACCATCAACAAAACTTTCAGAACCACATCCCTATGCTAATGGTCTCGGATATCTCACAATCGCAGATCTACTTCGCTTTGTCAGACTCGGATATTATACTTGACAGCTTCGCGACGCTTGTCTGCTTATCTGTAAATATACCGCGGTTTGGGAAATGTAGGCGAATGTGGCTTGTGGCTGTAATGTGACTTGGTGGCTTTATGAGACTGGTTGTTGAGAAACGTACTTGGTTTTTGTGTTGAAAAGTATTAAGTGTACGTTTTTAACAGTTTTATAAAATATGTCTAATTTATTTTGACGTGTTTAGAGAAGTCTGCGGAGCTATAGTATAAGTAACATGCAGCCTTCTTCAATATGTAGTCTATCTAACACTGAAAGATTTTTTAGTTGAGGTGATCAGCAGTAACTTAGATTAGTGCGGTGAAACAAACCAACGCACAAGAACGAATTGAATTCTCAAAAACGTTGCGGGCACGACATATAATCTAGTTTTTAAGCAATTTACTTTGATTATGTTGTCAATTATAATACCTTATAGTACCTACTTAAATTATAAAAGTGTAAACAAAATAATGTTCTTACATAAAATGAAACCCGACTCAGCCTGCACAGAACATTGCACGCCCTAATTAACTAATTGAATGGCCTAATAAACAGGTTTATGTTGTAATCAATAACGCCATATATTTATTGGTAGAAGCTCTGTAACCTAGATTTGCGTAACTGTGCTTTCACACTTGCATACATTCCGAGCAGATCGTATGGGGAGTGAATATAGAAAACAATTGACAACTAAGTAACTGTTTGATGACATGTGAAACCACGTGACGGGTTTTTTTGACACTCGAAATGTTTCGTAGGAAAAAAAAGACCCTGTGGAAAATCTGCTGGTGTAAAACGCGTTTAGGTAAAACGAGCAAATACTTAACTAGAGCTAGAATTCATCGTTTTGAAACTTTGGACGACCGTAACATATTTGTGAAAAAGTTTGGCAGATGATATAAGGAAATTTGTTTGTTATACTATCATCATCATCGGTCTAGCCTTTTCTCCATTATATTGAGGTCCGCTTTAAGTCTAACCAAATGCAGCTAAGAACCTTAGTACCAGTGTACTTGGAGCGACTGCCTAACTGACCTCCTATACCTGACTTGCATGACCTATTTATTCCTGTTTATATGCAGTCCTTCAATACCGCTTGCAAAGGACACCTCGTCTGTTCGCGTATTAATTGTGTACCTATGTAGTTTGATTCAGGGTTGTGCCTAGTTGCAGGCGTGACTTAAGGCCAGAGTTTACATCCGACAACGACAATGTTGTAATCGTTGTATAAAAGGCTTCTTGAAGAACCGTGTTTCCCATCCACTCGTCAATAATAACTTTGTAAAGCTGCAGAGTTATTGCATTTACTCCCTAAAACTTCTTAAAAAATCCCAGTTTTTTTTATGTAAATATATACTTTTTCGATGTTTTTCAATATGTTTTTACCGTGAAACGTAATGTAACACGTCATGAACACATTTAGAAAGACTGAAAAATCTAATGAATTTTTTATATTCAACTCACTACTACCGAAAAAATTGTGCATGACTGTGTGTATGTGCAATATTGCATGACAGCCCTAGCATGCATTCTCAAATCAATTTATCTAGCGTCACTCTCACGTGTCGGAGGACAATCCTCCATGACACAGCAGACTTGTGAGCTACCTGCTATTAAATAGGGGTTTGTATGATTATCACGATTTAAAATTAAATGTACTAGACTTACCTATCCTAAATAGAATTGACTTTCAAAATAAAGTAAAAATATTTCTTGAGATATTTTTATTTCAATTTGAATAAAAGTCAAAAGCTTTTATTTCATTTACAGGTTTTTACAAAAACTTCAATATTAATAAAAATAAAAGCTTTGAACCTGACCTGCAGCAATATTTCATTTTTAACAATATCAGGAGTATCTGATCTGATGAACAAAAATAGTTTGCATAATGGTATTATTAATGTTTAATAGTAACTCCTAATTGACGCTTCATCGATATTTAAGTGAGCGATCAGTGTAAAACAGCCCTCACTCAAGGATCGTATTCCGACCAGTAGCATTTAGGTACAGTTAACTACAAAACTCCCCTTAACCTTACCTTAAATGCTAAAGTGACTTGGTCTGTTGTGTTTACAAGCCAAAACTCCTAACCAGTTTCAATGAAAGTTGCGCTGATATTCTAGAGCTCAATAAAGGATACGGGGTACTTTTTAATTGGTTGAAGAAAATGATTTTCCCGCACCATGATTCCACAAGAAACAGCCAGTTACAAGATAAGTAAAAACTAAAATCTGAAATGTGAAAATGTAAAAAAGCTACATTCATTTGATGTACGGATTATATTTTGTTCTGTTGTCATAACAGTAACTTAGTTACCTACTTATGTAAAATTTAATGTTCAAATTCTGATTGTGTATGACTTTTGCTACCGACTGTACCTCTTGAATCAATTATTTATTGAGACCCCACTTTCAGTCTGTAGACGTCTGGAGAAACTTTGACAAAGGCTGAGAAAATAGCCGTGTAACCTTCTGTAACTATTTAGCTATACTAGTTGACTGTGTAATACGAGATGAACTGGACTAAAATATGTAACTTATGAATATTATTCAAACGAACCTAAATACGCACTAACGTCCGCTCCCAATATTCTATGTACCTATATATTTATTTTTTGCCCAGTATTTACTTCATAATTGTGTGCTTCTTGATAGCAAAAAACTGTCCAAATTAATTCTAAGTTAAGTTTTTGAATGAACTTAAAAACTAATGCTACAGTATGCCAGATTAACATAGGATATATTTTATCTGTGTAAAACGCTTCTACGAGATACAGGTGAAACCGAGAGAAACATCAATAAACAAGATGATACAAACAATAATACCGTTAAACATTTATGACATGCGTTTTAATCTTGGTTTTAAACAAAATTATGAAAAGCCTAACTTTTTTCAGCCTGCAAATAACGCACTTCTGACTGAAAGAGCTGAAAACCCAGTGGTTCGCGATAATTCCTTACATTTTCTATAATTGAAATTCACTCAACTGTTTGCATTATAATTTTGTATATTTTTTTCTTGTGAACACTCGATCTTCACTTGTTATGTGAATTATTTTGAAAAAGTTGAGGGATGTTAAGCGTATGAATAATTCGACTGTGACTTGTTAAAGGCAAATAATTATGTATGTATGTACATTTTTTTCATTGAAAATGTTAGAATATATACCCCTTTAATTATATGACTGTATCTTCGTTATGAAAATATTAGTCTGATGTCTGATTAAACATAATACTTATAAACGGTTTTACCCGCGTCCAGATGTACAATGACAGATGTTCAATACAGGCTATATTACTCGGGAAGAGTGTAACTTTGTAACAGTGAAAGAATTTTTCAAATCAGTTCTGCAGTTTCGGAGTTTTTAGGGTATAACCAAACCAATTAGTGTAGATAGAAATAAGATTTTGGCATAAAGTATAAAGTAAATCGAAGGAAACTCATAGACTACTTACGTATCTAGCTACCCAAAAAAAATATTAAGTTTGTTCAGGATTTAACTAAAATATTTCTCAACAACTGGTAACATCATAAAGCCAAGCTTACCTACACAGTTAAATACAATAGTTAACTCAGTTTTAAGCCAAAATAACCGCAGCGTTATTAATAATTATGCATGAATATATTGTTGGCGTCTAATAAACGTGTGTGCTAAGCTCAAGCTTAACTTGTGAGCCTAATGTGTGAATACGTTTGAGATTTTAGTATGTAGCCTGCCAGGTTTTAGTAACAGTGTTACTGTTTTCATTAGGTATTGGCTATGTGCACAGCCAGTAGCGGCGGACAATAACGACCGCAGCGCACAACATGGCAGAAATTGGAAACAAATGCGGATGTTTCAAACCCGGTTTTTATCATTATATTCATTTTACAGTAAAACTATTGAATAAATTGTACTTAAATAATGTCAACAACACTATTTTAATCTTTGGTTTTATTTATATTCGCAAAGAAAATGATAATCTTTACATGGTTATTATTTGACAGCTTCCGCAAATGTTGTAAACGCTACGCGTCGCCACCGTCGCGCACATAGCCATTTCACGGTGGTTTCTATTTTGCATCCCTTAAAAATACTCAATCATGAGTTGAGCATCGATTCGAGCGGTTGTTCTGTGAATGGGTGACAATCATCATCATCATCTCAGCCATAGGACGTCCACTGCTGAACATAGGCCTCCCCCTTAAATCTCCACAGATAGCTGTTGCAGGCAACCTGCACCCAAAGTCTTCCGGCGACCTTTGTAAGGTCGTCTGTCCACCTTGTTAGGTGACAATATTTGATGATTTCTTCCGTGTGTCGGCAGGCACAATTTATTGAGTAGGATTGGAAGTGGACCCTCATTTGAACATCGTTGGCAGTGTTACGAGAAGGTACAACCTGCCTTACTAAGAGGTATAGGGTTGCACAGGTTTATAGAGGCCAGATCAGCAGTCGCTCCACATAAAACACTGGCAAGCCGAACCCAGTATATTTGGGAAAAGGCTAGGCAAATAATGACATTAACAACATCAGGCTACTAAACAATTCAACAAAAGGTGCTCTAGACTAAAAATACCTACCTATGTAGATACAGTTGCTACCCATATTGAATTCTAGACAAAAGTGAATTTTGGCCGATAATATTAAGCTGCCATCCATTCTGGCGGGCTGCCAATCGTGTTAGCTCAGTGAACGACGCCAGCGGGCGGAACATGTATGTGATATTAGTTGACGGATAAATAGATTTTTCGATACTGTTGTGAATAGATTTTGTTGTCAAAGTTTAATTATATTCTGCCGGGGCTGCAGGATGGTTCAAAGAGTTACCGTGGCCCTAGTACACAAAGGGCTTAAGAAGGAATGTGGGTTGTTGTATCTAAGAGCCGGACACTTTCTCGTACATAAAGTATAATAATATTAGGTAAAATGTTTAGTTGCAATTTTGCGGACATTTTTAGAAAATGTTCGCCTGCAAATTGTTACTGTTTGCTAGAGCGAGTAGACCAGAAGAAAGATTGGTGTGCATCATATAACCGCCCATCGGTAGAATCTGGGCCTTAGAAATCATCTAATAATTTATGAACTAACCATAAATATTTGCAAAACTAAGTTCTCAGTGGGTGTAAATATTATGTTGGCACAAAAGTAATTGCTTACATAGAATAGTAGGTACTTAGTATTCTGTGTAAATAGTAGATTTACACTAAAATGTACGCCGCTTGCGGTTTAACTGGATAAAGTTAAACCAAAAACTATTTACCTACTTAAATTCACTACTCAAACTACACACTCATCATATGCCCATCTTTTTCCAATTATGTAGGAGTCGGCTTCTATTGAAACTGGAAAAAAACACTTGGCTGCTGACTACCCATCATCATCATCATCATCTCAGCCATAGGACGTCCACTGCTGAACATAGGCCTCCCCCTTTGATCTCCACAGATACCTGTTGGAGGCGACCTGCATCCAGCGTCTTCCTTCTGACTACCCATAACGGCTGCCAAATATGTTTAATGACAGCCGGAAAATACAGTCTAACGTGTCCCTCGAAACACAGTCATTGCTGTCCAAGATGTACTTAGAAAGTACATGCAAACTTAGAATAGTTGCATTGGTACTTGCCTTACCTTTTTTTTTTTTTTTTTTTTAGCGACGTAAAATCATCAAATGACCCCTCCCGCTGTGGGTTAGCAGCGGTGAGGGAGTGTGTCAGACTCTTACTGACTAAAATCGTCGTGTTCCGTCATAGGCCTTTTATGTACCAGGGCCGCGGTATCTCTTTCGAACAACCCGCAGCCCCGGCAGGCCTTGGCCCTGCTGGGCCCCGCTGGGGTTGCTGACATCTCTTTGAGGAGCGCGTGGAACAACGCGCGCCGTCGACACGGGTCTGTCGTCTAGAAAGACAGAGGGACGATGAGCCACCCGAACTCACCGCCCACAGACCCACGCCTACGGTGGCCGGGAGTCATCTCGCGACACCCGGCGCCCATGGTGTCTACCTGGTCCAGCGCGGCGGCCGGAATGAGAGGTGCGAACTCTCTGGCGTTCCGCCTCCTCCTTCTCGAGCATGACCGCTTCGCAGAAGGAGGCGACGGCATCCCATTCCCTCTCGGTACTTGCCTTACCTGGGATCGAATCTACACAATCATACTTGAGTGGTTTGTTCTTTACCCACTAGGCCACCACGACTTTCCTCAAAAGATACTATGACCTTGAGAAATAAAAGATAAAAGATACTTCAGTGAGACTCAAGAGCAAAGGCAAGGTAAAATCGCAGAGTACAACAAGTAAAAGAAAATAAAACTTTATACGAAAGCAAAAACTCACAAAAGAATTCTTACAAAGTTTACTTAGCGACTTGGAAAAGGGATGAGAGATCAAATTACAATAGTTATTTTACTTTTTACAACATTAACCAGATAAACTTGAGCCCTTTAGCTTTTACTTTTAAAACAACGCGAAATATTCTGGACTTTAATCTTCTTGTATGTTACAAAGAAAAAATCTGAATGTTCAGGTAAACGAGTTTCATCTAAATACGGATCTTTCGATTTGAGTCAGAGCAAGGGAGGGTTTTAGGGAAATGCGGTTTCACATTTATGATGTCCAGGTTTCATGTGATATTTCCGTTCACCATTAGCCAGCCAAGACACATCTACACATATTATATGGATAAATAAAAAATATAGAGTACTAGCTTCCGCCCGCGGCTTCGCCCGCGTCATGTTCGGTTATATCGCGTTTCCAAGAGAACTCTTCAAAAGTCCGGGATAAAAACTATCCCGTGAAACTATCCTTTGTTTTTTCTCAAGGGCAACTCTATCTTTGTACCAAATTTTATTAAAATTAGTTCAGTGGTTTAGACGT
The DNA here is from genome assembly GCA_033682625.1 of Helicoverpa zea x Helicoverpa armigera. NCBI lineage: Eukaryota > Metazoa > Arthropoda > Insecta > Lepidoptera > Noctuidae > Helicoverpa > Helicoverpa zea x Helicoverpa armigera. Next base: position 8,786,078 of record JAWIIS010000053.1, on the reverse strand, counting down.
GAAAGCGTAACAGACAGACAGAGTTACTTTCGCATTAATAATATATGTAGGGATCTGAGCAGAAATCGACACTTTGTCTTGCCCTTGAGAGGGAGATGCTTCAACTACTAGTCAGACTTTAGTTTAAATATCAAAGGACGTCATAAAATTATCACCCAATTTCTAACGTTTACTAAAAGTACCCATCCACGTTCGTTCCGGAACCCTTTGTATCCAAGACCGCCGTAACTCCTTCGAAAAATCTCGTAACTCCAAGTTCAATACTTCACAGTTTCCGAACAATTGCATGGTTCACACGAACTTTAAGAGTTTCCGCAGACTGCAAACTTTTAGTCGGCCGATAGTTTGTTTGGTCTCATAAATCAGTATCAAAATCAAAATATTGGGCTGACAAGGTGTAAATTCACTATTGACATGTCATCGACACGAAAGAAGAAAATAAAAAATCGGTTATTCAACCCTGGCTGCCCAACAACACTTTTTGAACCTCAGGAATAAGAAAGACAACCCCCAAAACACCCACCCTTCTCCACTTCGTATATGTTTTTGCTGGGAAGAAGAAGTGGCGCAACAAACTCCCCAGCAACACATGTCTGTCTCTAAGTTAGAAGAACCTTTCAAGATTGTTTGTATATGAATGGTAGCACGCACATTACAAAGATCAGGTATTTAGCCGATATAGAACCGACTGAGAACTTTGATTGGAATGAAGATTTTCTTTTATACATATATTGACCACTGTCGGGTCAACTGTCGGCCGACTCTTTAGTCTGCAGTCTGCGGATACTTGAAGAGTTTCTATACCACTTGGAAACTATAAATATCAGTTGGAAAGCTTCGGCAACACTTTATGAAAGGAACCTGCAAGTTTCGCGGAAGGAAACCGAATGAAAGAGCTGAGTCTGTGCTTGTAGCTCAATATTTTATCGACCCAAGAAGTTATGGATAGAAATGGTCATGAAAAAAATAAATTTGTAGATTTCTAAGAGTGTTAAAAACACCTCTTTTCTTTTTTTATAAAAGTGTAAAAACTACCTTTAGTGTCATTATCAAACATCAAGTTTTATCTAACTTCATACAAAAATTAATGCTCTAAATTGAATGACAAGTTAAATGCTGGTGTGGAGCGGTGCTATTGCGGTGCCGGTATAATGTGCCATGACCCTAACTCTTATCTCTTGTTTTTTTGTTACAAGCACGAACCTTACCGTGGTGACAAAATAAAAAGACCTGTGTTTAACAATCGATTCTTCTAGAAATAGACTTGCATATTGACACAACAGGTTTATTTTTCAAATCGATAACGTTTATGAAATTATAGATATAACGTATAGGGTCTATTTATAAAGTCGTGATTTGAAGGGTCGTTCCAGGATAGTTAAACTACGTTTACCGAAGTCAGTTTCATTTCTGTGTCAGGAAACTACACGCACATTGAAAACTGTTAAATTTATTTCGTCATGTTTGATAATAGTATGTTTTGCATTTGATATAATTGGTACAATAGTAAGTAGAGTAGGAAGTTTGACAGTCAGTCTTAACAAGGCGTATCGGGCTGCCCGAATTGTTCATGTAAAGCACTGGTACTAAGCTGCGGTTAAGCTAAGATTAGAAGCCAACCTCAATACCTATAAGGACATGGCTAGGCAGTTAATATACTACCAGGTTAACTGGGTTATATAGTTAGAAAAAGACGTAACAAGGTCTTGATTTAATACGCTTTAAGTTTCATCAAAATCTCGATAAAAACCTTTCCTTTTGAAGACTGAATAAAGTCATTCCTTTGATCGTTTCGATGAAGTTTTAATTGTTATAAGCGTGGAGTGGGGACCCGCAGTTTTTTTATTGATTCCTTTTATATTCCTTTTATGGGAGGCCATTAAAGAGAACCATTTGTCTAGTAATTATCTCGGCTGAGTGGTTTGATTGATTGAAAGATACGAACGCTGTTAATGATTGGGAAATAAACTTTCTTCAATTGAATGAATCTAGATGCAATATAGATTTCTAATGACACTTTAAATATTTAGAGATTAAGATTTTTTTTTGGAAAATAAGGTAAACCAATGTGGGAAAAAACATACATAGTTATATATAGGTATATTTAATGCAATAATTAAGCTTCAATCACGATAAAAGCTAAACTATTTCGATCGTAAAACAAATCAAAAGCCGAATCCCTAACCTAATTTGAATAGGATAGCACATAAATCACAGTTTCGGTTCTATCGAATTAATATTCTTGTCTAATTAGCCCATTTAAGCAGTTGGGGCTAACTTATTGGATTTCTCACTTTACTGTAATTCTAAAAGCGCTTTCAAACTAGCGGACTCCGTTTTTCCGCGTGACAACGCTCTTTCTTACGGGTGGTCTCACACATCTGCAAGCGACAATAAACAATTGACAACAACGCTTGCCCGCATACGTTCTATAATCGGAGGCCGATTTTTTGTAGGAGAACAATAGAACATACTGATAGCAATAGTGCAAAGCACACGTCCTTAAAAAAGTCAGTTAGAAAATCATAGTCAGAACGCCTTAAAAAAAGTCGGCCCGATTACCTGTCCTACAGAAAATCTGACGTGGGTGAGAAGCCTAACGGTACATACGATGTTACCTAAAACTGAGCGACAGGCTTTTTGCTTCGAGGAATTATCTGTGTATATAATTACCTATGTCTTGCGTAGAACATCCGAGCATTAAGAGCGTGTACGTCAACCGCGCGCCATTTGGCCTAAAATGGTACTTTTCAAACCACTGTTTCTCAGTAACTACTTATCCTATAACTATGTTATTTTTTAATAACGCAAGGTAATTTCACTGTCTATATAGTTAATTGAACATAAATTTCAATTTGTGTAGTTTAAATACTTAAAACCCCTATAACGTAACAGATGTTTTATAAAATTCCCGTTCAGCGTATATTTCGAAGCTTAAATTCATGTGATAACAGTGGCAAATCTAATCATATTTATTTTTTTACTCATAGACGAAATCCCCATGCCTATAGTTAGTTGAAAACATTTTTTGATTTGGGTCTCTATCTTTCAGAAAAAAATATTTTAACAATGTGAAAAATTGTGAATTTCAAAATCTTTTTTTACCTATCTATCTTACTTAATTTAATATAACAATTATTTACTATAGTAATATAACTCTTTCTTTAAAACATAAACTTTATATTATAATTTAATCTCTCGTTTTTATTTTTTTATAAATTATTTAAAAACTACTATAAAACGCTACACGCGAGTCAACTCAAACCAGACCGCCGCAAGGCTTCACAGAGAGAGGACGTGTCGCTCCGTCACATCGCGTAGGGTGAATAACCTCTGCCGTGGATACCGAGAATAGAGTACATTTCAAGCGCGACCAACAAATCTTGATACATTACTATTTTATTTAAAGCTCAATTTTGAAGCATATTTTTTTATCGATTGAGTTGAAATTTTGTTTTAATGTTCAGTTTTAATGACAATGTATGATTCTATATCCAATATGGCGGTATACCCAAGATGGAGAAAAAAATGTTTTTAATGCATTCCTACGATATGGGTATCAAATGAAAGGTCTTGCTATGAATAACTCGAAAAAAAATGTGTCGCGAGTCTAAATCCAATATGGCGGACTCCTTAGGCTAGAAATCACTTATTGCAGATGTCTGTTACCAATCGAGCTATATTTTTTTTTTTTTTTCATTTTGGATGTACCCAAATTTTGACTTTTGATCTCGAATAACTTTTGAAGCATATAGGATAGATAACTTAAAACTTTATTTGCAATGGTAAACCCAAGCTCTTCACCAATATTTGGTTTTCCGGCAATTGTTGTTATTTGACCACAATTTTTCGGTCTGGATGGACTGGACCATTCATATAAACAATCAATTTTTCAAATCGGTCCAGGCGTCTTTGAGAAATCGAGAACAATCAAATTGAGAACAATCACAAAACAATATAATTGAAACCTCCTCCTTTCTTTTTTGAAATCGGTTAAAATACAGAAACTCTTAACATTGTCATTAATCATCAGTCGACTATTTAGTACTGTTGAAAATTGTATGTAATATACAGAAAGTCCTCAAAACCAAGGTTTTCATAGGTGCCCGATTTTTTTGCAAAAGAGTGTAAGTATTAACGACTTATTTTCATGCTTTTATATTTTAGACATCCATAGACTTACACTATTTTCCCGCTATTAACTATTTACTAAATAATATATTTTTTGTTCTACCAATTTCACTCGAAAGGATCAAAATGGTTTGTGTGACTATACGTGAAGTATGATAGGCACGCACACAGCCACGACGCTAGTCTGCGCGGTTTTTTGCGTTGAATTACCTAAAGTTGACATCGCGCGCCGAGCGTACACGCTCTTAAACGCGCGACAAAATCTGCTCGTGTGAAAGCGCTGTAAGACGCTTTAATACGCGTGGTATTATCGGCGTGAAGGCGCTCAAGTATGTACCACAGATATAACAATATGGTAGAATGGATTTGTAATGACAAATATCTTTAAGATATACCCAAGATCGAAATAGGTGTGATGGTTGCTCATGTTAGTTTCTTAACGTTGTTAATGCAGCATAGTAAAAAATAATTCGAATGACAGGTTTTATATTTGTTTATTTTGCTGATATAATAATGAAAACGAAGTTTGACGCTCTATAAATTTGGCAAAGTAGCTTCTTCCTAGAATCTAGAAACCAAAGTTCCAACGATTTTCTTAGACACACATTGTTACAAAATGCCACTTCTAGACAATCATTAAAGATATCTGTGGCGCGTTAAAGCAAGCGTTCTTGTGTTTGTTCCTCGAGTTTACTTTGAGCGTTATTTTTGTTAAATCGTTTAGATTGTATCCTCTTTTGTATTTGTTTGGTTAATTTCAGAGAACAGTGAACAAAGTTAGGGTGTAGGGTTAAAGTTTTCATGTTAATTTTCTTTGTGTACTTATTATTTTGATATCTTCTTTTTACCTTATACATAGATTGTACAAGGCTTGCTTATACATATAAGCTTTATTATACTTTACTCTCCAGGCTCCTTCTCATACAGAGAGCAATGGAAAACATCTTGAGGAAACTTGTAGTTTAAAGTCTGAGATCGTCAATTTGCTTTGAGCAAGCCTGGTGATTAATGCTCATTCCTCCTCCGTATGAAAAGTTGTATGTGCTCTTTAATCCCAGCAGTAGGACGATAAATATTCGGATAATAATGGAGTGGAGGAAAAGCAGAACGAATTTTCTACAAGAGTACCTTCCTACTCGCATATCACGTAAAAACAAAGAGCCTACATATTACATGAAACTTTATCCTGCATTAGCATTTACAAGACTTTCACACAGCCCCGTAGTCACGTGCTTGCAAAAGTTTTTAGTGTTCAAACTTCAAGCCTAAGTTGTTCGGGAATATCATAGGAGTGGGAGCTTCAGAAGTCGTGTGAGAAGTACGTGTGTGTGATAATGACGTAAGTACATTATGTAGGAAAACTTGGAAAGGCATTCTGAGTTAGGACCTTCAAAAAAGGTACAAGGCCTCTTCCTGGCTACAGCGATGCTTGACTGCATCCGTAGAAAAGTAGGTACATTAGATAAGTACGAGTTTATTGGTAAATAGACTTTTCGATAGCGTTATTTTTTTCTAATTTGTTTTCGTAACTACGCATGGCTTTTACTGAGCAGAGGGCAAAGTAATAGCAACAGCATTTTACTCAATATAATAGTAAAGTATAATACATGTAAATATGATAAGAATACAATGAATGAATGACCTATATCATAAACACAAACTAACAAGTTAGGTAGTTACAACTTTACAACTTTGGAATAAAAAAAATCTTCATCCAAAGAATTTTAAATAATTTTCTTACTTTCCCATCATACAACTTACTGATAACAAGAAATATATAGATTTCTTTCAAGTCGTAGAAAAGAAATGCCGTCTAGACAATCCTGCATTACCATAGACCACGACGTACCTATCTTCAAATCAACCATATATTTTGATAGTGAGCGAAGATAATAAAGTCTAGACGAACATAATATTTCCATCGAATGGGGCTTGCATTCAATTCTGAAAGTGCATTTCTTAAGCCCTTGAAATAGAAGTAGATACAAAAATTTACTGAGCGTAAAATTTTATTCATTTTTGTTTATGTATTAGAGGTTAAACAATTTTCATAAAATACGAAGAGAAGATAGAAAATGGATAGTCAGTCTGAGGGAAAACTTTCACATTTATCTCGTTAGTAGGATTTGTTGATTAAAAATATGTGTTTTTACAATATGTATTTATCAATATGTATATATGTAGCTACTAGCTGTTGCCCGCAACTTCGTCTGCGTGGGCAAGTTACATACAAACTTTCATCCCCTATTTTATCCCCTTGGGGGTAGAATTGATCAAAATCCTTTCTTAGCGGATGCCTACGTCATAACATCTACCTGCATGCCAAATTTCAGCCCGATCCGTCCAGTGGTTTCAGCTGTGCGTTGATAGATCACTATGTCAGTCAGTCAGTCAGTCAGTCACCTTTGAGTTTTATATATTTAGATATGTAGTTTATCAGTTGTGTTAGCACCCATAACACAAGTTAATTAATACCTTACCATGGGGCTAACCGACCGTGTGTGAAAATGTGTCAAGACATTATTTATTTATTTATTTAAAATACCATACTGTGCCATATTTTGAATAGGCGGGGTTTAATACTGGCTCGATTGTTTCTCTGTCTGTCAGTTGCAGCTGCAAACTTTTTGCTGTCACTTGGTTTAAACTGGGACTTAATAAATCGACTTCGGGACCTTTATTTTCATGGTCAAATCATCTTTATACCTTCATGTATATTTTAAGAACTCCATTTTCATAATATATAGGTCACCATTTGCAATAAATGACATATTTTTACGAAGACAGGTGTATAAAGAAAGGGACGCACACATTCTACATCAATTAAATATTACTGGGCGGTAGGATTGTTTTAGTGGTTCTTATTATTTTCCGGTGATTTAATATACTATATGTACAAAGTACAATCTCAATAACGCATTATAACGCCTTATACATATACATATGTATAATCTAGCTAACCTACATAAAACTCGAGTAAACGTCCGCACTACTTAGGTACTAAGTTACTCTTAACAAACTTAGCAACTAGTGTTACAAGGAACTTTTGTTTCAGCTTTCTATTAGCAATGTTAACAGTGTTATAAGAAGCCTCTTCGCCTTTATGCTCGCCTGGTACCGTGGCTATCTTATACTGTGAGTATTTTTCTGTGAATAACACAGCCCCGTATGTGCCCGGGTATAGTAAATCACTTTATCTAATGGTGAAAACCATATGACAATATGTGGAGTAGTTTTAAATTTAATTGCAACAGACAGACGCTATTTCATAATTATGAACTGATCTTACCCGTATCCTGTGTGAACTAGTCCACGCACCCGGCAACAAATACCTAATTATTACATGCCCTTTTTCAATAAATACGCTATCTTAACCTGAAAATAAATTTTCAAATCGGCCCATTTGTTCCTGAGATGAGCGTGAATCTAAACTCTTCAAAAGCTTTCCAAATTAGTACACAGTATTGAGATCTAACAAAAGTTTTATTTAAGCCTAAATATATGTCCAGTATGTGCAAAAAATAATATCGATAAACAAAGTGTGATAACATTATAAATTCTTACTTTTCCTTTATATCATTATACCTATGCAAATGCAGTAGCATAAAAGTGTAGAGTGCATCTCTGCAGTGATCGTTATCGGATCGCGCAGTAACTGCGCTGGCGATTTAACTCGCTGGAAAGCCGTTGATGGCTCTGTGGCCATAAAAACTGCGGGGAAATAGTACACAGCTATAGTTTAGAGGTTTTTGTTTAAGAAAAGGGGACTAGATGAAATCAATTTCTTTTGCAAGGAGATGAAATTGCCAAGGAAGTAGGGTTGTAAAATACTGAAATATAACGTATTTTCTAAAGATTAACTTTAAAAACGACAGACGACCTTATAAAGGTCACCGGAAGACGCTGGATGCAGGTCGCTTCCAACAGGTATCTGTGGAGATCAAAGGGGGAGGCAAATGTTCAGCAGTGGACGTCCTATGGCTGAGATGATGATGATGATGATAATGAACTTTAAAAAAGAATGCAATATATCATTTCTTTCTTAAAAATAAATTAAAATGTTTCTTAAAAAAATAAATAAAAATATTTTTATAAATACTTTTGCAGTGTGTTACGGCCTTTGATTATTTGCCAGAGATAAATTGCAACATGAAGATTTGATTTTAATAATTTATTTCGATCTATCAAACAAAGCATTAGAATAAAACATTTCGTTCTATTATATTTTACTGTTTCATTTACGACTTTGGGTCATGATTGGCGTTGATTGCGGGAGAGTTTTACGTTCATCAATGGACGGCAATTGACTAACATGACGCTGATTTATTAGTTTTATGTAAATATTTGTATTATTACCTTAAATAAAAAATTCGACATTAAAATCTCTCTCTCAATCTCCACAATACGCTGGTCTCGTGGCCACACTAGGTGTGAATGTGGACACATTGGCGCGTGCCGTCCAATAACACCCGTGTGAGCTGAGTGCCGGCAGAGTACACAATGGACAATGTTGGACTATTGCACACTATTACATAATTTTATTTGTGTATTTATAACATTTTATATTATAAATGTTTTTATTTTTTAATCGAAGAAGGAATTGTTGTGATTTTTGTTGTAAACTCTGGATTTTTATACTAGTTTTCAACATTTACCTGGGACAAAAACTTTAGCGATAAATATAATTTGTAAAAAAAAATGAAGTTTTCACCAATAAATATGGTGTTCCATGAAGAAATTCCCTGAAGCTGAGGCCGCTCATTTTATCCTAAAGTCACTCCAAAACTATACCATTTTTAAACTTACCCCAAAAAAAACCATTAGCTCATCAGCCTATAAATATCTATGATGCTGACATCAGCACATTTGTTTAACGGTCGAGCAACGTGAGAGCTTCAAACGTCCGTGCTCAAGTGACGCCGGGTGACAGATCAGTCACCGACCTAGTTACAATAACCTGATAGGTTACCACGCCAATATTAGAAGCACCCATAAAAAAAAACTAGTTAAAATTTCGTTCGTTATATAGCTTTCTTCAATATATTGGATTTTTTTTGCAATTAAGCCAGAAGGTCTTGACGCAAACAAACTCTTCAGTAGGCTACAGCTTATAATATAAGCATCTTTAATATCTTGGGATTTCTATAGCATCATAAACGGCTAAGCTAATGTCGATGAGATTTAGCATTGAACTTAACTTAACCTGTACATAAAAGGTAAAATATATTATATTTCCCGAAACATTTTCCCAAAATACACGTGAAATCGCGACAAATAGCTATCAAGCTCACTGTCTCGAAAATGTTCAATTTCCGCACGGAACAAATATCTAAATTGTTCCCGGTCTTTGTATTTGTGGTTGTGTACAATAAACAATAATAATACCGTATATAAAGTACACGTGGCTACTATTAGGAACATATTCTCGACCAGTAGAGCTCATGGTAGTAGCCACATGAATGGCTTGATCATAAAGTTAAGCAAAACACTTGGTGCGATACGAAACATGTTTCGGAAGGCATGTCAAGTAGGTTCCGGCTATCATTTTAACATTTGGCAGTCATTACGAGTACGTAGTTAGAATGGAAGCTTAAATACTTGTTAGCTTAAGGGGCTGAATGCCGAAATTGGCTTGTCTCAAACATTTTTTGGCCATAACTATACAGTTTTTGACGGCGAAAAAAATATATATTAATCTTGAACATATTTTTGAGAACCCTGTTAATTTCAAAACACGTTTTTGAAAAGTTTTCTCGATACAAGAAAAAAATAAACTTACCTCTAAAATGATCTTACAACAAAAATATCTGTATTACTTACAGATATAATATCTGTATTACTTACAGATATTTTTTAGTATTACGTACATTGATAAAATTTGTAACATTAACGAATCCATATACCTATAAATACAGAACTCGGTAAATTTTCATTTTTGATTACTCAACTCATTTTAAATCTATTAATTTATATGTAATGTATTTACGTATGCGAAAGAAAGAGAGTGTTTTGGGTGCATTCAGACTCTTAAATACTTCTCCGCTACGCTTTTGTGGAGTCTGGATCTTATACGAGCTCGCTCGCTATGAGGCAATTATTGCAGCATATATGAGGCAGTTTTTGCAGCGAGAAAACAACTGACTGCTGCTACTACTGTTTATTTGTAGCCTCTCGTAGTTATTAACTTCTTAATACAGTAATCCCTTCTTTTATTTTGTTCAAAGATTTGCTGTTATTAAAATCGGTAAGTAAGAAATTGAAGAGTCACTCTATTCTTATTTGTAAAGCTGAAGTGTTTGTTCGTTTCTTTGATAGAATTAATCTCAAAAACTACTACTTTTTTACTGGTATATTTAACACCCTATATACATACATAGAAACCTAGCTAGTAGCGAGATAAAAATTAGCTTACAGACTTTCTCGATACATGGACTATCTAACACTAAAACAATTCTTCAAATCGGACTAGCACATTCTGAGATAACCGCATTAGAAACAGAATCTTCAACTTTACAAAATTAGTTACATTTCCTGTAACAAACCTAACCCATACACTTCAGTATACACAATTCTAAATCAAATTATTCCTCATACAACAAAGTTAGTACAATTAGAATTGAACTGTTGGCATCTGGCTCACGTCGCCATGTTGGCTTATTAGTTCAGAGTTAAGCACAACTGTGCAGCTCTCAAATGTAGATCAGATTAATACAGGGTATATAGGTACGCGCCAAATTGGAAATTGATGGTCGATATGAGTGATTGATTGCTTAATAATTTTTGATTTTAGCTAGATTAATAGCATATGATATGAAAGCAGCAATATTTTATAGGTTTTACTACGCAACGGGTGTAGTCGTTCATTAGAAACTCATTACATACTTAAAATCAAATATTTTGAATCTATTTAGGAATGCATTACATACAAGATCAAAAGTAGTCTATATGTTATTAAAAGCAAACATCAAAATACGTTCAGCAGTTTGAGCATAAATACATACATGACAATCATACACTTATACACTCAAACTTTCGCCTGTATAATATGTACGTAAGTGAAGAAATAACTTTTCACATTAATATAAAGAAACGCCAATTCATAAAGAATAAAACACCATAACCTGTTGAGCCTCATAATATCGCGAAATAAACTAATTCCCAACTGAGGAAATTACTGCGAATTTCTCTGAATCCTGATAAAATATTCTATTATTACGTTCATGAGGCAATCTTTTGTCTGAACGCTAAATAACTTATTCTCGTGTAATCGTAAGCGTTATACTTACAATAAGGTAAAGCCTAAAGGTAACGTCAGGCTTCAGTCCCCCAATCACCCCGTTTTTACCCCCATTTACCCCTAACTCCCCCAAACACCCCAGGCGTCGGTAAATAGGAATTATCGCAAAGCTGACTGATTCAGACTGACAATCGCAGCTTTTTATTGAAATAGTTATTGTAAACTAACTGTGGTTCTGTGCTTAAAACTGCGAATCGAAGAAAGCCCTTACCGCGTTCGGATAAAAAGTAACCCATGACCTTTCTCGATATTAGTGGTTGAATTTATTTGGGCTATTTTATATTCAAGACCATAGTCTGTACAGTGTACAGTGGCCAATAAAAGAATTTGATTTTTGACTATCCACGTGTCTATATGTTACTTCCATTTGAATCGGTTTTAGGCATTTATCTTTGGCACGAAAGAGAAATAGAATACCTTCGCAGTTTATAACCTTCCGAGCACAGATATCAGTGACAATGACTCGCGTACCACCTACAGAAACCTTTCAAAAAAGTTCATCACGTTACGGAATTTTATGCAAAAAAATATGTTTTTATTATGTTAGCGAACTAATAACTCACCGAGGCTGCAATTCCCGAGTACTTACCTGCAATCATTAAAAATAACAAACAATTAAAACAAATAGCATTGCATTGTTTGACAACACTCAATATGAACAGACAGACATGCAAACTGACAATTATTTAACACCGAATATGTTATTAAGCTGTTTTAGTGCATGTTAAAATACTATATTATAGCTTCTAGCGCTTTCACACTGACGGATGATTGTCGGAAAAAATCTGTCACTCGATTTTAACGCCATTTTTTGGCACCGAGAGTTGTCAAATCTTTGTTGATACTTAGGAAAAATTTGCTAGTATGAAAATCTGTTATTATTTAAACAAAAAATCTTATGAAATCAAACGGACAGATATATATTGCTAGAGAGTTTGTTACGCCACTTCTTCCCAGCAATACCACATAAGAAGTGGTGAAGGGTGGGCGTTTTGGGAACTATTTTTACACTTTTTGTATTCAAGAAATGCTGATTTAATTAAATGATTTCGGTTTTTTGACTTCGAAGAATTGTTATCAATACCATGGGATTTACATTCGCTTGCATTTCAAACATTCTTTTCTTCACGCTATCTGCGTACCATTTCCTATTAAAAACCTCTTCAAGATGTTAATCTCAAATGGGATCCTATCAACCAGAAGGCTGTCTTGCTGCACAGGATATGAGCTCGGCTCCCGGAAATACGTCACTGCGGATACGGCGGATATGCGGATATGGTGGTCTCTGACGTATCCGAGGGGAAACCTTTGCCGTTTGTGTGAGTTGGATGAGATTTTTGTTTTGTTTATAGGGCTTAATCTGGATGGTTATTGGTAGACTACCTGTGTGATGTAGGTACTTATAGTTGTAGTAGTTAATAGTAGGGGAGGCCTAGAAGGGATTTCGGGATTTACTCAAGCGCGGCAGATTAGTATATAGGGAGGTACCTATTACCCCATTTAACACCTCCACCAAATATAAGCCCTGTATATGCAGCCGCGCGTCTAGAATAAAGGATCAGATTAGTAAAAAAAAAATTATCATCTGACATTCTCCAGCGCGTCAGATTAAGTTAGGGTAAGTTAGTTATATGCTAAAAAGTGTATATTCCACTAATCTGACAATTTGCGATTGACGATAAGAAGTAGGAAGGTTACAAACTTGTAAAAAAAAAACGTCATCTTGACTTTCTCGAGCGCGGCTATTTTTTTTTTTTTTTTGAAGGGAGTAATTCAACGTTCACGAAAAATATAAAATCTGACGATTCCCGTAAGCCGAAGTAAGGAAAATTAATCGATAAAGTTTAAACCGTGCAGCTACGTGATGCCGGTATTCTCCTCCCAAGTTTCTATTCCTCTCTCTCTTTTTTCAATTCAATTCATTTGCAATAAGTGTTGGTACATTTTGGGTCTTAAATAATCTACACTAATATTATAAAGCTGAAGAGTTTTTTGTTTGAACTCGCTAATCTCAGGAAGTTACTGGTCATGGTATGCAGATATATTGTTTTTAACGAAGACGATTCATTTTATTGCATACTTTTGTTAAATACGTGTGCCTTCCAGTTGCATTGTTTGTCTATCGTGATACCGAGAAATGCCGTTTCGTATACTTCGCCTTTTTTATACAGGTCGTGGTGGCCTAGTCATCCGGTTAACATTGGCTCTACTCTGCATAACGTGGTTCACAAATTACGCGCGTAGTGTCGCTTCATCAATGAAAGCAACTGCTATCTCTTTCTATCTGTTCTGCAAGAGTGGCAACGCGCGACTCTACTGGATGGTTTTAATTAAACTAATAAATTAAGTCTTTATACGTATTTTTTTTGTACCTATGAAAATAGCTGGGAAAAAGGCTGGGCAGATTATTTAGATTTTAGATTTATCTATGGGTATTAAATTGAATAAAATTAGTTTTTGTAAGATTTACGCGTAGATTATTTCCGTCAAGCCATGTTATTATAGATTCTATTGTATTGTTTATGACACATGTATATTTATCAATGTCATTATAATTAAATGTAATTATTATAGAAATTTATGTAATGTATGAGCAGATTGATACACTCCGCTAATAGCAATGTCATATATATCATTGTATTATGTGCCTTCTTATCGAGAACAACCTTTATTATAACAGCTTTGTTGAAATGTTTGTCCGTTCTGAGATATATCTCAAAAAGTGTCTTTTTGATCTATAGATCAGAAAGTGTGTAAAAGTTGATAGTACTTAGAAGACATACTCGTAGTAGCACTTAGATATTCCTTTAAAAACTTGAGATATCAATGGATTATTTAGTTTTAACTTTTACACACTTTTTGATCTATATCTCAGGACGGGCAAACGTCAACAAAGCTGTCATATTAAAGGTTGTTCTAGATAAAAAGGCCTATACAATGACATGTATGACATTGCTATTGGTGGAGTGTACGAGGTTCCGTATATTTGTGTCCATTGTCCTTTATGTTTTTCATACTTATTTGCTTATAAATAAAAGTTTTGTACTTCAAAGAATAGGTACATACTGGTTTATTTACTTGCAATTTTTTCAGTTCTTCAATTTGTTAAAAGGTTTGCAAAAAAACTTTCCATTGTCAGATTAAGCGAATTCCTCCAGACAATCGTCAGATTATAAGATGATTACGTTAAGGGTACATAAATGAACCATATATATCTTAATCTGACGCGCTCGAGTATTTCAAAATGGCGATTTTTTTTTGCAATTTCAAGTAATGGCCACGTGTTTAGGTCACGTCTAAATCGTCAGATTATTGCATAAGAGCCTTCGTTTTGGTTCACTTAACACCCCTTTTGATAATCTGACACGCTCGATAAAATTATTTTTTTTCCCATTTTTAACCCTTACCTACTACCACCCCCACCATGGAAACAGTCAGATTAATATACGTATGTTTTCAAAATGACGTAGGACGTGCATGCTATTAATATCTGACGCGCTCGAGTATGTCCATGCAACTGTTTTTTTTTACATTTTTGAAAGTTTATAGCCGCTCCACCCACCGATGAAAGTGTGTGTATGTCAGGACATTTTTTTCTTCTTATCATCTAAGCTTCGCAATCTAATAGGTCTCATTGACGCTCGAGTCACTCCCGATTTAGCACTCTCGCCTCCCCTACTATAAGGCACTTGGAAAAATCTTTATTTGGTTAGGTGTTTTGGTAAAGATAATCCATTTTGATACTGGTTTTTTATTCAAAAACAAAGTTTAAAAATAAAATAATTCATCTACTTTACACCTACTTTGACTTTTTACACAATTAATTACTTAATGTATAAATTGTGTATTGCTGTACAATTAACAGTGTAAAAATTACTAAGTATCAAGATTAGTTGCCTTTAACTGAAAGCCCAACCAAATGGAGTATCTCAGTATAGTAACACGTTTATCTTCTTCCATGTGAATTTTCCCATGGATATTTTTAGTATAAATAAAGAGGCGATTTTTATTTCGGAAAAGAGGAGGTATTTCGTTGCTAACACCTCGCGGAGTAAGATTTATAGCGTTTGCTGTTGACAGGTGGATAAACCATATCTTATTGTAATTTATTGTGTAGGTAATATTTAGGAAAAATCGCGAACAACTATGTAACTGGATTTGACACAGTGATGACACAGGTTTGTATTTTTTGGATGAAAGAGATTTTCTTAGTTAGTTGGAGGATAGATTCTTAAATAATTATCTTACTTATCTAACATAATCCAAATACAGCATGATTGGATTTCATCTATGTACACTAATATGATAAAGGGTAAACATTTTTTGTTTCTTTGTACCCTAAAGACTCCAAAACTGCTGAACTGATCTGAAAGATTGTTTAACAGTTGAAAAGCTATACTTTTCCCAAGTAATAATTACGTGTTTCTTTCCTTCAACACTTCACTATCGCGGACAAAATTAATATTAAACTGAAAAGTGTCTATATAAAGTTAATACGGCTCATAAATACTGCGTAGGAGGATTTTTATAGCCTCTGTCGGTGCTTCAAGCACTTCGCTTAATTACACCGTTATATCTTTAGATCATAAGGCTGTGGGTGGAGTGATAGCGGAGAGCGGGTGATAAGCAATACGGTGTTAATGTGGGTTTCCTCAAATACTTTATAAGGTGTATACATACAAAGAATATCCGTAACTCGCAATCTACAGTAGTAAATATCGTTTTATGAAATTCAATGACCGATAATTAAAAAACCGGCCAAATGCAAGTCGGTCACTCGCATCAAGGATTCCATATTTTTTAGAGGAATAAAAAATCATCATGTTGGTTGTATGGGAGACCCCTAAAATATTTTTAATCATGTTTCCAAAGCGGTAACAGTACAAATCATCTGTGAAAATTTCAACTGTCTAGCTATCACGGCTCTTGAGATACCTACCTAGAGCCCGGTGACTGACGGATGGATTGAAAGACGGACATACGGACAGCGGAGTCATAGGTATGGTAGCAGGAGTACTCATTTTGATGTTTGGGTACAACACCCTAAAGAGATACAGATTATTCATATTTTTTTCATCATTTTTTGCCACTAACGTGTTCAACAAACAAACACAAAAGCTTCATAATACTAGTACATGGATGTGAAATATATTTTTCCAATCCCTGAGCTCAACATCCCCCAAACAACGAAAAACACGCTCAACCATAAATCCAACCGATTTAAACCAAATAAAAGTGGATAAAACCAGTCTAAACTGGTGTTATCCCGTTTTGGGGTTCGGTATTTCATATTGAAAATACGCAGAACCCTTTTATATTTTTCTATTGTCGGTCTGTGAGTCTGTTTTGTATGAAAGTTTTTACTACAGGAAAATGGACCAACGTTAAAATTATATAGACCTACTTTTATATTTATAGGCACTAGATACTTCCCATTACCTAACAATAATACAATTTACCTGTAGTTTAAAGGAAAGTAGACGCGTATTTCAAAAGGGTAAAATTTAATTCTATTACCTGATAAATATAGAAGAGAGCAATCAAAACACATATTTTAATGCATATTTTAGTTCTCTTTCAAAACTTCTCTACGGAACTCCCACCAATATATCCGGCTCCCACTTGTCTAGTTTTTCAAAATTACCGCCGTCGGGCTAAACGCTTTAACGGTAACGAGTGGCAAATGGAAATAAATTGTCGCCACACTCGAACGGCTTTCATAAAATATTGTAAAGGACGCTTTAAAGGTAGTGCTCCATTGAGACCCACATTTCACACTAGGTACCGTTTAAAAAAAAATATGCGTGATTATTTGTCTGTCAATGTGTGTCTAAGTTTTTTTGACACAATACACCTTAGGGATGAATTCTAAATTACATGTTTACTTCATATCAACTATCTAGTTGTCACGTTGTGCACGCTGATAGAGATCTGTCTGCTATATGATGTTGCCATTAATTTTAGCATTGACTTCCCTCGTCAATTATTTGAATATAAACAGCATTCCTTTACGCTCTCAAAACTGATATCTTGATACTGCTTCTTTGGTTTAAAAGCACCTTTATGAATTATCTTCACGTGCAGGAATGGACGTGTAGCTTTACATCCTGTGTTTACCGACGCTCGAGAGCACGATGTGGGAATTTCCTCGACTTTGTTTGCACATGGATAAAATGTGACTGTTCGTTAGTGGCGAGATATGTTTTGGATTTTATAAGTATTAGTTTCAATGATGTAGATCTGCGGCAGTTGTATTTAAAAATAACATGTATGTGTCATTATCATATTTTAGTACATTAATTTTTCAAAACTATTGAACTAGCTTCCACCAGCAGTTTTGCCTGCGTCTCGTGGTAAGTAGTTCGCGCACGATTTATGAGATACCTAACAATAGGCTAAATAGTTTCCTAAAAAATAATAATTAGTCCGTCTTGTAGATTGTCCAAAATTAAGCGATACGTATTTTTCCTTTTTTAAATTGGATCAGAACTTGTTAAGATATAGCGTGTTAAAGTTGAGTGTGACGTCACAAGTTGCTACAATTTTCAGGACACTGTGACGTAAAAGGCCCCACTCCTAATTTTTGAAGCGTATTATCTTTTTCATTTTATGTTTAATTAAAAAAAGAAAAAATACGTATCCAATATTTTTTGATTATCTAAAAAGCGGACTAAATATTATTTCATTATTTCGACCCTGGACACTACCCTATTAAACATTTAAACACAGAAAAGTTCGGCTTCACAAGTACTTCTGAACGTCAAAAATATAAATAAGTTTGATTCTAGTTGCCCCTTCCAAAAGTAGCATCCTATGAAGAAGAACGGGCAATAAACTCCATATCACTAAAAACCATTAGAAAATCATCAATCACCAATAAACACTATACATCTGAACTAACAAATGCAACTAATTCATATTGAATTGTAACAATAAAACAAAGGCACTAATTATGAAAGTTATTCCTTCACAATACTGAACGAGCTCGCTTCGGAACTTTATCAATTAAACTATTACATGACTGTCTGCTTGTTCTATGTGAATAGCTTAGAATTTCATATGTGCTAATGTAGTTTTAGTGTTGTAGGTATTTATCTTGATATATGGATAGCTGGATGCGAGAAGTCGAAAATCGATCTCAGTGGCGTGCACTTGGAGAGGCCTATGTCCAGCAGTGGACTGCGATAGGCTGATGATGATGATGATGATGGTGATGATGATGGGTTTGGTACGGGTTGAGGAGGTCAGATAGGCAGTCGCTTCTTTTAAAGCAATGGTACTCAGCTGAATCCGATTAAACTCGAAGCCGACCCCAACATAATTTGGGAAAAGGCTCGGAGGATGATGATGATGATGGTTTTATTGAGGCAAATGAATGCTGGGATAGTGCTAAATACTTATTCAATTTATTCATCCTTCTTCGTTTGAGAAGAGGTTGCTGATGATGATTCGTGAATGGTATTTATTTTAACTGCCTCATTCATCTAATTGTTGCGGTAGTCGCAAAGAGGGGCTGTTGTGTACGGGGTCTCAGGTACGATTCCCGGGTCATGTCCAAACTACTTTGTGGGCTTCAAAAAAGTATTATTGAGCCTTGAGGTCTAGAAGTTGACTTGCAAATAAATGAATGTTGATATGAAATTGGTGATTTGGTACTGCTGACTACTATCTGAACAGTCTCATTTCTTAAATAAGTACTTGTCAATAAAGAAAGTTTTAATTTCAAGTTTGAACTAAACATTTTAATCTCATGAATTTCCGCAAAGCAACGCCTGATTTCATAATTTATCCTCATCCCTCTTTTTCAATGCCCAACACTTCATAACTACGATATAGGTACCTACAACCTACATGTACAATAATTTACCTACATAGCAACCCAAAATTTAATAAAAACAATAACTGAACTTCAGGAAAGGCCTTCTGTTCTGAAACAATGGAAACAGACGTCCAATAAAATTGCCCATTAATTTTAATGTTAATTATAAAATTGCTCACTGAGGCACAATCTTCATCCGTCCTGGTGTAAATTAATACCTTTATTGTCTGCTGACTTTTATTATTTTACATGTGTTTCGGTATTTTTGGAGCATAAAAAATAATGTTATTTTTAAGCATTAACTCATTTAATCTTATGCTTGTAATCCTTTTTCCCTCCTACAAAGGCGCACGTTCACCCACAGCATAAACGTCAGTTTCCTAACAACCATGACTATGATCGCGTCTAAATATTAAAGTAAAGAGTGGTTTTGAGAAAATCGCGCATTTATGTTGTCGCTAGATTTGGCCCAAAATATATAAATAAATAATTCATTTATAAACTCACAATGGTTAACTTACAGCCGTATGGGTCGATATTCTATGATATCGATGTCATCAGGTTGTCATCTCTCAAGTGATATTCTTCCCAGCATAAAACATATATGACCTGAATGTGCAGACATTCTATATTTGTCCCATAAAAATTCAAGCCTATCTTATTATAAAAGAAAACAATTTGGGCTTTTTATAACAAGCTACAACAGAAATAAACTTGAGTCTCAACAGTAATACTAAAGGAGGTACCTACTTGTGAATCATTAAACATTGTTCTCAATACACAAAGGCTCATGGAGAACAAAATGACTAGTGGAGGTGCCATAACGGAAAATCTCCTAAAGGCGCTATTACACTCTCGCCTCGCGCCTCACCTCGCGCCTCGCCTCGTCTTGCAGCTCGCGAGGTAGCGAGTGCCTGCTTACACTCTCATGCGTTCGGTTTGTGTTGAGCCGGCAACGCTCGCATCCCTTTGACTCGTGCCCAAAAAACCACCATCGAGGCGAGCGCCGCGAGTGGCGTGGCGAGCTGCGAGGCAAGGCACGAGGAAGCGTTTACACTCTCGCCGCGCGCCTCGCCTCGCAGCTCGCCTCACCACTCGCGCGAGAGTGTAAACTGGCTATAAGAAAGTAGCGCGCCAAAATGTGGGTGTGCGGGGGACGAGGAACGTTACTGTCTAAGCCTCTTTACGCCTTCTTAGGATCCCGCCCATTTTTTCGTAACACCAAAAATCGTTGACCATGTGTCTGAAAGAACCCAAAAACCTCGTTAGTTCATTCGTAACTAATTGGTTTGATCATTGGGCATGACCACCCTACGTATTTGAGCTAGAAGAAGGCGCCTAACCTACCTACATTATGGCATCTCCGCTCATCTTTTCTTACTCCGTGCTTAGGCTCTAATAAAAAGTTAGAATTATTGACACAATTACGAGTGAAATAACAAAGATCTTCAAGTTTATTTTTATTGTGATGCTTGGAAATTTATGACTGTAAGAAATATTTTATCTAGGTAGTACAAGTTTTCAATTATTGGGGCATGCAACTTCTTTTAAGTAAAAAAAAAACTTTTTAGTAATTGACTCTTTGTTTGACTAGAAAGAAACGTAGCCTCATTCTGGGATACTTTCGAATGTGATTACATCAAAAGAATATTAGAGAAAACATAGGGTCAAAAGTTTTCTTGGCCGAACATTTGCAGGTTTTGCATTATATTAGATAAATAAAAATTGATTTCATTATAAACTGCAATAAACAACAATCACACTATCAAAACAAAAATTCAGATTTCCACGATAATCATCTGCCTAGCCATTTCCCGATGGGAGCATTAAATTCAGCCAATTTTCTTTAGAAAGTCTTACACAGCATACTAAAAGCTATGTGATTGGCTACTTTTATAACCGACTAATAAGAAGGGTTCCAATTTCAAATGCGTCCCAATCTGGGACTCAATTAGGTCTTAAATGTCTTTAGGGACCCTCACGCACACGCATTTGAGTTCCAATGACTATAAAATTTGTAGTGGTAGCTATAAAGACTATAATAAGGTTTCCGCACCCTATTAATTCACACGAGCAACTTCTTTCGCCCGGGTAATAAGTAGCCTTTGTCATTTTTCAGTTTTAAGAATATTTGTTGCTTGAAACACTTAAATCAGTTCAGTTAATTGTTTCAGCGTGAAAACTGGATAGAAAAACTGAGTAAATTAGTAAATATGCGTGTACCTATCTGTTAATTTATGTATTAAAACTTAAAGAATCCGTTTATTATATCCGTAGAAATAAACCAATGACTATTCACCACTTTTCATCATATCAATGGATGAATATCCTTCCTATTCAGACATCCTATTCCAGTTTCTAAAGCCAATACCAGGTATTCTAGCACATCCTCTGATAGGAACTAAAGAGCAAAGCCAACATTCAAATCTTCGACAATCTCCTAATTGGAAACACCAAAGTGAATTAATTAACTGCAACTAGTAGTCGCTTTCAATGATACGACTCCACGGCTTAGGAATCCTTCAAATACGATGGTTTCGCTGTGGATTTCAATAATCTATCTCTCGATTTGTCTGCTTTTAAGTTTGACATTAGCCTCATACGAATAATGTCGAATTCCTGTCTGTTATCAGGTCAAAATCAGCAGATATCTATACTAAAATTATAAAGAGGAAAGCTTTGTTTGGTTGTAATGGATAAACTCAAAAACTACTGGACCGTTTTCAAAAATTCTTTCACCACTCGAAAGCTACATTATCCACGAGTAACATAGGCTATATTTTATCCCGGTACGGGCAGTAGTTACCACGGGACGCGGGCTAGTATTGAATAAAACAAGTGAATGTCTATGCAGATGGCAACAAACGCATCGCTGAAGCTTCGTAGTCACACCGACCCGAAATGTCATATTAAAAAAACCATGGGGCATAATTGTTTGATTACGCACTTTTAAGCAAAAATAATGACTCCAAGAAGAAGAAATTTGTATCACCCTTAAACCGAAAAACACAATATCATTTTGTAAAATTTTAAAATCTCCCGATCAAAATTAAAAAAAGTTCAAGAACACTAAAAGTAATCATCCACAGTTAACAAGGCAGCCAATAAGAAGCGCAGTTGATTTACTCTTATTCGTTTGCAGCCAATCAGCGCGCGGATCTAATCCTAGGGAGCCATCTAATTGGCTGGTTCGCGAGTGCTGCAAAACGTATAAGACGGCGTAATAAGATTGTTGCGACCCGCTGTTGAAAGCTATTTCTTGTAAGAGAACTTGGAATATAGGATATTTTTAAATACTTACTCAAAAATTTATGAAACTCTAAATAATTCAGTACATTTTCAAAAGCAAAAGCATTGATGATTATGTGTTTCGCTCTACAGTTAAAAAAGTTGTATTATAACCGACCGATTACGTAATCAACTGTAGTGTCCCTTAGTAATATTACGATATTATGTTAAAATGTAATTAATATTTGGGATTAGGCTGTCATTCAGAGAATTTAGAACTAAATTCTCTTAGATACTTAGTGAAAAAATATATTGGGTTAATTAAATAGACGTCTACATCATACGTAGTAAGTCTTTCTTAGAACTGTCTGCGAATGTGATGTTTCGTTAGCATTATTAGTTCAATTTACGTATTTGGAAACATAATATTATGAGCTATTAATTAGCAGGTTGTTATTTATATTTGACGTCCATATATTTAAAGCACATACATAGTACAAACTAACCTCTAGACTGACAGTTGGTTCAATAGTTAGTTTACAGTTTTTTTCAAACGTGACAAAAAGTAATGAACTTTTGGGCATGCGTGAAGCGTCAAAGGGCTAACTTCAGAAATGATTTTTTTTTTCTCGGACCGTACTACATACTCTCATACTCCGTCCCATCGGGCTATAAGAGTGAAGGAATAGGGAGTGCACCTGTGTCCGCGCAAATGCTTGTGCACTATAGCACGTCCTGTGAAGCTGGCTAATCTCCTTGTATGAGAACAGCCGCCGTAGCCGATAATCGGTTAGGAGGACATCATCCAG
Organism: Helicoverpa zea x Helicoverpa armigera; assembly: GCA_033682625.1. Taxonomy (NCBI): domain Eukaryota; kingdom Metazoa; phylum Arthropoda; class Insecta; order Lepidoptera; family Noctuidae; genus Helicoverpa; species Helicoverpa zea x Helicoverpa armigera. The sequence goes on along the minus strand of JAWIIS010000053.1, from coordinate 8,762,794 downwards.
ACTCTAGTTATCGGCACGAATCTTGAGTTCTCACCTTCACCTGCGCAGAAGTAATTTATTGGGTCCCTTTTGTGGTGTGAAGTGAGGCGCGGGGGTGGGCTAAAGCGGTGATTGACTCGCAGTGCATCGCGTCATAGCCGTCACTCGGAATTGGTTCTTTGCTAATAAATCACTTCTGCGCAGATGTAGGTCAGAGCTCAAGATTCGTGCCGATAACTATACATACTCTGGAAATTCATAACGCGATTTCAAAAGTTATAAATGTTGAGTATATTGTACGCTTGTTAATTTTGTATACATACAGTAATTATCATTATTTGCGTACACTCTTACAACATTCATGTTCAGTTGCAATTAAAATTCAGCACAGGATGCTTAGTTAATTATCTGTGTTCCTGTATGGAATACCTACTAGCTGGTAATTTTTATTATTCTACTTGGAAAGCAGTGCATTTTGCAAAAACAAACCTTTGACAGATTTGTTTTTGCAAAATCGCCTTATCTGCAAGTCTATTGGCGGTAAACTCAAAAACTGCTGTTGGTATTTTTATGCCATGTTCCCTAATATATAGAATAAATCATGAGAAAGTTTTGGGTAAATATACAAAACATTTCAAGCCTGTAATTTTCAATAGTTCTATATTCATAAAATCGTACAAATAAGCTTCTTGTTAAGGGATTACAGATTTTTGACTACGACTCTTAGAAAATGAGTATTATCAGCCATTGTGATCTAAAATAGAAGGATAATTTAGCATACGTGTTGTCTATGTATAATAGTATACCAAAACAAATGTTATACATAACTTCATAAAACATAAATATTATTTCCCACTATCTTTTCTCCCATCTTTCATACAAAAGACAAAAGGAAAATAAACAATTATAGATTACAGCTATCCGATGAGATTCTTAGAAAGATTGCTTTCAATTCCATTCAAAGGAACGATGAATGGGACCGAACGAATGAACGAATAATAGAATTCATTCGCTAGCTGATTGACTCGGTCGCGATAACTTTTTGAATAAAACCGACGTTTGGCTGGCTGTAAATTCTACTTCGATTAGATTTTAAAGGTTAGTTCCCATCTATTATCATGGATCGTACTTAGGACTAGGCAGACACTATAGACAACAGTTTTCTTTGACAATGGTGTATTGCATGAACGGAATCGTCAGGTAAACAAAAGAAATAGACCTACAAACATTTGGAATAATATGCACCATAACCACTTTGATAGTAACCATAACCACATAACCAGTCTGACACCAGTCTAACCAAGAGGTATCGGGTTGCCCAGGTAAATGGGTTGAGCAGGTCAGATAGGCAGTCGCTTCTTGTAAAGCACTGGTACTCGGCTGAATCCGGTTAGACTGGTTGCCGACCCCAACATGGTTGGGAAAAAGGTTCGGAGGATGATGAACCACTTTGAAGGCTTGGTCTTTGTTTTACACATGTAATCGTGCAACTCACTCTTGGCACTGTCGGCGATCACATTAACAGCGTCATTCATATTAACATCGCGAAACAATCAAGCGCCATCACAGACATATAGATAAAAATCGTTATTTTCATTCACGTACTATTTATTCTTAAAGTAAAGTTCTCGAGTGGCGACCATGACCCTCTGAAGATCGAGCAAAGTAGTAAACCATGGGGGAGGTATTTGTCTTGCTACGGGCGTCTTTTGGCTGATACAACGACGACATACAGTATTAATTTTTAGGGTGCCCAAAGGGTAAAACGGGACCCTATTGTTTTCGCTCCTCTGTCCGTCCGTCCGTCCGTCCGTCTGTCACCAGGCTGTATCTCATGAACCGTGATAGTCAGAGAGTTGAAATTTTCACAGATGATGCCTTCGTGCGCAAGTCCGACTCGCACTTGGCCGGTTTTCGTTTACGTATCCTAGATGTAAATAAATCTACATGAAGTGTATGTAAAAGAATATTATTCTATCAGCCACGATCAGATCAGATCTACAGTGTGAGTGGGACACACAATGTCTGTAGATCTGAACAAACCTTAAAACCGACGGCTGGCCATAAATTCAGTCCCGATTAGATTTTAACTGACTGCGGAAGTTTGTGTGTGGGATGACAACTTTGTATATAAAACTCCCGACCCAGTTGGTTCTGTTTAATTGATTTAACTTCTTGTGTTCATGTCTGTTTCGCATTTTCAGTTTTTGTGAATCCGGTTGGAAGTTGCGAATGAAATGAATGTAACTTTATGTATTTTGAAATATTATGACATAGATTTGGTTAAGCTGGTTAGCTAAGCTTAATATTATAAACTAAAGAGTTTGTTTGAAAGCGCTTAGCTCATGATATACTAAATCTATTTGTTTTATTTCCAGTGTTATAGCCCGTATATTGATAAAGGCCACTGTTCATTTGGGGGTTCGGAGTAGTTCTTACAGTGAAGCCGTTTGAGAAAGTAAGTATGACATTGCTAATTTTGTTTTAACTTTTTAATTTATTTTAGAAAATTACATATGCTAAATTATTTAGTTAAATATAGCTACAGGCATCCACTGTTAAGATTTGTACCCAAACTTTCAGCTACGAATCTTCACACAAACATTTCAATAGAAATTCACGTACTTCATCGAAATCCCTAGCGATTGCTTCAAGCTCTTCAATCGAAATATTTCCCAGTAACACTACAGTGTCGGTTCGCGGTAAAAGCATTCTATTGCATACTACCCTCGCTTCCCTACTTCAATCGTTTTCATGTCATGTCCACAACACTGCAAGCGATCAAATACTTTACTACACGCCACAAGGGATATTGGACTCTATTCTGAAGTCAGAAGGTGGTGTTTTGAATGGTTGTTATGCTATGGGAAGCATTGATTGCAAGCGATTAATCGAGGAATAGTTCGTTTATGGAAGTTTCGTATATTGCAGTTTAGAGGCAAATATTGATAGGTGTATGGTCAAAAAGAAAAAAATAATGTTCACGTTACTGTTTATGTGGCATTTAGTTAGTTTCTTTTTCTCCATCACAATGAGCTTTGAGTCCATAAAACGTGGTTCTGGTTCGAATTTCAATCATTCATTGCGATTATTTGTTGAATGGAGATAAAATAGCTTATTATTTACATTGGTACATAAAGTAATTCCCGCAAAATGTAAGTAGAACCGCTGGGAACAGCTTATTTAGAAAATTAGGTGCTTGAAAATACGGAGAACTTAACTTAGATAGGATTATGTGCCCTAAGAGGCTTAGCCGTAAACTGACCTTCCTCAACAATTACCCTGGCCAACACTGATATAGAAATATTTTGTAAATAAAATCGTCGTAAACATTTTATTAAGACAAAGATAATAACCATTTTTTAGAAATTACTTAATAATTTTGCTTATTACTTTAATTTATCACTATTACCTATTTATTACATACCCACTATTATATACCCAGTTTTTTTTAAATACCGTAACTGAATCTCTATTTTCTTTGAAAAAAAATGAAAACCTAAAATTTTTCACAGCATCACGTTGGAGTTTCTCACGTGTTTTCCATCAACATCCTGCCCGTCAGCCACCAGTAATCCAGTTAGGTTTCAGCAGAAATACGTTAAACTGTAACTGCCGGTGACGGGATAGTGACTCGCGCGAGTTAACTCGCTCAGCGGTCAGTGAACCGTGTTGAGTTACATACTTAGGTATACAGTAGCATACAATTGAAAATGACTTTACGTCTTCTTTCGGCAGAACTGTTTCAAGCACTATAGAAAACTAGATAAAATAGTTATTTAAAGACTAAACTAAGATTTGCAAACGTGACATGGACAGCTTCAACATCAACGCTAATTCTTGGGCAGCACGCACCAATATATGGCTAGGCCTGGCTCGACGACATTAAGCAGAAAAGGCTTCGCATCAAGAACTCTGCACCCGTGGACGACCCGCGCTTCACCTACGACAAATGCGGCAGAAATATCGTGCAGCTATTAGCTTATTTAGCCATAAAAGAAAGTGCTTGCGGCACTAATAACCGCTTAGACAAGCACTGCCACAATCATCTGACCAAGATGCTCTGTGGCCAATGATGATTTAAAGACTGACACTGAAAGATTTTTCAGTAGTACTAAGAATAGCGCTTTCAAGTAAACAAATCAACTTTTTAGCTTTGTAAAATGAGTATAGATAGAAGTAGGTTTGTTTTCTTTCTGTCTTCAATTTTCCATATACCTAATTCGCTATAGCTCAATAATACCATATGTAATGGTATTGGTCAGACTAGTGATAACGCGCGCTGATGATAGCGGGCGCGGCCATGGTAATCATACTATCACACTAATGTTACAAAAGGTAAAGTTTGTGTGTTTACGTATTTTTGTTCCTTCTTCATATGCAGACTAACTTTAAACTTAACAAAAATATAGCTTATACATGTCATAAATAACATGTTAGCTACTTTTTTATCTGGGTTCAAGGATTTTTTCTCTAGAAACTATTTGACAGATAATTAAGAGCCTGAAAAAAGACTGGCTATAATTTGGGTGCGTAAAATAGTTTCTTCGGGATGTAGGGATGCCAGTAAACTATATTTTTTAGGATACAGCATTATTTTTAGCACCAAACAACCTCTTTACACCACCATTACCTACACGCTTGCCGTAGTAACTATTTACTCTCTTTACACCATTGCACGCTTGCCGTAGTAACTATTTACCCAGATAAAATATAGCCCAAATTACCTGGGGATAATGTAGCTTTCCAACAGCGAAAGAATTTTTCAAATCGATTCAGTAGTTTCGGACCCTTAAGACAGACAATAAAATTGAGTCATACTATTATGGTATGATATGAACGAGTAGCCAACAGGCTTTATCTATAGCTATATCTATAGTGATAGCGATGGGTATATAAGGTGCGGCTACAGTAATTGATTGATGATACAGCCGTCACTTTATCATATTAGATTATATGTACTTTGGTGACTAGTTTTTATATGATATGGGATGTTCCTGGTGTGCGTAAGATAATTTTATTATGCGTTTGAAAGGGGCATTATTTTTGTTATAATAAAAAAAATGTTTAAGAGAGTAAATAGCTTGATTTCAGTTGTTTCAGTTTTAAAGCTATCCATGAAAAACTATCTAATAAATAATTCGAAAAAATATATTTCATTCGATTGAATAAGCGTTTTAATTTATTTAAATCCGAAATATTTTTTTTAATACAATCACAACATATTTAACATACAAATTAGGAAGTTTTTTTGTTTCCTAATGAATAACGATTTACTATTAATATCTCAAACTAAATCGTTTTGTAATAATAATAACGACATTTCAATGCAATATCCATTCAGTGTAGCATAGATAGGGAAAACTGTCCAACTACCCTCTGCTTTACACAGACGAGCGCTCTACTTATCTGTGGTTAACGTTCCGTCACACGCTGATGTGAATGCAACGATAATATCGCCCTGTTCAGTATTGTCATATTATCTACTGTTTATACTCTGCAGATTTAGTTAATCAGCAGTCAGCAATCAGTTTTTAGCGTATACATTTATATTGATGTTATAAAACTGAAGAGTTTATTTAACTGAAGAGTTGCTAAACTCAGGAACTACTGAACCGATTTGAAGAGTTCTTACTTCTTACTATGTTATATACAGTAGTAATATTTCCGACGTACACAGAAACTAGTCATACGAAGAAAATCAACGGTATAAAAATTAGAAATACATACGACTTATAAAATAACTGGTAACCGCTATACTTTTCGCTTTAAAACTGAAAAATATAATAATAAAGAGCGCTTTTTTTCGAATAAAACTGACAGCAGATGGCTTCCCCGACAACAATGAGTGCGCCCATACTGCAAACGGTCATATCTGCACATTCTCCACAAATATCGCGACAGTTGCAAAACGGCGTAACTGTTTATCATTACAATGGAGTACCAACCTCTCAAGTATGAGGGCGCGGGTTCGATCCCAGGTCAGGCAAGTACTAATGCAACTTTTCTAAGTTTGTATGTGCTTTCTGAGTATATCTTAGACACCATTGGCTGTGTTTCGGATGGCACGTTAAACTGTAGGTCCCAGCTGTCATTGAACATCCTTGGCAGTCGTTACGGGTAGTCAGAAGCCAGTAAGTCTGACACCAGTCTAACCAAGGGGGTATCGGGTTGCCCGGACAACTGGGTTGAGGAGGTCAGATAGGCAGTCGCTTCTTGTAAAGCACTGCTACTCAGCTGAATCCGGTTAGACTGGAAGCCGACCCCAACATGATTGGGAAAAGGCTCGGAGGATGAGGATGATGGAGTATCTAGCAGTACTTTATCATATGACGTTAGTCGAGCACTAACGGACAATTAATAATAATGGCGTTCTATCCGATTGTCGGCTACGGCGGTAGTTCTCATATAAGAAGATTAGCCAGCTGTGCAGCACATTATAGTGCACAAGCATTTGCGCAGACACAGGTGCACTCACAACTCCTTCACTCTCATAACCCGATGGGACGGCAATCCGACACGACCGGAAAGAGATCAGGCGCAGGACTGACATTCACGTGCTTTCCGATGCACTTATCAACTTCTAGGCTCCGGGCTGCTTTTTGAAAGTTTCTAAAACCCACAAAGCGATTTCGGAGAATTGAAACCGAGACCTCGTGCATAGCAGTCGCGCAAACTAGACCAACGAGGCAGTTAGACAATGAATATCGATATTCGATATGCACAAGCCATTGAATTCGTGGTTCTATGCACACTATGTTTCGACTATGTAAAGCGTGTTCAATGTACTTTAAATGAAATGTTGATACAAAATGTTTTATCCAGCCTTTTGTGGATAACATGCCAAAAAGCTGGCTGTATTGTCGAAATGAAATCTGAAATTCTTTGTTCGGAGGTTTTAAGAGGCTTTTATGCCTATAAAATGGTTTAACTTGATAAAGTGAAGTAAAAGCGTTTTTGAAGATGTTTTGAATGAAAATAAAATATAAATAATATGTGTATCTGTTTGTCTGTTATGGTTCTACACAAAGGCTGTGCTGTTTGATGGCATTAACTAAAAGAAAATTGCCACAGAACTTATACCACTATTGGACTACATGATCTTTTTTTCTGAAAGCAAGTAGGTAGATATAATTTTATCATCCGTCGCAAAAGGAAAATTTGATATTTAAAATACTAAAAACCTACTTAAAATGTTACTTGGGAAACTTACCAAAAAATGCTTTGATAATAAAGAGCTCTCTAGTCCACAAATTATTAATTAAGCACTCATTTAGAGCGTTTCCACGAACTTGGTAAAAGCACTTAGTGCTCGGCTAATTTAAAAACATGTTTTTATTACGTCATTTTCTACCTTTATTACATTTAAAATTAAAAAGCAGTAATTTAAGGCCTTTTAATGTTACGAGGAGGCATATTTTTAAAGTTAGGATGTTTTTCAGAAACATCTCAATCAGTTGAGCAATTTAGGCAGGAAAGTGTAATAAACATACTAACAAAGTGATTTTTTTTGTTTGTTTGTTCCCTAAAGGCTCCAAAACTATTTGATCGATTTGAAGTATTCTTGCACGGCTGGGAGGCTATACTGTCCCCGAGTAAAATAGGCCATATTTTATCCGGCAATAGTTCCTACGGGACGCAGTTGAAACGGCAGGAAAGCGCTAGTATAAGGTAAGGATTTCCGTGCCAAAACCTCGGTTATTAAAACCCAGCTTTTGCTTACAAACACATTGCCTGTCGTAAGCAAAACGTTAAATATCTTCGCGCTGACGACGGCGACGGTTCATTTCCTTCAGATTTTACACATCACTGGAGTTTGGAGTCCACTTAAAATATATAGGTACTATGTAGTTAAGTAGCAGGGGTTCACTTGGCCGTGGCTCTCAAAAATTAGGGGTGATGTTAAAAGTTGTAATGTCTCGAGTATTATTAGACGTTTAAAAACTGATTAATTTTTACAAAAACGAACAGACGGTTTGCCTGATTATTGCCACCCATCAACCGGAAACACCTAAAATCTTTTTTCCTGAAGTTAAAACTATTTTTAAACTAATTAAGCTATCAGACAAAAGCTTGAAAGCTCAAAATATTATAAGGTATGCACCCGCATCCCATGGGAACCTCTGCACGAACCCGGATAAAAAGTAGCCTATAGCCTTCCTCGATGAATGGGCTATCTAACATTGAAAGAATTTTTCAAATCGGACCAGTAGTTAATGAGATTAGTGCGTTCAAGCAAACAAACAAACTCTTCAGCTTTATAATATTAGTATAGATGTGATTTAGCCATTCGACACCTCTTCTTCTACCGTTTAGTGAAGTTCCTCCATTGATGAATCACTCACGTAATTTTAGGAATCCGTACCCAAAGGGTAAAAGGGGGCCCTATTACTACGACTTCGTTTTCCGTCCGGTATAACCCTTCGTGTGAGAGTCTGACTTGCACTTGACTGGTTTTTATTTCCATACTATACCTATAGTAAATACTCGGTAAATAATTTCTGCATATTTTTACTATCTAGGGATTCAAAATAACCGTGCCAACGTTAAAGTGTTTACCCAGTATTTAAATGCAATTTTTTAGATTGATGATAATAAAGTTTTCTTTATAAGCATGTTCAATATTTAAATGAGCAAATTGAGTAAAGTGATTCAAATAAGATAAGAGTGTATGAAGAGACGGTACATTTGAATATTGTTTCCTTTACTTCATCATTTATTCATGTAATAAATCTTTCATATAAGAAAATACGGAAAAGGTGTTTTAATTATAATATTTCGTGATAATGGGTGATCTGTAAAATATTTTTTGTCCATTTAACGATATCCCACCCACAACAAGCTACAAACATTTCGAAACATAGTTAGTGTACCTAAATGTAATATAAATATTGTTCTAAACACACAAAGTACTTTTGCTAGTGTGTACAGAGGCCCGATTCTGTTAAGGTAATAATGTCAAAATTGAAATTGAATCACAATAGCAGTTTTAACCTTAGCGGGCATTCTGCTACTAATTTAAGACCAATCGTATTCCAATGACATTCGATTGGTTTGCGATTGGTCTGCCATTTAGTCTATTCTATACGGTAGTTTGCTCTACAATCATATTGCAATCGTAAATAATTTGCAGACAATATGATTCATTATTGAATCACAGAAACGGATAAAAACGTTTATTTAAAAGAATTTGCGAATGCCACATACGCTTCAATCGTAATTGAGTCGTGATTGGATCTCAGTCAGATGTGAATCGTATGTCGCTTAAGTAAAATTAGTAGAATCGCACCCCAGATCAAAATACATCTTTGCAAACAAAACAATATACATAAGACTATCAAAATGTCTACCGCCGTGTAATCTCATCATGCTCTATTTAAACCAATCTCAATATTCTAGAATCTTCGAACCAACCAAATAAAACGTTCGCTTTCGTAATAAAACAGTAAGCCATATAACGGAGTATTTGTTTTGTACATAATAAACTGAATTTGTGGATGTTTGGTTAGCAAATATTGCGTGAGCTCTGACGACGGATAGGCGTCATACGTTTATCAATCTTAGTATACGTAAATGTTTTTAAGAAAGCAAGGGAACTATACCTACTTGTGTGTCTGTATGTAAATTAATGTACAAGTCCAAAGTCTTTGTACACGTAAGCTCGGGATTTATTCATATATGATATGATACTAGAATCAAACTTAGTTATAATTTTGACGTTCATAAGTGCTTGTAAAGGCCTACATGAAATAAATGATTTGATTTGATTTGATTTGATTTGATATTAACAACTTTGAAATTACTAATTAAAAGAAATAGATTAGATGAATGATGATTAGATTTAATTTAGTTTGGCGATTGCCCAACGTAGCCGAGATCGTGAGGGTCCCCGAGTTAAATATGTCTCAGCCCAATTTTAGTACACTTGGTTGCACAGGACCCTGACCCTGACGTCACAATGGACTGATGTGCCTAGCGTCAGTCACGTGACACGACTCGCGTCAGTCAATAACGACCGCTCCCAATATTCTATCTATCTCTTAAATTAGCTTACTAGAGATAGGAATTAGACATTACTTGTACGGGGCTTATGTCGAAATTCTATCTGTAGAGAGCAAAACAGCAGATAGAATATTAAGAACGGCTGTTAATGAACTGATCCGATCTGTTCTGTTCTGGTTTACAATAGCACATTGTTATTTACTAGAATAGATATTTATAGTTACAGAGTCATCGGAATTGTAGTTAATTATAAATAGAGCGTAGTAAGTACTTATTATAGGTTTATGGCCGAGGTACACGTAGTCAAAAGTCAAAGCAGCTAAGAGCATTTTCTATCAAATTATTATCGACATTCTTATTGAAATAATCATATGTGTGTATGTAGATGTTATGTAGATAGTAATTTTTTACTTGCTAGAAAAATATTTTATAGATAAGCAGTAATTAAAATACTGCTTAATTCGTACCCTCTTTTTGTATGGAAGTATCATCAGCTTGAGCTACCTTAATAGTTAGTATCATAGTAAAAGTTTTGCATAATTTCTATATATACCTACACGTTTCAGGGTCCATTTCAGTTTCTTACATTTTGTAGAATAAATCACCTTACTTTATGTACAGCTCAGCTTCTATGTAGGCCGTTATGCAAAGAGCGACTTGCGATCAGTCGGTACAAAGGAGATCAAATATACGTCAGAATATTTTAGTATACAATATTATGCGGCACATTAAATAATAACAGACTTTATACCTATTTACAACAGATAAATAGTATATTATGTATGTATATATGTATAAATACAGCAGAGAAACAGTATTTGTCAAATAACTTTGCCCCTTGGCACATACGTAGTTGGCACATACATATATACTGTATATTATTGTGTATAAGATAGATACCACATGAATTATAATACAACGATATAAGAACATCGTAGTTATAGTTACTTAGATAAAATCTAAAAAGCAATTTCTCACAAATGCATACGGATTTACGTCGAGGATTCCTAAAGTATCAAACTGATATTATTTCTATTTTTTAAATAATTATAGATTTTGGTGCTTTGAAAGATTTCTTTTATTAGAAATTATAGTTCATAGTGATTTTATTTCAAATTCGTCGAAATATTTACCTGTACAGATTCATGCTGACTACTGATCATTTGTTTGTATTTCATCAAAAGTTTAAAATACATTAGCAAAATGTACCCATTTTCCAAAATTCCTAGTTTGCATGATTTTAAATATGAGTAATGGAACAATTATATTTCCAATGCCTACGATTGTTATACAGGTGAATGACCTCACTGAATATCGAAGGACCGTTTTGCTTTTACTTTCATCTTAAAGTACTTTCAAATGATCAGAGTTTTCTTATTCTTTTTGAAGTAAATCGATGAATATGGAAGTCACTCCGTTGTTTTATTGTTTAGGTTTGAATAATTGTTTTCAATGTGTATGAACACAGAAGAAATCTTTATTGTGAATGCGAAAGAAACACTGCCTGTGTGTCTATTATGCACCTATTTAAATATAATTTGGCATACTATATCTAATGTAAAGCCTGAGAAAGTATTTAGGCTTCTTTTTACTAGTTGCAAGAAGTGTTTCCCCCGACACGTCAGTGAAATCGTGTAAAACAGCTTCCTAGTTATTTTTATCTTGTAATTTCTACCAGAATAATATTTTACGTTTTTTTAAGACTCAGCAGTATAACAGTATTCCTTCTGTTCCAGTAACAGATAATATTAGGATTTCTTACTATTAGAAGTGCCATTAATTCCCTACATATCAATATATTACGCTAACCACTAGTTTAACAAAGATAAAGTGTTCGGAAACACTCGGGTAAATCCGTATGCATTCGGAAGGGCTGCTGTGACGGCTATTAACCCAAGATTGATTTATAGACGGCTTAAATCTTTCTATTGATTACAATGATGATTGTGGAAATGGATGGTTAAATACTTCAATGAATTAAATGGTAATTTAAAGTGACTCCGACGATTTTAATTCCAGATTTATTAAATAGGCCAAGTGTCCGACAAAAAACCATTTTTCTGGGACCAATGGAGTTCAATGGTTAATAAACTGCATGTACTTAAAAAAAACTATACAATGTAATGAAAAATAAACCATATCAATAGGAGTCGTGGCATTTTTGTCAATAACACATGCTACGACAGCGCTACGAAATGAAGCGTAGCGTATCGTAGCAAATATGAAGGTTTTAAAAATTATATCCCTAAACTGTCAGTATTATTCTTGATAACCGGTAACAGGTATCAAAAGAGTAGAACTTAAGCTAAAGTTAATAAATGAAAAAAAAATCAGACATTTTGGGAAATCGATTAAAAATTCCGTCCGGGTCTATGTACAAATAAATGGCTGATGATGATGAACCTTACAATCATGTTAAATCAAGCAGTCACAGCAACCTTTAAATATATTAGTAAATAGTTATAACAAATACATACATTTCTGACGTACTGATCAAATGTCCTCACCGCTGTCCTCCCGAGAAGCAGTGCATCCATCTCACTCTCCGGAACTGGGACCACGGCCACAGTGGGCGCCGGACCTCCTTTCATCGGCACATTCATTTTTGAGCCTTAAATCCTTCGCGATAAGACACAAAATCCAACACCAGTTCTACTGTTGGGACAGGCACAAAACTTCTTTTGTTTATTTTACTTTATTTAAACACTGTTTTGAACACATGTTCTTTGAAATCTGAATTTTAATCACTTCAATTTAAATGGAACTTAAAGTCCTTGATATAGAGTACACTTTCGTTTGTATCACAATTAACGCACCACTCATTTAAAATGACTCCCATAAAATTCATTTATTCCCGTTTCTGTTCGCGTCTTGTACAATTAAAATTGCTTTTTTTGCTTCTTTCGTAAAAAATAATTGTCACCAAAATTAATTGTAGGTATTGCTTTATTCAATTAAAATTGAGTGTTCTATTTTCTAAAAAATAATTATTTCTCCAGAAATTATTCACCATTAATTTTAAATAAAAATTGACGTTCTGTTTTTAAATAGAAAATGATATGAATTAGAATTTATTTATTGTCCGTTTTTGAATATGTATTTGTTTTTCTTTTAATTGAATAATTGTTTTTCAATTAATAATATCACTTTATTCCATTAAAATACACAGTTATTTTCACACAAACTTCGAATTATCTTTTACTTTGCCAGTTGATCCCGTGCGTTCAGTCTTCACTATTAATCGTTCTTTGTTTCACTATTTTTGGTTCAGGGATTGGAATGAAATAAAAATTCGTTTTTGGACCTCTGTTACTGATGGTATACGTATACCTAAAAGAATTATTATGTTTGTTTGTTTATACATTTGTGGTGTTGTTTGATTTTATTGAAAATAATTGGTTTTATTGTGGCTTATATAAATTATAATATAGTGCTAAAGATAGAATGATGCTTTTTCTGCAAGACGTTCCTGTGGTTTCTGTTTTCTATGGTGAAAAGATGGAGGTTTGTGATTTTAGAGTATTTCTATGTTTTTGAAATACCCCAAAAGAGGGTTCTTACAAGTTTGACCTCTATTTGTGTAGATCTGTCTATGGTGATGTAACTCTATTTGGATGAAAGTCATAATATATTTAAGCTGCATTGCAATTTTAGAACGAAATTAAAATTCTATCTTTCCCAATTAATTATGATGTCATTCATAATGTTATTACCACCAAAATTCAATATGTGCGTCCGAAATCATTCTACTAGAATAATGTTCACAAGCAGTTAATTGGATAAGCTATTAATTATATTAAGGAGGCTTCGACACATTCCTAATTGGCTTAACGCAAGTGATTCAAATCATATTAGTCTAGACTTTAGTTTAATAACTCAATATTTAGTTCACGTTAGTTATATTATAGCATGTAGATAATATTATGAATATTTCTACATATAAGTATCTACATATAATACTCGTATTATGAATTGTTGTAGGTATGTGTGTTTGTTTGTTATGTAGTGGAGCAGGTGGAATACAATACGAGATGGATATTTTAAACTGTCAGCATACCTCATAATATGTGAAGAATTTCAGCATAAAGTGGCTAAAGCAATGCAAAGAACCTTTCGAGATAGGCATAGGTTTCACGCTATAAAATGCTAGTTTTTATGAAGTAACTAGGTAGTTTCAAATTAGTGAAACTGCAGGAAATAGTAACAAGTTAATAAATAAATTAAATTGACCTTCAATATTTTTTACCCACGACGGAACGGAGCAGGTATATGCGTTTAGGGTGAGAGATGTGCGTTTGTGTGTTTGTGTGTGCGTTTGTGCAAAGTAATGTTCCCTCCTATCTTCTAAACTAATGATCTGATTTTGATGCGGTTTTCAATAACGTATTTGTGTTGGATGAGTTCATGTTCTTAGATAGGTGTCATGACTGTAACACACTAGAGGGCGCCACAATATTAGGGTAAAACAGCAAAGTAATGTTCCCTCCTATCTTCTAAACTAATGATCTGATTTTGATGCGGTTTTCAATAACGTATTTGTGTTGGATGAGTTCATGTTCTTAGACAGGTGTCATGACTGTAACTCACTAGAGGGCGCCACAATATTAGAGCAAAACAGCAAAGTAATGTTCCCACCTACCTTCTAAACTAATGATCTGATTTTGAGACAGTTTTCAATAACGGTTTTGTGTTTGATGAGTTCATGTTCTTAGATAGGTGTCATGGCTATAACTCACTAGGGGGCGCCACAATATTAGTGCCAAACAATGTTGCAATATAATCAAAACGTCTGATTGCAATTCTGTTTTCATCAGCAATGTGTACGTGCTTAATGTATGTTCCCAAATAATAAAAATTACGCCAGTAACTCACTAGCGGGCGCTACAATATCAGTGCAAAATAATATTGCAATAACATATTATATAGACTATAATTCGTATATGCTCTCTAAAAAGTCTGAAATAAAATTAAGCAAAATTAAAAATTTTGAAAAACCCCCGACGGTAAAAATCTTATTGAAAAATAATAAAATAACTCAAAACCCCCGACTTAACCCAATTATATAGGAATAACCGTCGGGGGCTGCCTTTTCTATATGAAAATTCAATAATTAATTGAGTGTATTTTATGTCATCGTTAAACATCTACAATTCTTCAATAATTGTATTCACGACACTAGGAATCCTTTAGCTGGTTAAATGACAGCCTCCGTCGGATATTCCTATATAATTGGGTTAAGTCGGGGGTTTTGAGTTATTTTATTATTTTTTCAAATTGAAGTATAGTAAGACGGCTTTACTAGTAGCCACTTCAAACAACTAGTAGATACACAATGTAAATATAAAATGCAATACAGATAAGGTTTATGTTTCTAAAAATTCCAAAACACTGAGAATTCACTCAGAAGATTTTCAAGTAAGCAGACAAGCTGTGTCAGAAATGCAACGCTTAAGAGAATCTGAACCAGTGCTGAATAAAATAATGTTGTTTTACAAGAGAATTCCCAAAACGCAGTTACATAGACATTGAAATTTTTGACTTACATATTTCGTTTCGTTACGCTCTGGCTAAAAAATAGTTGAATTTACAATTGATGCTACTAATAAAATGATGAACTCGTAAGTTTTTAAAAATGTATGGATGTATGTTCGTTACTCTTTCACGTCAAAACTTTGTAGCTTATAAATCAAAGAAACGTGTAGTCTACTCTTATCCAGATTGGGAAATAAGTGTCCTGAAGAAAAATCCAGTTGAAAATCGAGCAAAACCGCGGGAAACAACTTGTTAAGAAACTCATTATTGTTTATAGTGAGAAGTTTTCACTAACTCAGTGCATTATTATGCTAATGTACTATGAAGATATAAAAAATCTTATAAAAATTCAACTTTTTAAACTCGAAATGGCTTCTGCATATAATGGCCAAGTACCTAAGTTTTAGACTAAAGCGACTGCATACCGAAACTTAATGCACCAAGAACTCTTGGAACTAGGAAGTATTTAGCCAGTAGGTATTATAATAATGGCCAGTCTGATCCATACCTATTGTCGGATAGTAAGATTGAGATCCTCGATGGCTTTTGTCTCTAAGGAGATTAGCCAGCATGCAGAAATATTATAGCACACAAAGAGACACAGGTGCACTCTCAATTCCTTCACTCTCATAGTCCGATGGAACTTTAATCCGACACGACTGCGGAACTGCTTCAGAAGTCGGATAAAATACATCATCTTACTTGAGGATAATGTAGCTTGTGGTGAAAGAATTTCAGAAATCAGATCAGTTTGTTTTGTTAGTTGTGAACCAGCATACAAAATAAAAATATCTTTAGTATAGATATGTTTATTGGTATTTTTATAAACGGCTGGGACTTCACGATAATATGAAAAAAAGAACGATACCTTTGTACAAATCGTGAACGTTTAAAAACCTAAATTGTGTTGGTTTTATTCAGAATTTCTCGCGATACAATCAGGGTTTTACTTGATTGCCTATTAATGCACCCCTGCACGTATCGTGCATACATCATTTATACATTAGGCAGAATACATGAATGTCATTTACATACGCTTATTACTCTCAAATTGCTTCTTAATTTTACACTTGGGAGCAATAAAATCTGGATAGTTTAAAAAAGACTTTTCGAGGTTCAAATTCCACTTATCTTTTTTCGCCGAGAAATGAATAATGAATTATATACTTTTTGTTTTAAGAATAAGTAGGTAGATATAGTAGTTATGTTAGGTCTTTAGAATTAAATAATATTCTTTTATATGCGTAATTAAAATTAAGGATAATTATGCTACAAATCCAACCATGAAATTCTTACCCTTTCCTCTTCATAAGAAGCTACTTTTGTAATGGGCAACTAGAATCAAACTTATTTATATTTTTGTCGTTCATAAGTGCTTGTAAAGGCTTCAAAGAAATAAAATTATTTGACATTGACTTTGTTGACAGTTCCAGCTACTGGCATTTACAAACAAACAAACTCTCTTAATTTACGGTTAGGTATAGATATTTTTTCCACCATGATGGTGTCCCCAAAATCGTTAATCGAATCGGTTCCGCACTCGATCAGCCGACTCGGATAAGAGTAATTGGATTTTTCTGTTAGGAAAATCTCTCATTCATGGGATTTCGATTAATGACGGACAGACAGACAACGCTGGACGAAATCAAGTGAAATGTAATTAATGGTGTCAATCAGAAACTGTTGGATAGAGTGAAAGTGTCAATAAGTGAAAGATATGAATTATTTTTAATATTTAGTTAATATCTGTAGAAGTATAAAAAAGAGGAATATTTTTTTTTATTTGTATCCTAGGGCTCCGAACCTATTGTACCGATTTGAAAAATTTTTTCACTGTTGAAAAGCTACACTCTTGCCAAGTAACATGCGCAATATTTTATTCCAGTACGGTCAGTAGTCCCCACGGGACGCGGGAGAAATCGCGGGAAAACGCCTAGTGGAAGATAAATAAAAATAGCACCATTGATTTCTGGCGTATATTGTAGTCCCACATAATTTATTTTTATAAATGAATAAAAGAGACTAAAAAAAGCACTTTCAGAATAGTACAATAAGTAGGTACACTCGTATGTATTTATCTCCAACTTACTATTCATTTTCATGTTTATTTTGTCACTAAAATACTCAAACATTATAAGTGCTCCTCCACACGACCTAAAACGAGCGTTATCACAATATTTCACAAGCTCACTATCTACAAATAAATAGGCGACGTTACCACAATGTTTGTGCGTGTAAATCCAAACGCTGAGGTTTTCAGCGCTTAAATACCGAATGAGGTAACTGCGTTGTTAGCTGTAGGCCGTGTGAAAAGGCTCTAAGGTTTTACTAAAATGTAGTTTGTACTTGTTGAATGTTTAGTCAGATTTATATTATAAAATCAAAGTCAAAGAGTAATTTTGATTGCATGAACTCACTTATCTCGGACACTACTAAACCGGTTTGAAATTATATAAGTATTTAAATGTTAGATAATCCATCTATCAATGAAAGCTATAGGCTACTTTTAAGGACGCTGACAAAATTGAACGTTTTTATTGCTGTTAAACAATAAAAATAGTTGTCTACTGAAAGTCCAAACAAACAAAACATTCTCTTCTTCTTCATAATATTAGTATAGATAACAATATTCAGCCTAAAATGTTAATAAAGATTTACTTTTGATTGTCGATAGTGAGACTTCGTGATCTATGATTGCCATGTCAATTTAGGTCATAAAGTATTCAGTATTTTTGTCACCTTTACACATAAAACTATTGGTTGGAAGAATGTGATTTTATCTTGTAATAACAGACATTGGGTTGTTGACTGTGATGTTTCGTTGTTTTTATTAAGTTCATGTGTGTCACTTTCTTTGATTGTAAGAATCAGTTTTAGATATTTATATATCCTTAATAACATTAAACTGGAGAATTTGTTATTTCTTTTGAAGCGTGAATCTCAATAACTAAGTACCTTTTGCTGGACTGATTTGAAGATTTTTCCAAGGTTAGATATCCCGTTTATCGAGGAAAGCTATGGGTTATTTTTATCTGAGTACGTGGAGTAGTCCCTATGATATGAGGGTTAAACTGCTAATGAAAGCTAACATTTAACAGCTATAAACTAGGTAATAAACACAAGTTCTAATTTTTTTTCTTTTGATAGGTGAGCCATTCCTCTGTGCAAACGAATTTTTACATGGACAATTTTAATCTGTCAATTAACATGGGTACTTGCTAGATTTCGAACATCCCACTCTCTAAAATCCAACATCCCACTCTCTAAAATCCAACTCTATAAGGTAATGATCATAACAGCACCACTCCTACCCATAACTAATCCATTTCATTCAGGTCATCAAACATCCACATTGACTAACGTAAATGATTCCTTCACATAACGCGATAAGAACTATCTACTCCCCTCCCTCCCACTAACTCCTACCCCTGGCCTCACCCCCTCTCACTTCCAGTAGTGACAGTGACGTGTAACGAAGGTTTAGCTTTCAAGCATACTGCAGACTAAACTATCGGCTAACTGTTGGCCGACAACCGTGTTTGGAAAAAATATTTCTTTAGGAAATCGTGAATTCAATAAAAGTTTTTAGTCATAGACTTCTGCGCAGGTGAAGGTCAGCGCTCAAAATTCGTGCCGATGATTATACCTGATCGTTGTTACGTGTGTACTTCCATTCATCTTCGTACTGATTTCTGAGCCCATGCCAACTATCGGCCGACTTAAAGTTTGTAGTGTGCGCATACTCTTACTCGGACACAAACCATGTCTGTATGTACGTTCATTTATTTATCACTTTCTTTGTAAACGCACGTAGGATTCGTGACGTCATAGGTTGTTTCAGAGGTAAAGACAGAAGGTTCAGTAATTTATGTCCCTAGTATGTTTTATTCTTATAGTGCATTTTTGGTAATTATTGTCGACGATAAGGATAAATGACAGCAGCAGCCGCCGGTCAAATAGCCAGTCGCTAAGTGCTGCATACACTGGTTATACTTGAAGGCGACCCTAACATAATAGGGAAAAGGCTTGACAAATGATGATTGTCAAATAATGTAAAACGTATTTCGCTACTTGTTTTGCAGCTTTAATGATCTAACTAAGACTAATAGAATTCAATTTATTTTTGCAACTTTCAAAGCAGACGGTCAATACCCCTATTTAGGCAGAATCACAATTTAAATCTGCTTATCCCAAATTATCTGACAAAGGGTTACTTGACTGCGTTAATTAGGTAAAGGTCCACACACTACACCTATAAACGAGTATTTTTATCCTGAATTTTATATTTAGTTGTTAATTTTAAATCATCACCAATTTTTCATCTTGGCTCACCTCACGCTTGTCTTTTGAGGGTCATGAACCTTCTGTAGGTGGGTCGGGAAACCTACCAAAAGTGCTGGGAAAACTAAATCAAAATATATATATTTTTTATTAAGTCATAATATACCTATGATGATCATGAGAAAACTAATTCTTTTTGACATAAAAATGCCCAGTGTAAAATAAATAATAATGAAAATTGAACAAAAGTGATAGGTACCTAACGTTAGTTTCAACTTATTTAAGTTCATATAAAATTTTAACTAATATCTTTGAAAGTATTGATATCTTAATGACTACGGTTCATTCAATCCACAGACTATAAAACGTCCCATAAAACTGTCAATTGCTAATGGATAGCAGTTTATGTAAACGATGCTAGTTTACTATCTAATTACTTGTCAGTTTATAGTAGGCAAATTACTTTTCTGTCGCGATATTTTTATCAGCGTTAAGTAATTATAAACAGGCAGTTTCTGACAGTTACATTATCACCCTCTTTATAAAATGGTCATCACTATCCTTGGCTGCATTAGGATTTTACGTACCTAAGGAATAAAACGGGACCCTATTAAAGACTTGTGTGTTTTCCGTCACCGGCCGGTATCTCTTTAAAAGTTATAGTTAGCCAGAAGTTTTCTTTACCAATGATTTATTATTGTTTGAGCTATGGCAAAAAAATACTGGAAAACTAGAATAAAATAAATACATATTTTAGGATACTCCCCTAAAAATAAACGTGATTATTGGCCGTTTTTAAACCCCGACAGAAAAAAGGTGTTATAAGTTTTATGTGACTCTCTGTCATCATAGATAGGAAGTAGTTTTTCTTTTCAAATCCTTTCTGTGATTAACACGTTCAAACAAACAAACTCTTCAGGTTTATAATGGTTGAGATATCTAAGCTTAGATATTCGATACATTTTGACCTTGATAGCAAACTGTGGAGTAGTTCGTACTTGTTGAATAGGATTATTCGCTTGTTCAGGATCCAAAACATTGTTGCCAAACGGAATGCCGGGGTTTCTGAGAAAATAGCTTTTTGTTCGCTTTCATTGAATATTTGAGTGACCTCGATATTATAATGTTTGTAGGCGGAGCTGAGTTTAGTGACGTATGTATTTCTGTAGGAAATTTATATAGTAATATAAATCTGTTTGTCATTACAAATAACTAGTTATGTGTCAGAAGTTACTCATTAAGTATATGAAAATTATAAAAAAGAAACATTTTTTTTTGGTTTGGGATAAAAGCTCAGAAACTTCAGAACGGATTTGAAAAAATCCTTTACCACTTGAAAGCTACACTATTCCCGGGTAATATGGGCTATATTTTATCCGGGTATTGTATGAAGTTGCTCAGGAAACGCGGATGAAACCCAGGAAAAAATAGTTAAGTATATAATTTGATAAATTACGAAGCAATTATGAAATATTTGGTTGGCTAGGTGGTTCCCAAAAGTAATGAAATAATAGGAGTATAATGTGTGTGTGCATATTAACTGCATATATGCCTGCTAAATCTATACAAACAACCATAAAAACCAAAAACCTGAAAAAATATGGCACCCATTAAATGCAACCGTGCGTACATAGGTATTACAATAAAACGTGGTCAGCGTCCACTCTGAAGCCCAAACACACGTAACACACATAACACGCATTTAACACGTACTTATATAACACACAGTTTTATGACACATAACACACACTTTACGACCCGTAAATAGTCTAGACTGTGACCTAGAGGGCGAGCCTTTAAGCCTTAAAAAGTGTAGATAATAGGTTTTCTATTAATACTGTTTTTTATAGAGGTGGGCAGTTAACGGGGCTGTAAAAACTAGAATAAAAACGAGAGTGACTTTTAGGTGAATTTCTTTCTCATAAAATACTTTAGATAAATGAATCTTTTTAGTGAAATCTTTTTATTTATTTCTAGGTTCTCGCAGTTCCAACCGTTATATCTGCGTTCCTTGGCAATTACTCCGCGCACTCACACAGCTTTCAACATAAAAATGATTTTCCAAAACGGTCCAAGAGTTCTTGAGATTAGCGCACAAGCAAACAAAGTCATCAGCATTATAAATAGATATAGATGCTAAAATCTGGCCTCTCGATTTATCTTTAATTACTCGTACTTCATTATTATACGTAGTACGTTAATGAGTAACCCAGCTTAAAATTCCTAAAAACCTTCTAGTCCTGAAATATATTTAAAACAGTCTCGTATTCATTACCTGCGTGGAACAAAATTTTACGGTCGGCTGAACAGTGAAGGGGTTGTCTGAACACTAACTGTGCGCCCTATATGAGCGACCTGCATGCGAACGCGAAGCGACGCGATGCGTAAAAATACTGTCGATTTTTTTTTAAGTATTCTACTTGGCGTGGTGTGGTACGGCTATGGAAGAAGGAAAAATGAGCAGAAATGCCACACGATGGCTAGGCCGGACGTTTTATTGTAGGTCAAGTAACATACAAAAGGCGTGATCAGTTACCAGAACTAACGAAGCGATAGGACTCCTTGTCAAATCAAGACGAATGTGTATAAAATTAGTTTTTATTAAATCAAGATTTATTAAGCTTAAAAAAACAGCAGGTTCTAAAAAATGCACATAAAGGTGAAGCTGTAACTTTCCTCGTCTCTCGAGCACCCGCATTTTTGCGTGCTTCTTTCATTCATTTTGTTCTCCGTGGGTACGTCATTTTTGAATTCACACTGGATCGCTTCGCATCGCGTTTGCGTTGATTCACCCACATAGGACGCACCCTTACTTCATAAATATGAAAACTCTCCGAGTGTGTCCGAGTTGTTGGCAGTTTTACTATAAAGGAGACTTTTTAGTTCGGGGTTAGTTTTGTTTCAAAAAGTTCAGTTGGAATGTCTTAAGTGATTTATTGGGAAACTACACCGTGGAAACTACTTCCATTCCTCTGACAAAAAGTAGCATTATGTCCTTTCTTTGGCCAACCAAACATATCAATCGATTTAATAGCTTTGGCGTGAAAGTGCGTTAGACAGAAGAACAGACAGTCACTTTCGCATTTATAATATTTAATACCCTATCTGATAAGGTAATTTCACCGTCGTTAATTCTGATTTATCAAAAATATTAACCAAGATGCATTTTTTATAAGTTAGAAGATGTCACAAAAACTGTCTCTTTTTTTCCCAATTCTTTAATCCTTCTGAGCTATAACAAAAGAAAGTGATTACGTCTGATTTGACACCAGTTTGAAATAAAAATCTGTGATATAGATATGAAAGACCACGGTGAAAGACTGACATAATTATTTATTTCACAAACCTGTCAAATAGCATATTTATTCTTGAAATCAGAAACACAATACCTCAACCAGATCATTTTCATTCAAAACCAGACTCAAAAACCGGGTGATACTACCGTGCAAACCTGCAAACTAAACCCGGGCACAGGCCGGTAATAACGCCATTATACCCGGATTCACCGGCCTCATTAAACACGCCGCTTGTAATATTGTAATATACTCTGTAATGAAGACGAACTGACTGACTGTTTTATTTTTATAGAACGTGATCTCATGGTTTTACTTACGTCCCGGGTGAACTTCTTGCACTCGAATAAGTGAGGCTCATATCCTTTTCAGGCTCTAGTAGACTATCAGTATACCAAAATTAATTAAAATTGGTTCAGTGGATTTGACGTGAAAGCTGGACAAACAGACAGGCAGAGTTACTTTTGCATTTATATTTTTTTAGGGATGGATCATATGTAATTTAAATTTTATGTAATAAGCTGCTAAACTCTTCAACTTCCTAAGCTGTGCCCTATAGGGTCCATATTTTCTAGACTGTAAAATAGACCACCTGTATAACATATAGGTACATAGAATGTCAATTAAAAGCTGAAAATATATTTATTGACAGTGTTTAATGCATGATATTATGCTTTGTTAAGTCATGACGCAAAATGCCAAGATGCTTTATAATATCGTCATAACTCTTCAATATCAAGTCAATTAAAGCCTTGACAATAACAAAATCTATCTCAAAAATTGTGTAAAAACAAAAGAAGTTCGCCTTTCTCAAGTTACTAACTTGTTACCCGTTGTCCTTTCATTAACAGTTAGTCAAATAATTTGTTAAAGCGATACTTTGTTGAAAACTTCTTAACTCTGAGTTTATTCGGATAAAACAGACTTGTTAAACTTCGCTTAGATCGAATTAGTTTCTTAGAAATTGCTCTTTCATGTTCAATGAGTATTTAAGAATAAGTTTCATAATTAATTTGATGGAAAATTTATCTTTAATATACTTAAGCAAAATTATATAATTTTTTTATATAATATAATAATCTTTATTTGCTTTAAACATGGTATTTTTGGTGTTACATAAGATATATAAGGAACAAGCATGTTTAGCTATATAATAGCATGCAAAAATGTATAACTTAAAACTAACATCTTAATATTAAATTAACATTAACCTATTTGAGATCAAAATTTCGATCAAGAAATTCACAGACACTATAAAAGCTACATTTGACTAGCCATTCGTGTAGTTTTGCCTTCAGAGCTCTTACATGTAATAATTTCAGGTTTCTAGGAATTTTGTTATAAATACGTACACACATTGCAAGGCAGTTTTTGTTATATTTTGTCAGTCTTGGTAGGTCATCAAGAACTAGCGTGTATGGATCACGTCTGCTCCGCTGTAATACCTCATTTGCTGACTTAAATAAATTTTTGTTCTTTGCTACGAACATACAAATTTCATATATATAAAGTGATGGTAGTGGTAACAAACCAAGTTTTCTGAATACTGGTCGACATGAGTCGTCAGGTTGCATACCCCAAATCGATCTTATGCACTTTTTTTGTGCAATAAATGCACGGTTCATGTCGGTACTATTGGTTTGTTCCCACTAGTTCTACTGCTTAGTTCTACCGTAGAACTAATGGGAACTTTTTTTCCCACTTGTTCTACTATTTGAGGTGTAACGAAATAGTAGAACTAGTGGGAATTATGGTTTTTATTGGTATTCCCACTAGTTCTACTGAACATTTGCAGTAGAACTAATGGGACATTTTGTTCTACTAGACAGAAGAAGTACAGTCGACGGCCTGGGTGACATCTCGCCGTGTCCGTGGCCCGTGGTTATCTGTAGTTGTTTGTTACTCTTTTTACTATTTTTAGAGCATATACAAATTTATTAATTTTGGTACTGAGATTATCTACGTGCTCTTTCCAGTTTATATTTTTATCTATGATTATACCTAAGAACCGAGTATGTGTAACTTCTTTGATTGTAGGGATGTTGAGATAGATGTTATTTTTGTAATTGTTAGTTTGGTTAAATTGAATGAAGACGGATTTCTCTAAGTTTATTTTCAAGCGGTTTATATTTAGCCAAGTTAGTAATGAGTCTATTGTGTTATTAATTTCAACCTCATGATCTTTAACAGTATTACATGTTTTGTTGGACGTTACTATGATGGATATATCATCAGCAAATAATATGCACTTATGTAGGGTTATTTTAACTAATACTAATACTAAATATTTATATACTACTAGCTTTTCTCTGTGGCTTCGCCCGCATTTCAAAGGGTAATATAATTCCCTTGAAATGTGTCCCATATTATAATTCCCACACTCGTATAAAAACTAGCCTTAGAGTACCTGCACACTGCCAACTTTCAGTCGGCCGATAGTTTTTTGAGCTCACAAATCTGTATGAATATGAATGGTGCTTCGCACAATATCAGACCGACTAAAACCATAGATTGAAATCAATATTTTCTTCAAAAAAATATTTTGCCAACCATTGGATCAGCTGTCGGCCAGTTGTTTGGTCTGTAGTTATACTCTTACTCGATAAAAATCGACATAGTTATGACTTTTGTAATCCACAAATTAATGAATAAAGATGCCTTCGTATAAGAGTCCAACCCGCTAATATCTTATGCCTTGCACCACCGTCTCATTTCTATGTAGGTCACATTATTTTCACAGTACAAGTTCAGAGCACGGTCTAGTCACTTGACAAAGTGGTGATCATACATCTATACTACTACTTTCCTTTGGCGTCGCTTGCATTGCACAATTTGTAGAACTTTAATTTCCTGTACACTATGAAGAATACTCGTGTAAGTTTGAAGAACTACTGCATGGATTTTTAAATATGGTGGTATGTAATATCTAGCTTATATTATCAGAATAACATTATATGATAGTTTTTATCCATCTGCGGGAAGTTATTTTATCACCATATGAGCTAGTATAATAAAAAGTTAATAAACCGTAAAGTTAGCATATATATGAACAACACACAATATACAAAGCGTAGCTATTAATTAGCGAAATTTTCATCATAATCGGTCAATTCGTTGCGAAGATATCGCGGACCAACATACATTGTGGAGTATTTTTGATGTCAACAATTCAATATTTATTTATACATAAATTTTATAGTAAAATATAAATATCATTTGATACAAACAATACACACATTATTTATTTACCACAAAACCGGAACATAAACGTATTTCCCACTACATAACCTTGAACATTGCCAGAATAAACAGTTGCCGTTGCCATGGCAACCCACGGCGTGGGAGATACCAGCTGAGAGACAGCAACTTATTAAAGTTAACTGATGGATAGTGCCAACTACTGATAGAAGATAGTATATGGAACTATTTGTACGTGATTGATAAGTGGGAAAACCTTGGTTTTTATTTAAGAAATTATTTATTAAGGTTCACTTTATGTGATGAAAATCGTGTCACTTAATTTAATTATGTACCGACGTTTGTTTATTTTGTCTAATCTCTACTTCCGTACCTATAAATGCAAAAGTATCTCTGCCTGAACATAAACTATTTTATCTGGGTGAGGGAAGTGGTTCTCTCTGGACACTAGTGCAACCGCAGGGAAGAGCTAGTACATTTAGTCCCCAGGCCGGCGAACAAACTTTTTTTTGATACATATACATTTAAGACTTTGTGAGTGCCTTCCTTACGATGAGTCCGACAAACTTTTCGAATGCGCAAATTTTGGTGCCGCTGCGTTTTTTAATGCTTGACTCCTGAAATTGTCGATATGACGTCACTATGGCTCTTCGTACATACACGTTTCATTTTTTGAGATTCGTTTAATAAAGTTAACTAGAGAATGGTGGTCAACTTGTCCGATAAAGATCGTGCTGCGTTTGGAGTGTCCACCATCCTGAAAATGTCGGTATGACGTCACTACGACTCTTCGTACATACACGTTTCATTTTTTGAGGTTTGTTTAATAAAGTTAACTAGAAAATTGTGGTCAACTTGTCCGATAAAGATCGTGCTGCGTTTGGAGTGTCCACCATCCGAAACATGTCGATATGACGTCACTGTGTCTCCCCATACATACATGTCGGACAAATACAACAATGATAGATAATACTAGTCTTATTGCAAATATCGACTTGTCCGACAAATGTAGTGAGTCAAATAGTCAGTTCGACAAGAAAATGAGAAAAAATATTACAATTGGAAGAAGTTTATTCTTTTTGTCAATTTCTGACTTAAATATTCACGTGCATTATTTAAGTATATTAAATTGGTATACTACTTACCAATTTTAATTACTATTTTAGAAAAAAGTAGCCTGACTAAGACGTATTGTTGATAGTTTATATTATGTTAAGGAATAATATCCCACATCTATTAATGGACTATATATCAATCAAAAGGTCTTTTTAAGTGCAACATTTTGTCTCAACATACCACTTATCAATTCTAAGTATTTTAGAAGATATAGCCCAAATAAGGCGTATTATCGATAGGTTTTACTATGTTAGGGAATAATGTCCCACCTCTAGGTATGAACCATATGTCAATCGAAAGATCTTTTTAAGCGCTATATTCCGTCTTAACATACCACTTACCGATTCTTAGTATTTTGGAAGACATAACTGACCTAAGGCATATTATTGATACTTTACATTGTGTTAAGGAATAACATCTCACTTGAAGTTATGAGCCATATTTCAATCAAAAGATCTTTTTAAGCGCAAGGTTGTATTAGCATAACTCCGACAAATTGTTAGTACTTTAAAAGCTAGAGCTTTTCTAAGAATATATTATCGGTAGGTTCTGTCAAGCTAATCCATTACTTCTTTAGTAACAAATTATATATTATTTGAAAAACCTTTCCAAATGAAACATTTCGTGTTAACATACTTCCGACAAATTGTTAGTAGTTTAGAAGCTAGAGCTTATTTAAAATTATAATTATTGATAGATGTTTTCAATTAAATAAATCCCATCTCTAGTAATGAGTTACACATCATTCAAAAGACGTTTTTAAATGCAACATTTCGTATTAAAAAAACTTCGGTGAATTGTTAGTATTTCAGAAGCTAGAGCTTATATAAGATTATTTTATCGATAGGTGTTTTCAAGGTCATAAATCCCTCCTGTAGTAATGATACATATATCATTCGAAACGACTTTCTAAATGCAATATTTACTATTAACATACTTCACACCAATTGTCAGTACTTTATACCAAATCTTAAAATATATCTATATTTTCCGGACGGTGGACACTCTATATGCAGCATGATCTTTGTCGGACAAGCTTACCACAATTTTCTAGTTAACTTTATTAAACAAATCTCAAAAAATGAAACAGGTATGTACGAAGAGTCGTAGTGACGTCATATCGACATTTTCAGGATGGTGGACACTCTAAACGCAGCACGATCTTTATCGGACAAGTTGACCACCATTTTCTAGTTAACTTTATTAAACAAACCTCAAAAAATGAAACGTGTATGTACGAAGAGTCGTAGTGACGTCATACCGACATTTTCAGGATGGTGGACACTCCAAACGCAGCACGATCTTTATCGGACAAGTTGACCACCATTCTCTAGTTAACTTTATTAAACGAATCTCAAAAAATGAAACGTGTATGTACGAAGAGCCATAGTGACGTCATATCGACAATTTCAGGAGTCAAGCATTAAAAAACGCAGCGGCACCAAAATTTGCGCATTCGAAAAGTTTGTCGGACTCATCGTAAGGAAGGCACTCACAAAGTCTTAAATGTATATGTATCAAAAAAAAGTTTGTTCGCCGGCCTGGGGACTAATTATTTACCTACGAAAACTAAAAAGAATTTCAAGTGTCACGTCAGTGTAAAGAAGTCAACATTGATTATTTTTAACATGTGTGTAACTATAATAATAATTCACTTATTTTTATAACTGATTTATGTTTCCCATTCAATGATTACTGAGTAGTTTAATCAGGAACCAATCACAAGACTCATCAATAAGAAGTGGTTATGTTTGAATAATAATCTCAAAAAAACCTTTATTTCTTTTCTAACTTTTCAAAATTCTGTAAAGCTCCGAAAAAAGTATATAGGTATGTCTGTCATTCAATCTAACAGGAACAGCTGCGGTACAAAGGTGGTATTCTGAATTAGCACATAGAGTAGTTTTCTCGTGGAAAAGCGAACTTTCCGTGGGCGTCACAACACGATAGTTATAAGTTTTTACCCGTTTATTTATTTATAGAAATATAGCATAATTAGTATAATGTATAAAGTAAAAAAAAAACTTGATTTTAGTATACTGTTACAGCATTTTTATAGTCCCGCCGCTGGGAATAGGCCTCCTCTCACACGGAGAAGAATTGAGCATTAATCACCACGCTTGCTCAATGCGGGTTGGTGATTTCAGAATATATAGTCCAGGTTTGCCTCAAGATGTTTTCCTTCACCTTTTTATCAGCCATTGGTGTCCAAGATAAACTTAGAAAGTACTTACAAACTTAGAAAAGTTGCATTGGTACTTGCCTAAACTGAAATTGAACCCACACCCTCACACTCGAGAGGTTGGTTCTTTACCCACTAGGCCACCACGACTTATATACGACACGACACGATTTCAGTATATTTGTGTACATTTTCATAATTATCTCCATTACAGTCATAAGTAATCCACTACTGATCATTGGTTGTCAAAAGGATCGGTTAAAAGCAGTCTGCCCGTGACCTTTATTTTACTATCTACGTAACTGTTTCCTACGTTTAATCTCGTAGTCTAAGAAATGATTAAAAAGCTAGGTCCTTTCTCAGGTTTCTTCGTACTTAGTGAATTTCATCTTAATTGCTTCAGCTATGAAATCATTACATACTGTTAGTCACTCTCATTTCCAATGCATATATATACGTGATAAGGGCAGGTTTTCATAAATAAAAAATATTATTTTATTTACCCTCTTACCTATAAAAATACATTGAAGAGCATATAATATATGTTTTGTGTACCATTCATGAAACAACAAAACGTATAACTCGAACAAGATAACTACATTTAACCAATTAACTGCGATTTTTTCCGCGAAACAACACTGAACTCGGTCACATTCAAAACCTCAAAAAATAAACAATTTTCAGTCGAAACCACAGGAACTGCGTTGCAAAAAAACAGTAACAATTTTTTACAAAAAAATCTCGTACATTTTGAAAGTTTTTCCCACTGATTGGGCGCTCGCGGCTTCTAATAAAAAAAGACGCCAATTGTTTATTTTCGCAATCCGACTTTCTACGAAATGTTTTTGCTATCCGACTAAATGTAAACTGACTTTATAATTTATTCAGCAAATACTGATTGAGTTTTGTTCAGTATACAACGAAATATATTGTGCACGTGAATCAATGTTTGGCATAGCGTTTGCACTTGTCGGATCTTGCATTTTTTAGATTCGCGTTCATTGAATTTGTTTGTTTCATCCTACCATACCAACTGTAGATTTTATTTCACAGCCACAGTGAAACCAATTTCGCGTAACAAAAGTACTTACTAAAGAAAATCAAACAACGCCACAATAAGACACTTCACTACACTACCTAATCTACAGGGTGTATAAATATAAATACTAAAGTGGTATGTATAAAAATATCGCTTAAACTTTGGAGCGAGCGGCAGAGCGAAGCGAGCGGAGCGCGCACGCCGCGCGTCGGTTGGCCACTGCCGCGCCCGCCGGGGATCCGGCCACATCCAGCGGGTTTAGGACGAAACGCTTTCCCAAAAGTAAGTCATATTTAGGTAGAACTAGAATAATTGCTAAGACAGTATTTTACTGTGATTCTACTACATATAGTATAAAGGTAACACTAGTATGATAACGTTGGTTTTTGGTTCTGTCTGGGCATTTAATGAGCTCGCTTATCGTAGATTATTTCTTAAAATCTTGTACGGATAGAAAACTACAAGAAATGCTATCATTTTATTTTATTTGTATAGTTTAGTTTATAAAGATCTACTATGCATTCATCTAAAGCCAATATAGGTAAATAGATTATTGAATATTAGATTATTAGTATTCCCATGCATTTTGTTACTGTTTGCTAGAGCGAGTAGACCAGACAACCAGGACAGAGGGATTGTTCGCGCGATTTACCACGGCCCTGACACAGAAAGGGCTCAAGAAGGAACATTGCACCCATAGCAAGAGGAGTCATTTGATGGTTCCTCAGCAAAAAAAAAACAGAAGAAATATTTATCAGGTCGCCAGTACTATTTTGTAGTCTGGTATATTAGTTATTAGTTCTTTAATTGCTATTTTATTTTATTATCTGTGTCTTGCTTGTTCTATTAATTTGTTTTTGGGCTTAGTTAAATCATTTTTCTTTTTCTTTTGCATTTTGCTTTTTCGAGTATAGTTATCGTCATTATTTGAACTCACCACTTATACTGAATACTCAGTTTGGGGTTAATGGATAATATGTGTCGTGGTGAAACGGCTTACCACTGAAACTTATTAACCAACTTCAGTTCAAATAGAAGTCACTTTAACATGTGGTTTTTGTATTAACTTGCAATTTATGTACCTATTTAGAGAGTTTATTTTATTTATATCCATTTTATTAAGTCTATTTTGTAAAATTGGGCTGTAAAGTATATTAAGTTTTACCTTTGACATTATTGGACGCTTTCGTACTTTTTACTGATAGAACATAAATAATTAGTTTTCTCCAAAGAAAGAATTGATCCACTCCCGAGAGAAATACTTAACTATTTCCAGTTTTCGGTCAAAAAACACAGACACGGGCTGTGTCTGTGTTTTTTCTCACACAGACTCAGACTATCTGTGTACCAATGTCATTTAAATCAGTTCAGTAGTTCTCGTGTCTGAAAGCGTGACAGACACTATTAATATTAGTACCTAAGGATTTTATATTAAGAACGTTAATTAAAATATTATAGAACCCGCAAGAAAAAATCTACCTTAAAGAAGTTCCATTATCCCACTACCAAGCACAAATATAAAAAAAAAACTATCCCCACATAAGCTCATTGACTTGAAAGGATAGCAGCGTGACCTAGATATGATTCCTACCTAATGATATGACCTAATACCTCGAGCCATCCTGAGCATTCCCGGGATTTCTACCACTGGGCTAGCTAGATGCTAAATACCTGAAGATATAATAAACTAGCTTTTTATATGGAGTTTTATACTATGGAAACTACGTCTAACCCTGAAATCGGTTAGTCTAAGAAAGAGACTTAAAAGAGTCTAGATATAAGAAAAGATTGAGGTCACTTTTTAGCCAGGTGCGGAAAGAGATTCTCCTGGGACAAAGTTAAACTACGGGGACCAGAAAACCAGAGCTTTTACTTGTGTTTCACCGATATAGAAGAACGACTACCTAATCTTAAATGTCACCATATTAAAGCATCGTTTTGTTTTAGCTGTCAGAATGGTACATCTTAAGCCGTATAGAGAAAAAAACCTTATAGCTAGCGTCGATCTACCAGCTCTTAGTGCTCATAATCAAAATAAATTACATGGGTTTTTGAAATCACTCCTTCTCCTCTCACTCTATATGATAAACATTATAAGGCAAGAATGCTTTCCTCATTGAAAACCGGCATTGTGCATGTTAATAGACTATCTACATGACCCATTTGAGCAAGTCTCCTCATTGTTCTAGACAATGTCGGGAGGCAATCAACAGCTCGTGTATGGACTAACCGAATATTCCCTGATGCTGTGTTTCTCAAACTATACGTAGTGCGCTAGATAATGACGTATATGTATTCATCCTATTGCGTTACTAAGCATAAAAGGAAACAATTTAATTTGAAATATAAAAACTTTACCTTCATTTAGTTAGTAAATTAAAGTTTCATTTTTCAAAATTATTAGGTTTTTTGGGATTCCTGAAAAAAGAATGAAACATACAAATCTGGTAGGAACAAAACAATGTATTTTTTTTGGATATTTTCCATCTATAAACAGAAAGTTATTTAATTACTGATTTCTTTTTTTACACGTATTGCGTTTCAACAACTTTAAAAACCGCTGCCCTTGAATTACTTACAGCATATAGCCTATTAATTCCAGCCATCCAGCATCTTTACTAAATAAATAAATCTCCACATTGCCAAACAGTTTAATTTGAAAGTCGATTACTCGCAATCAAAACGTTCCAAGGTGCTTTATCTTCCATCAGGCAAGTCATTAGTCAAATAAACGGGCCTCTAAGATTTTATCTCGGGAATTAATTGTTCAACTCTAGCATCTGAATTCGAAACTGGGAAAGGGGTTAGGTATAAGGCTTTTAAAGGTAAAATTATTTTAATTACATTGTTATGTAGGCTTTTACACCTACTGCATCAGCTTTTCTGAAAATTGTATCCATCAATCTATCTCCAAATTAAGTTGTGATATTTAGTTGAAATTATAATAGCGTTAGAATAAGAAGATTTAAATTAATGCAATGAAGTGAGTAATTTAATTAACTTTAATTTAACTTTAGCGTTCTTAAAAGGTACAATTAATCTATTAGAAAGAAATGAAAAGCATTAGTGTAGACAAGATCTCAGATTTTAAAATTATTGTTCATATTTTGTTAGCTAGCGACTAACAGACAACCGCATAAATTGATGGATCTTGTAATCCAACGGTAAGAGAACTATAAAGCTCCGAAACTACTTAACCGATTTGAAAAAGTCTTTCACTGTTGAAAAGCTATACTGTATCTCAATATCCTACTGTTATGTACATGAAAATTTATACGTGTATTTGTTGCTCTTTCACTCAAAAAGTACTTAATCAATTTTCATGAAACTTGGCAGCAATATAGCTTGAATATCAGAGATATACCTATAAAAGCTACTTTTCATCTATATACGCTAAATAATCTCCACAGCATACAGGTGCAATCACGGCATTAGTAGTAGGAGTATATAATACGAATGCCACATTCAAGCTATCCATACCCACTCTCTACAATCGATCTCAGACCGATAATAAGAGCCGCAAGCTCTTCCGTTAGAACCCCTTTGACCCTTTGACGGCTTATTGGCACAGACCTCACTGACGTAAGCCCCCCAGGCCATATTGAGTCCTATTGGTTTAGGTTCCAAATAAAGCCTCCTTTGGTCAAACATGTACAAGATTAAAGGGTATTTTTAGCTCGTTTGTAGCTTAGAAATTGACGTCAGTGAGACTAGGTACCTGGATACCGCAGACTAAATAGTCGGCTGATAGTTGGCAGACTTTTTTTTTTAAATCTTGATTCCATTCAAAGTTTTCAGTCGGTATTTTAGCTCCATGGTAAGCTATTTATTAGCTTATGTTATGGGTGCTAATCGCAACTGATATACTACATAATACTCGTGTGTATACATATTATTATGTATATATATAATACCAATAAATACATATTCTTACTCCCAGACCAAAGCCAACAAGCATGCTTATTACACAAATGTTGACCGTACCGGGAATCGAATCCAGGACCATTAGTTCGGCAGTCCGGCATGGTGACCATTGCGCCAACGTGTCGCCAAATACCCAATCGTCCATACTACCATTAATTCTGATTTACGAACTCAAAAAAACTATCGGCCGACTAAAAGTTTGCAGTGTGCGAATACTCTAAGAAGTGATTGTATGTACTAATGTAGTTATATGTGTTATATGGTTTGGAAACTTTTTTTGAGATCAAAAGATGCTGTTAGTTTGTTGTGAAAAGGTCAAAGATTTTAAGTTTGAGGGACGCTAAAGTAAAATTGCTTTTGTCACAGAATTCAACGAAAAATAAAAGTTGTATACACACGATTAAGTCATGTGTCCTAGGCCCAAGTACTTAAATTTTTCTTTAACTCCGAAAATTTTTATTTCTGGAAATCTGACATGTGTTTTTGTTGTCAGTGAACTTGCGCTTTAAATGGTTGAAACAATTGCCTCTCAAGCGGGTTCGATTCAAATTCAGGTAAGCATAAATGCAACTTTTGTAATTCATATTATGTACTTTCTAAGCATATCTTGAACACCAATAACTGATTAAAGGTGTAGGAAAACGTCTCAACAAAACCTGGTCTTTAAAATCTGAAATCACGAACCCGCATTGAGCAAGCGGTGTGATTAACGCTCAACCCTTCTCCGTGTGAGAGGAGGCCGCAGCCCAGCAGTGCGACGCTAAAAAGGCTGATGATGATCACCTAGTTTTAACCAACTTCCCAAAAAGGATTACTCATAATTTTTTTATATATTCAAATGCGTTAAATAATTTTCCCAAAAATACGAGTAAAACCGCAATAGTAAGCTAGCTGTTAAATATATTAACTAGAACAGTAACAAAGTGACAAGTTTATTAGGTCGCTTTGACCTCGAGGCTTATTGGACAGTTCATCTCGCTCGGTTCAACTTTAATCAATTACTTGTTACCTTGACTAACCGGAGTTCAGTTCAGAACTGATACTGAAATTGACGTCTTGGGAATTATAGGTAAGTCTGAAATACTACGTGGGTGATATAGTTCTAAAAGTTTATTTCTACTCAAGGCTTGGTGTAAGGTTTTGTATTTTATACACAGGCCTTTTCAATGATTCACCACTATCCCCCCCAGACCTAATCCCATCCATCGTTTTTTTAGTGGCCCATACTTCCACTACATCTATCAACGTTTATGAAAATAATTAAATTCGTGTTTCATTTTTTGTAGGGCCTGTAAAGTGTGAAAAAAAAGAGAAACATGTTAGAGGAAAGTATCATCTTTCAGTGATAATATAATTAATTTATAGTTTGCAGATTTTACAACATGATGCAGGTGCAAGTGTGGAAATATAAATGATTTTAACAAATGACATGATTTTTTAATATGGTCTTATAAACCAGAAGTAAGATAAAATAACAGAACAATCTTAATATCAAACAAAAGGGAACTCTAAGAATCTGAGAATATAACCTTCAGCTAGCGTATCTTTTGGGTAATTGCTTTAGAGAGTCGGAGGCAACCCCGGGGCGAAATCATTGCTTATTCACTTTGTTTCATTCTGATGTGCCAATGAACATCATGTCGGGGATTTTATAAGCAAGATAGGATTGCAATTTTAATGATTCGTTCTGTGGATTATTTTAGTAAAAATAAAATGTCGTAAGCTGAGAAGAATCGACTATCACGAATAGGTGATAAAAAATTCGTTATATCATTCAAGCCATATCTGGCTAGTCTTCTCCTAACTATTTGGGGTCGACTACCAGTCTTACCGAGTACAACTGATTGACAGTGTTTTACATGGATTATCTGCCTATCTGACATCATTAGCAATATTGCCCGGAAAACGCGATACCTCTTGTTACGGGTTGCTAGCAGCAAGTAGTTCTGGCTTCTGAGAATCCATAAGTTCTGCCAATGATGTACAAATAACAGACATCTTTACAAAAAGATCACCCACGAACCAACCGCACCAAGCGTTGCTTAACTACATATAAGATCAAACGACCTGTATCACTGTTTCTTAGTCACGAGCTCACTTTTTAGTTTTACAATTAAAATTGCAGCATCCCCATTCTACCTGTAGATATGAATTTCTCACAGAGATCTGACCTCAGTCCAGTATTACGACCTTGTAGCTGACACCGCGCTGTCTCGGACCGAGTTTTAATCAAGACGCCGTATCCTTTGGCGATACGACGGTAAATTAGCTGACGTTAAATACTAGAGGAAAAGAGAATAGCTTTGAGACTTTGAAAGTTACTATTTTGTAGTGGACGAAAGATAGGTTTAGTATATTATAAATGTGAAAGTAACTATATCATTTTCTTTCGAAAGCTCGACTAATGAATCAATTTTAATGATAAGCAAACAAATAGTCTAAATAAAGCCTCAAAAAAAAAACATAGGGAATATTTATCTGGACGTGTGGAGGACTTAGTTCTCTCGCGACGCAGTTAGAATCGTAGGAAACAAAGTGGTTTTTGTTATAGTCATATAATGAAATATAATGGCATCCAATCATATAAATAAGGCATTCCGTCTTTGTGTAATGCTGATACCTAAGGGTGACCATATAAAAATGAAATTTGGAACGAGTGAGCTTGAAACATGCTTGAACCTTAGACTAAACTATAGTTTATTAAGCTGTTTTTGAAAAACTGGTCGCTCTATCCCCTATGGGTAATAAACTTTCAAACTGAGCACCACCATTAATCATCATTAATTAAGAATGTTTCAAAGTATTTTCCTCAATTACGCTGGACCTATAAATTTCAGTAAATCAAACTTAAGTTTTATGAATTTTTAACGTTCATTCTTTTAATATATTAAAGTTATATCAAATTGAATGATACAGCAATATTTTTTAATATTACCTATCATGATTTATGATACTTTAATTATGACATATCTGTCTTAATGTCTTTAAAATTAAAATATTGAAAGTATAAGCTTACATGTTATGTAATTCGTTCATATCGAATGCATTAATTAATAATTTTGTGGTAAATTGATGTTTTTCGAGTAATTATATATTTTAATTGTTGTATGAAGATTTTTCGTAAACATGATTGTTGTGTCCATATTAATAAGTCTTGCTCGAGCTCCTACAACTGCTCAATTACAGGAAATCACTTTGCCACATTTCAATACATTTTTCCAATAAATAACGCTCTTTAAGTGTCCATTCAACGTGAACGGTGTACGTATCTACAATTTTTTTTCGTTTATTTATAAAGACAAACTAATTTTCAAAAACTAACTTCTTAAGTTCATTTTGAGGTCATGAAAATAATACGTAGAAATAATAATCTTAACTTCATATTCTCACAATACAAATACGCTACTACAACTCGAGGGGGTGTAGAACTTGCAGGGGGGGGGGGGGCGGTCACAATGAGGACACTATCTAGGGTACCGATAGTGAACAATGAGGTACTATAGCTAAGTATAGTTGGCTGAATAGGGGTACTGCAGTCATTGTTCTGTTCATAGCTGCGAACTGTGAAGATTATGGGAAATTATTTAGAAATTATGTGGTTGACAATGGTTTTGTCGACTGTTGGAAAATTCACTAAATATATTAATTTAACCGCGATAAATTTCATAAAAGAAGTTTTTTTTTAATAAACTTTAGTTTTTTATAAACTGATGTGAAGACTTGATTAATTTACACTGCTTACAAATTACTAAACAGCTGTAAACATCTTTAACTTATCCTTATCTTTAACTGCCACCATTCAATAAGACGACGTAGTTTGGATTGCATCGTAAAATAAAATAACGCTATTGCGCACATAATAAAAAAATAAATCAATTCACTATCAGTATAAAAATTAATCGTATGCACAACTGTTTCCAAACAAAAGTTCTTTAACTCCAAAAAAACTTAAGCTACAAGCAATGCCATCTATGAACAGTAATACATACTACAGAAACAAGTGCTTCACATAGAAACGTATCAGCCGAAGAAAATTCACAGATAGTAGCGCCACACAGCGTCGAGTAGCATAACTAAAATTGTTCAGCGTTGTCAGTTCAACTGAAAAGATGGAGCTGTTTTTCATGTTTTCAGGCATATTTCTAATTTAGTTATTCAATAAAATTATAGTTAAAGTATTTTAGGATTATTCTCTTAAAATATTATTGTGAATTCTAGCTGTAGCTTAAATAATTATTCCTTTTAAATTGTTCGTTATATCTTATCTACTGTACTTTCGGAACAAAAGTAATTTACAACACAAAATTGAGTTACAAAGACAAAAGGGCTTGGAATTGAAACATTACAATGATAATTGTTTTGCCGGTTATTTTAATTTACTGTTTAATATCAATGGGAGTGGTAAATACTTGTCTTTGGGGCCTTGTTCACTGTTTTCAAGGTTATTTGAATTCATTAAAATCGGCTTAATAATATTTTATGAAATGGAGGCGTGTTTTCGTTGATTATTTCACAGATATAAGAGCATCACTCATTTACATTTATTTTGTAAAATGGTTGTTAGTACTTATAAGACAGTGTAACTATATTTTATCAAGTAAATCGAATGTCAGGAAAGTTTTCTAATCAAATGTATGTTGATGTGAATATTTAATTATTCATATTCATATTCATTCATATTCATATCATTTATTGCATTCCACAAGTTTCACATGGTGTTACAAAAAGCTTACAGCTAGGTACATTTGTGGACCCTGTTAGGGCACAGCAACATTTGGCATTTAATGCCAGTACATTTAAAACACTTAAAACTAATTCTAAATTTTTATGGTAGTTTTAAACATTAGGTATAATAGGAATAGTTAATTTACAATTAAAATTATATATTATATTTCTTTATATTTGTATAAATATATGTATATTAGGAAATTATTTAGATATTAGCTATTTTAGTGTATTGTAGTGTGTACCTCTATAATGTTTATGTATGACTAATATTTATTTTGTCGTTCAATCAATTATATATGTTAGATTAATCAAACTGTCATTATTATTATTTTTCTTTGCACAGAAGATGTTTTTTATGTACGCAAACTTACAGTAACAATTTTTACTTAGACTACTGAGTTATTTTCTCAAGTACTCCCCACTTTCTCCCCTACATTATCAAGATTTAAGTTATACGCTGTACTTAACTTAATACTTAATTTTAATCTGTTTCCTTTGTTTATTCGTCGACAAGATAATAACTGTCACTTATCTTCAAAATGGCCCCCAGTTCTGAATAAACTGAAGACTTTTGAACGTTCTGATATGACTTGTGTTTAAGTTGTGAAGTTTTTGAGTTTTATCAAATAACAGTTCATTAACTCGGTTCTTAATTATACATTGTACAATTTCAAGTTTATTTTCATTCTTATTAATATAGTAGATGTTTTTAACGTTTTCTGTTTTTGAAAGAACTATTCTGTGTCGTTGGATAAAAGTGCAGCTTAAATACTATTTCCCGAGTTCAGATAAAACACCTAAATACAAATTTTTAATTGAGTTAGTCAGCTGCTTTGCGATAAAAAAACCTATTTATATTTATAAGAAGGCGGGAGCTTTCGAAATCATAAGCCAAGATCAAGGTATTTATCTCCTATTGATTGCTAAGTACATTATTTTGTATTAGTATCGGATGTAAACAGAAGCCTTAATAACAGCTTTTGGCGTGTTTATACCAAGCCTTGTAATAAACAGGCTAAAGTTCTTCGACCTTTAACGACAAACAAACATATATAAACGTTTATGAAAATAATGTTTGAGATTACCTCGGTTTTTTATGGTGGCACAAATAAATAGCTCACAGTGAAACGTAAAATAATATAAAGTTAATATTGCGGTCCATTTATACGTTATGAGCCGTTTTTCGCGGTTTTAACAGTGCATAATTTTCACTAACTTCCACAAGCTTTAATTTTGTAGATTGTAAGACTATAATGATTCGCAACTATAATATTTAGAACAATCAGTTTCATGTGGTAACAAATGATGGATGCCAACGTTAGCCGGACAGCCGTTGGGCAAGAACTCTGTTGTTGCTTCTGTTGTTGATGTAGTTATGAAAGTCCTGAAATTTTGTGAGAAAATACAGTTTTTCTCTTAAAGACTATAAACTTTTATACTTAGATAATTGGACCGAATTCTGAAAATGCTATAAAATCAAGAAAAACTACTAACTTAAGATAGACTACAACAAATTTTGAAACTAGTCTTCTATTGCTCGCAAGAGTATTAACTTTAACTTAAGCCTAACTTATCGTTCTCATAGCCAGACTTACGAAGCTAAGTTTTATGTTCCTACCCGCAAAATCCCACAAAATCTCTACGAGTCAATTGTAGAAAATTCCCCACTTCAAACCCTTGTTACTTGAGTTATACGCCAGGTTTTTAAATACTAGCTTTTTCGCGCAGTTTTGCTTGCATCCTGAGAACTACTTCACGCCTTTAGATGAAAACTGCTATGTTTCGTTATGTACCTATTTAGTTTTGCTTTGTAAATGTGAATTCGAATTAACTAATTGTGAAATTAAAACGTGAGTCACGTTTTTGTTCTTAAATTATTCAGTACTAGTCGTTTTCCCGCGGTTTCTACTGCGTCCCGTGGGAATTACTAGCAAATCGGTCCAGTTATCGTTTTTGAGTTTAGAAACAAACAAAACTACATTTCTTTATCTTTAGATAGATTACCGGGACTTACCAGGTCGAGCACTTTTGGTCAATAAATAGACAAAATTAACGTCATGCACCTTATATTTTGTTCTTTAAAACTCTAAAGGCTGAACAGTTTGTTTGTATTGTCAAATTTGAAAAAAATACCGAGGAAGGCTATACGTTACTTTTAATACAGGACCATGAAGTAGCCCCATAAGCGAGTGAAACCAACGCGGGTGGAGCCACAAAAAATAGCTAGTTACAACATAAAATAGAACTAAACTTTACTACCTTTTTTGTCGTGGCAAATATTTTATTTCTTTTTTATCGGCGGTCGAGTAACGGACGTGGAAATATTACGCCGTGGTTGTACGAAGGTTTTTCAAGCCTAGACACAGACTGCAGACTAAATACTAAGCCAACTGGTGGCCCACTGGATTTCAAAAAAATATTTATTTTAAAAATTAGGTATTCAATCAAAGTTTTTAATCGGTCTGATACCGAACAAATAGATAAGATTAGATTTTTCTTTA
This sequence comes from Helicoverpa zea x Helicoverpa armigera, assembly GCA_033682625.1. NCBI lineage: Eukaryota > Metazoa > Arthropoda > Insecta > Lepidoptera > Noctuidae > Helicoverpa > Helicoverpa zea x Helicoverpa armigera. The sequence continues at coordinate 8,721,019 of JAWIIS010000053.1, read as the reverse complement.
TTGTACAACAAGAAAATTAACAACACAGAAAATCACAACACATGAAGAAGAGTACAATTGGCGGTCTTATTTTTTAATTTTTTTCCGACAACCTTTGACAAATACCTAATCGTTGTTACGTGTATACCTACTACCATTCATCTTCATGCTGATTTATAAGCCCAAACGAACTATCGGTCGACTAAAAGTTTGTAGTGTGCGTACTCGTAATGTTTTCTTAATGACTGCGCCAGTTAATCTGTAGGGTTTTATGCCCTTTTTTATTTAGGTTTGGCTTTGTTTGTTTTTCGGTTTTGAACACGAATTAATTAATATAATGTTTTGGTCTTGTTTTTTTTTGTGTACTTTTGAATGTTTTCTATTGTTATGTGTAGCATTTTCGTTACATACATTTTATCACCACCATTTTATTTCTTAAATTGTTAACTTTTCATATAATAAAGAAATCTATTTTTAGACGTTCTTCAGGAAGTGTAAATACGACCAGAAGTTCACGTTATTCTAAATATAAACCAGCTTATGCTTTTTATTTGCAATGTTACCCTCATTAACTGATACAGACCAATAAATAAAGTTATCCAATAAAAAACTCCACTTAACACACGTAATTAATTCACTCATATTTTATGTGCGTTTATTTAAAATCGGATATTACCGAATTCTCGATAAAAGCAATTATTAGAACAATCGAGAGCTTGTAATGAAATAACAGAATTAATAGGTTTGTGCTTCGATTTGTGTCTTCAATTACGAGTGTCCGGAGTGTCCGTGGGTGTCACGGGTGTCAGTGGGTGTCAGGCGTGTCTGGGATTGTTTGTTCGGAGCGTGTTTCTAATGTCCTCTTTGCTTGTTTGCAACTTTTTTTGGAATTAATCGTTGTTCGTTAGAATTTTTATTTTGAGAATAATGGGGATGCGGTCTAATTTAGAAATCTGTTTTGATTTTGATAATTTAACTTGCATTTTTGAGAACAAGAAGTTAATATAAGAACAAGAAGTTAGCTCTTTACTTGCAGAAAAAAAATTGTTAATATTATAACTCTCTCTGAAGAAAAGATGGAAAAATAATATTCCAGCTTTGGTTCCCAACGTAATATTCTCGTATCATTGACTCACGAAATGTAGATTGAAATCTCTCAAGTCAATAAACAAATATAAATATGTTATTTTGTCAATAGAAACTTCAATGAGAGTCAACACGTGTGTAATATAAATTATTTCTGTTAAGACGTGGATTGTCGAATCGAGAGAAAAACATAATGTTATATTTGACAGCTCAATTACTCCGTTCAACAATAAAGGTACTTAATAATTTTAGGATTCATCAGGTCTTTTAATCATATCGAAATGAGAAAGTTGTTGTAAACAGTGAGTACCAAAACAGGTGCTATATATTACTATATTGCGAAAACAATTGTTAAAGTGGTATTATTACTGCTATGTGAAACTTTTTAAAATATCTTTAAGGCATCATATAAGCTTTGTCAGTTTATTTTCAAAATATTCGAGCTCAAAATAAGCCCCTCACTACTTTCAAAACGACAAGTAGTAATCTTGACGTACTCATAAACTTTGAAACGGCCGCACTTCTGTACGATATAAGAGAATTTCCACAGCTTTGAAAAAGGCAAGACTGGAGTACACTCGCCTTTGCAGACCAGTTTTCCAGTTTCCTCTATTAAGGTCAGCTGTATGACTTTCATATGTGAAAAATATCTTCATATTTTTATGTAGCTTGCATGTTTTGGGTAAGACCCCTCGCTCACTGCAGACTTTTAAGGCCGTTCCCAATATTTTATCTATCTTTGCTTTAGCTTACTAGACATAGAAATTTGACATTTATTGTGATGTCCGCATAGCCGATTATCGGCTACGGCGGCTGTTCTCATGAAAAGAGATCAGCCAACTGCGCAGGACATATTATAGTACACAAGCATTTGCGCAGACATAGGTGCACTCCCTATTCCTTCACTCTCTGCGCCCGATGAGACGATGATTCGACACGACCGACGAGAGATCAGGCTCAGGATCGACCTTCGCGTGCTCTCCGATGCACACCCGTGCATCAATCTATCAATATAAAATGGTATCAATCACCAACTTCCAGGCTCCGGGCTGCTTTATGAAAGTTTCTAAAACCCACAAAGCGATTTCGGCCCGATCCGGGAATCTAACTCGAGACCTTATGCTCAGCAGCTGCGCTTGCGATAGCTAGACCAACGAGGCAGTTTACAATTGACATCATTCGTATGGGGCTAAGGTCATTCTATATCTAGTAAGCAAAACAACTTAAATATAGATTAAATATTGGAATGGCCGTTAGTAGGCTTATACTTTGATCGGGCTCATAAATCAGTATGGAGATGAATGGTAGTACGTTTATTACAACGATCAGGTATCCGGGCGGTATCAGACACACCTAATTTGATTGAATACAAAATTACCGTCAAAATAAACTGTCCGCCAACCATCGGGCTAAAACGGGAGCTAAAATTAAAATCACCGATGTTTTTGCTCCTAATTTTTCTAAGATAAACTCAATTATTGTAAAGGTTAAAAATGCTGCTCAGTGTTAGAATATTAACTCATTTTGTAATTTTTCAGTAATTTATCTAACATCATGAAAAAAGGTGAAGTACAGCTTTACTTATAATTATGTTTCTGAACTAAATTTTTTTTTGCAAAATAATATACAAAAGTAAGAAGAACAAAGTAGTGGGTAAAGAACTAACCTCTCGAGTATGTGGGTGTGGGTTTGATTCCAGGGCAGGCAAGTACCAATGCAACTTTTCTAAGTTTGTATGTACTTTCTAAGTATATCTTAGACACCAATGGCTGATAAAAAGGTGAAGGAAAACATCCTGAGGAAACCTGGACTATATAGTCTGAAATCACCAACCCGCATTGAGCAAGCGTGGTGATTAATGCTCAATCCTTCTCCGTGTGAGAGGAGGCCGCAGCCCAGCAGTGGGACTATAAATGTAACAGTAATGTACAAAAATAATTAAGAAATTCTTAACCACGACTTGTAGACAATTAATTAACAGCAAATAATGTTTAACTACCGCCAACTCGATTATCTGTAGGAATTTCAGCAAGTTATTAAAATGGCTTCCGCAGTCGACGAGTTTCAAGGTGAATGCTCGCGTTAGTTAATAAATTGATAATTTCATTGCAATTAGGTCGGTGGAATTTTGTGGGTATTTCGGGGGTAGTATTTTTGGTAAATATTTTGTGTTATTTATTTTGCATTTGTTTAATTACTATGTGCATACGACTTATAAAATGTGTAGGTACATATTCAGTCTTAATTTTTTTTTTGATGACATCAATGTAGATAATAAAGTTTTTTCACAGGTTCACCTAAAGAACTTATATGCATGGAAGTCTTATTAAGAAATCCTACCTAAAATACATACATACCTGTATGTATCTACTAATAATATCCACATCAAATTCTCTGCAATTTTCGTCACTATTGTACCAAATAGCTGTGCCAAATAGAATACTGTTTTCGTAAAGATACATACTTTATCAAATTATCAAGTACATACATACTTAGATGATAAAATTATTGGTAAAATTGGTGATCCCCTGATCAAAAATACTATTTTATTGGAACCACCACAAAATGGAAGAATGTTGCCATATTGCGCCGATCTCAAATTACTTGGGAACAGGTTACTATACTATTTTAAAACGTCATGTTTTTAATATAATATAATATCTATACTAAAACTTACCTCAGCTGTATACCGATTGCTTCCCTTCCCCCCCTTCCCGTGCTCGGGGGAGTGGCGCAGCGCCTTCGTGTCGATCTGCACGTTGGTCTGCATGCTGCGTACGCGCACACACACACATACGCAACTGTATCCACGTAGTCCACGCACACTATGTCAGTTTCACTGTCACTTTTTTGAGGTGATTACGTTTCATTGTAAATATTTATTATAGTTTTTATTGTTTTTTTGTTGTTCTCATTATGGTTTTAGTAATGGCTTTGTTTCACTTTAGATAATCTTTTGTTTGTTCAGGTCACTAAAGTACACAGTATTTCCATCTTAACACTTCAAATTTCATATTTATCTCTATAAATACAATAATTCACAGTTCACACCATAAAAGATTTTTACGATTCAATAAAGTCACTGTTTTTGCCAACATCCCAAAAAGAAAAGGTACTCAACTCAAATGTTTGTACTTTTTTAATAACACAGTTCTTTTATCGTCAAAAAATGTCATAAAACACATGAACAGTTCATATTTCATTCATAACTTTACATGGTGATGACAACAGTGTTATACAGAGACAGCGCTTTCAGCGCTTTACAGTTTTATATACTTTTTTCTATAGAACTCCATTCAGCGGCTACAGCGGTTTACAGCGCACTTTTGAAGCAAACTTTTATGATGCATACACGGTTTCATTTGCACTTAAATGAACACTTTAATGTAGCTTATCGTATTTTATATTTGTACTCCTTTTTTGTGTTAACTTTGTACCTGAAACAAACAAATATATATTTTATTAAACACTGCACGCTATAAAATATACTGAGTACGCAAAATATGACTGAATATTTTTTCAGATAAATAAGGTAAATATGAGACTATTTGATTTGTATGAAAAATAAATTATTATATCATTTTATTTATCGTAGCGTACTTATACTCAGTCACCATTTATTTTTATGTTAAACAAACAAGTATATATGTGTAATGTTATATGATAAACCTACAAACTATACGTGCATTAAGTATTATATAATAAGTTAGTAAACTCTCATGAAGCCCTATATTATGCTTACGTGTGCTACGGCGTAGCAAACAACATGCTACGCCGTAGCATTACTTAACAGCCGTTTATACTTCGTAGCTTGCGTGTTTATTTATAACTATTAGTATCAAACCTACTAAATTCGTTTCAAATATATTACCGAAACCTGGGAGATGATTTAGTATATCCAAATACGGGAGAATATAAGCCAAATCGAGGGAAAAATACAGTAAAAAATAAATGGCAAAATAAACATTACGAAATATATGAATACTCGTAATAAATGGGTATTCAGTGATGTCTAAAATCGTTGATGTATTAAGGTTCTGCTATCGAGCGTTTACAGCTTTCAGTAAAACTGAGTTATTGCTGTTCAACAAGTATTCACGGGCCATCAAACTGTATTTAATGGTAGTTAGTAGGACTTATACCAACTCAGTAGATCTATTTAGTGATTCATTGGCATATCAAGACTATCTCCCACCCAGTTTGGCCCACGTCTTGGAACATTTCTTAGAGATTATTTTCAAATGGTACCAGTACTTTCCTGTAAAGCGCTGGTACTCAGCTACATCCGGTTAGACTGGAAGCCGACCCCAACATAGTTGGGAAAAAGGCTTGGAGGATAGTACCAGTAGTTTCCTAAGATAAACTTGTCAACTACCAAACTAAGGAATGCAGAAAATTGAAAAGTCAATCCAATTTTTTTTCTATGCAACATAACAATTGCCCTCAAATGTTTCTATTCTACCGACCTTTCCTTCATGCCTCTTTGTTTTTATAAACAAAACACGTAACGAACACAGTGATGTCACTGAGGGATAGTTCGTGACTTATCGATACGATGACGACATGATTCAACGTTTTTGTTTACCGTTTAGTTCGACTATATAACGGTAGATTATGAACACTATATTAATTTACGGTGTAACATGTATAAGTACCTATATATATTCTATCAAGTTCATTTCATTTTTATTGGAGCGCTTTTAAGTAAAATTATAGTCCAGATTAAATTTTCCCTCCCATTAATAAATGATTGCCTGAATGATGAAATATATTATAAAATTGATGTCACAACGTTGTAGTGATCCATCAACAAACATTGTCTATCAAGTATTCTTAGTCATAACATTCGTGCCTCTATCAGAGTGTTTTTTAGGTAAACACAACTTGTCTTCTTCTTACAAACTTCTCTGTTTGACGTAATCTCACAAGTAACACTCTTGCCAGCCATGTAATCTTTCATACAATCCATCCATCGCCTCTTTAGCCAACGACCTACATGCTCAAAACATCTTTATCAGCCATTGCTATTTTTCACGGTTTCACCCGTGACTCGAGAAAACTTCTTCCCTTACCCATATAAAATATAGCCTATGTCACCAAGGAATAGTATCGTTTTCCAAGAATTGAAAAATGTTTCGTATCGTTCAGTAGTTTTTTTTTTATAAATGCCTTACCGCAGACTTGGGGGTCGGCGCTTTTATTTTCATTTTTTTTTTCTAGGTACTCAGATAATAATAGAAGTCTTAAATTAACCCACATTTACACTCCATTTACCATACAATGTTCGTGCTAAACCTTTTCACATACTTACACAATAAGTAACGTAAAATTGAGGCAGCTTATTATGCAACATTTTTTTCATAATAAATTGGCTTTCAGTATAATAGCTTGGCTCCCTATTACCCTACTTGACCAATATTCACTGTAACCTACAGTAAGTAGTAGGAGGTAAGCGTGCAACTATGTACTTCGGCGGTCATTTCAAAATTATTTGCGAGACGTTTGAGTAGGGTGACCATTATTTTGTTAGGACACAAATCGTGAAAATACTAAATCTTTTAGTACATTGTTTATTACCATATAATCCTATCCAATTATTACAAAATAAGTCTCTAATATGATGAGGAAGACGGGCGCCGGTTTCGGGAGATGATTCCCGTAAAAAAAATCTCTCCCATCGATTGTCCACCTTACCTGTTAGCTGATTCGGATCAACAATTTGATAAAGATTATTGTTTTTATGCTTTACATAGGTAACCTTTAATCTATCTAGTATTCACGAGATTTGCACGCTTAATATAAACGAACTGTAAACGTTAATTTTATATTGCCTTAAATTAGCATAAGCTTCACGTCAAAAAATATTTACGTTAAAATTCATACATGAAAATTTGAGTAGGCATGGTCAGTAATTGGCGTCATATGCGTGATCAGTTTAATGTAAATTACGATATCGCTGGTTATTACGTAATTAGTTGCGATGAAATACGCCCACGGGAACATAAATTTTAAAATACGTTCGACGTTAATTCATGGTTTGAAAACCATCATACTTATATTAATATTTTCATATCTGGCAAAATGCATGATTGCAAAGCAAGGTAGTTATTTACCACGGTTTGAATAATATTATTTTGTGTGAAGTGAAGAAAAACATGTTGAAGAACCTGGATTTAAAGTCTGAAATTGCCAACCTGCATTAATTATCAAGTTCATTCTTTCTCTGTTTGAGTACGAGGCCTGAGCTCTAGAGTAGAACAATAAAAAGGGGAGGTGATGATGATACACAGATACTCTAAAGAAACAAATGATATTGGATCCATTATTTATTTATGTGCTTAACAATATTTATTACCATACATAAAAACCTTTTCCTGCAAATTATGCCACAATTTTCAAGAATCTCAGTCACCCTAGTATTGCGTGACCGTACAACATTGGCTAGTGCTAAATTATCTCAAAGTTGAACAGCATACGTAAACGAACCTTTTCTAAGGAAGAAATACGCGCTTAAAATACTTTCACATAAATACATTCGCACTTGAAAGTATGCTGTGCACTACATTTGATTTTGTAATGTATGCTGCATATTTTCTGCATTTATTATGCAAAATATATTCAACGGTCATACGTAAGTATATTTTATTTCATAATGTAATTAAGTAACTACAAAGAATCTGCTGTGGGTTTTAAAAACTTTCAACAATGAGGTCTTAATTAATCTAAGTTTATGTTTTAGAGAACATGCGGGCACTCATATTAATCTAAGCTGTGTGTTTTCAACCATCTTCCAAACACGGAGGAGATTACCAATTCGTGGGAATCTTTTATATTTTTATGTACATCATTATATCTTCTTCCATTTATTTTGTTCGTTAATATAAACTTAATTATAATCAATCCTTTTAACATACCTAATATATTCCATCTCTTTACAAAATACCGGCTTTTACCCGTAATACCAGCACTTAACAACTTATTAGGCGTGGCGCACACGCGTCGCTGACGTTCGGGAACTATCAATCATGCATGCAGTGCACGCTTAGCTTTACAATAGTGCCGGCGCACACGAGTATTAGTACCGAAGTTGGTATGTGAGTTGGGTACTTACTTTGTAGGATAAGAGTGTAGAATGATTTTAGTTCTTCATGTTATAAATTGGTAAGTAATTCTGGGATGTACTGGTTTCTATTGGCATGAAATACCTATATAAAGAAAAGGTAAAAGTTGTAGGTAACTTTCATAATTAACAGGTCTTTTTCATCATGTTCTTTGTCTGATAATTTAACTTGAAAAATGTAATTAAAATACCTACAATATACATAGCTACATATTTGAGTTTCATCAGTAAGCAGTTTCATAAACAGTAGAGACAAAAAAGGCACTACTAGGAATGCATTTTAATTTCGCAAGCTAGTCTATTTTTCAAAAACACCAAAGTAAATAAACACAAAACAAATAATAAATACTTTTATATTAACATTAGTAGTCTAGCTTTCACAAAGCTGAACTCCAGGGCATTTCTAATGAAGTACTGAACAAATAAAAAACAAAATAAAACTCTCTTAGAAGGATATTCACCGCTACATTGCTACTATCCCTTAACTTTATTCCCTTAAGGGCATTTTATTTCTTAGCTATTTTTACTTGAAACGAATTTAAAATAAAGGAAAGTAGAGGTTAAGCAGAAGATAGATCGATCAAGATTTAAAACAAGATTAGATAGGTGATCTATCTATAAAATAAGAAGACTTTTCCATGCCTTATAAATAAAATATTCTGGGCTGTCATTGATATTGTATGGAAAATTTGGAAATAGAAACACGTTCATCCTAGGAATATATTCTCTTGATACTGGATTTCATTCTTTACTACAAAAGGTATCGTGATGTCTAGTCAATCTTTAATTCATGTCATTAGTCATTATCATCATTATTTTTAGGTACTACCTAATCTAGTTCCTAAAAATAAAAACTCTGCTTTGGTATGAACTTCTTCTAGATTTTCTTACCGTTTATGCAACGAATGCTCGGTTCCAATAAATAAGAAACAATGCGTATTTCTCACGGGTGATACTTTATTACTTTTATTCTATGCAGCTTATGTCACAATACTACCATACGTGGACAAAATAAAACACTAATCGTTCTTTTCATAAGAATCAGGCATGAAACGCTCTTATAATCTGGTCGGTATAACAGTGTGCGCTGGCACTAAAATGGTTTCATAAGTTCATACATCATATTCGCGCGTCAATCAATGTCGTTAGTAGAAGCCATAACTGCTTGCATAGTGTGCAATTACGTACTAGTTAGTTACGTAATGTAGGTGTTTTTGTGGTTTCACTTCCTTCATGATGCATGATATATTGTCTTCGTCACGAACAAATACTTATTATATCCCTATCTATCAAATTATTTTACATAGAAAACAACGAAACAACTCTTCATCTGTTACATTCAAATTCTAGATAATAATTATCGAATGAAAATTAAGATGCTTAAGTTTTCGCAGTAGCTCTACGTCATTGATATCAAAAACAATTTCAAAGTCAAAGTCAAATCATTTATTTCATTTAGGTCTTTACAAGCACTTGTGAATGAAAACGAATAGGCACTGTGTGTAATTCAATATATAAATAATGTAGATATCTGTCACTATTGCTTATTTAAAAACAGTCCTATATAATACACACTCGTACGAACATCCAACAATATAAACGTTTATCCCAGTGACTAATTGTTACTCCACGAACCGACTGATTGCTCGCTCGAGCCACAAAAGAAACAAAAGCGATTGTCGATGACTTCCCATTGACACGGAGTGAGGGGAGGTGAGGCATGTATAGGGGAGGAGGGGGTTAGAAAAGAACTTGGTTAAGTAGTGGTTTGTACTGTTGGTAATTAATGTTGGTTGGACTGAGTAAGATTCTGTGTATTTAAAAGTGTATAATGGATGAATACAGCGGTTTTAATAGTTTTTCAAAAAAAAACCATGGGAAATGAAGATGTTTTCTTGTGTTTCTCATTAAGTTTAAAGTCTAAAGTTTAAAGTTATGCAAAATGAAAAGACCTCTAAAACCTACTCAGTTTTCTAAGCACATTATATTTTATTTCGAAATTTAACACTATATTTGGATAAAACAAACCACAGCCCGAGGGTTTAAGCCTCGCCCTTGCAGTCCAAAGGTTGTAAATTGGATTCCCATCCATTACACATAACCAATAAAAATAAAATAATGTTTGGACTTTAAAAGAGACTGTGACCCTTATGGAACAACGGCATTAGGATGATGATGACAGATGATGATGATGATTGCTAAAAAAATATATAAACAAAATATACATATTAATACTATCTAACACCTCTAATAATATAACATCATCAACTATACAAATCTCAGATGAAAGCACAAACTGATTAAACTAATAAAACTCGTTATACCGACTTCACAGAACCGTAAAATAGAGTTTCAAACGTACACAAATATGTAATAACAGTTGTCAAACTTAAATACTGAAATAGATTTAGTATATTGCTTTTTGATATTTGCATTGAAGTTTTATGAGCTGCAATAATATGTTCCGGGAAAAATAAAATTTCTTGTATTCGGTTCTTGTTTTACCTCTCAAAATGCAAGCCTGTTTCCATGAAACTGAGTTAGCTTCCAGTATAACTAGATGAAGTTGAGTCATCTGTATACGCTTTTCCTAAACTATGTTAGGGTCGGCTTCCTTCCTTAACCTGCAGCTCAGTCTATCTGACCTCCTCAACCCAGTTACCCGAAACTACTTGGTAAGAATGGTTGTCAGACTTACGGGACTATAACTGAAACGATATTCAAATGATATCCGAGAAATGCTTGTTTGGTGTCACCTCCGAAACACGGAAGAACTTTTCATGACAAGATGGTCACCCATCCATAGACCAACCCTTAAAAGCGTTGCTTAACATTATGATCAACCCATACGGCTGTTTCTTAACCACGACCCATTTTAAGACATCGTTTATACTTTATTACTTAAATATCACCAAACAAACAAACCCCACAAGGTAGTATCATATAATAAAACCCCGGTAGCTAACACAGTAAAACTATTAAGATTTAGCTCGTAAACATTGTGCACGGTGATATTGTCGCCGTGGGAACACAGTGACGTCATATATTACGTCACTAACAACTAGAGTGTGAGGATGTGAAGCTGGGGTTTGTAAACTTAGAGAAATTAAAATAGAGTGAGTATTATATTAATGTATTGATCAGTAAATATTTCACCGAGAACATTAAAAAATAATATACTTGAAAACAAAAATCCAACTGCATGAATTTCAACTATAGATTGAAAAGTCAGTTACTTGATATTTGCTCCCAGTTTTTTAATATACATTTCACTTGAAAATTATCAGCGAACTAAAAGGCAGAAAAGAGTGACCTACTTGAGATTTTTCATTAAGTTTTTAATATAAAAAACTAACCTGCTGCGCCCGGTGTATGTTTTAATATAATTTCCTCATTAATCTACCTACTGGTGCAAAATATATTTTAACCTTTTTTTCTTCAAGATAATGCAGCAAAAATAATTGCTTTGTCCCGTCTCTGTGTTAGATACTTAACGGATTCTTCGCGGGTCCAGAGAGTTATGGCACGCGAGTTTCATCGGCTTACTAAGGTACTGCCTTTAATGGCTATAAAGTGTACCTCACACTACCACACGCAATGCAGTGCTCTATGCGACATATAATGAGTAATATTGGTATAAAGGACGTTTTTAAGAGGTGGTTTTTAAAGGAGATCAGTCAATTGTGAAGAAAATATTTTTCTACATACTGCACATAGGAGCACTCTCTATTCCCTCTCTCTAATAATTCGATAGGACGGCAATATATCACAACAGCAGAGAGACCAGACATAGGACAAAAACCTGCATTCCGAAGCACGGCTATATCACCATTAATTGCCAGGTTCCGGGCTTAATTTTGTGAAAAATTACAGACGAATGAAAGATAAATTATCCGCGTGATAATGATACATATAGGTTAAGTAAGTTGTGCGTCAAATTGTGATCGAAAGTACTTTCGCAATGCATCTCATTAAATGAACCCTCCTGTCGTGAGTGCAGCGTGAGGGAGTGTCAGACTCTTACTGACTAAAACCCACCATGTTCCTTCTTAAGCCCTTTATGCACCAAGACCGCGGTAACTTTTTCGAACAATCCCGCAGCTCGTGTGAGATCTACTTTACAAAAGTGCTGTTATTAGCCGCGATAAGCCTGCTATAGAGAAGGCTTCGTCTCAAGGGGTCACTTGTACTAAGTCTCGGACATTAAGGGACAAGAGATGATCGTAAAATGTATTGTTATATTGCTTGAAGGAAATTAGGTCATTGACACTGTTTTAACAGTTACTTTGTTTACAAAGAATGAATAAATGCTTATTTGATCATCATTGATTTAGAAAAAAATATAGGTGTAAAGTTGCTAAAACTTACGAATATTTCCAAACATAAGGCGACTATTTAATCGTGTACTTTGTGTTATTTACATTTGCGTTTTTTATTTAAAGTGTGTATGGGATTTCTTGCCAAATCTTCTCTATAAGACCTACTCCTTGGAAGCCTGCAACTAGCTTGATGATTCGAAAGAGCTGTTAAAGGCCTCATCATCTCCCGAGCTTTTACCCTACATAGGCCTATTTGAATAAAAAAGACATTGAAAAATAAAATAAGTAAGGATCTTCGAATTGCAAATTGGCCAGTAAACTCGACAGTGAGGGACGAAATGAAAACACGCAGAAGATTCCTAACGCACAATAAAAAGTATGAGAGTGTAAAGTTTGAAGTTATTTACTTTACAAAGTCCAGTTGCTTACAGAATATACAAGTGAGGAGTGGTGTTTTCTTTTGGCACTGCTGTCTGTTACATAACCAAATTATTGGGGAGTTGTTTTTTGTTGTTATGTGACTTCATTTGTGAACATTAATACAATGTCAGTTTCATGAAACTCTTTTCATGCATTTATTTTTAAGTACACAGTCTTATATGCACATAGTTGTAAACATTGACTAATTGGGAAACATTTTTAGCTAAACACATCCAATGTTATTAAAGGCAACTCTGATTATATCTTTAGGTTTCATCAATCATACCTTCCGAATTAATCTCTATCCAATAGTACATGATTCTACGTCAAAAACGAAGTATACAGACAGAATTACCTATTAACAAAGATAGTTACATTACCAGCCCAAAAGATAGATCTCATCAAAGTCTAATTAGTTGGCTATCGCATTTTGTAATTGTGCTCGGTCAATTGAGAGAAGCCAATGCATATATTATCCGGAACCCAAATTATAGCCCCGGAGAGAACTGGTACCAACGTTATATTGTTGGCTAGCTATTACATGTACATAGATATGCTTACATTTTAAAAGTACATATTTAAAAGACGTAAAATTTTGGTATTCTGACATTTTAAAACTAAAGATTTTTTGTTTATTTGTTGTCATTTAGAAAAAATCATAGATAGCCCATTTATTGAGGAAAGCAAGAGGCATATTGTGTAAAATCTATCATAAACGTGAAACTTGGATGTGTGAATAGTGTGATGAATGGCGAAAACTAGCAAAGGGATATTGATGAACCTTGGGAGGGACATAACTTACTTACACCTAGTATCACAATTATCGAGCCTTTTTCGCATCCACGTTGGAGTCGGCTTCCAGTCTAACCGGATTCAGCTGAGTACCAGTGCTTTACAAGAAGCGACTGCCTATCTGACCTCCTCAATCCAGTTACCCGGGCAACCCAATACCTCTTGGTTAGACTGATGATCACAATTATCACATATAGACTACATTTTAGCCAGGCATGGAAGGTATAGTTCCCTAGGGAAGCGAAAACCGGTACTTTCATTTAAATATGTAGATTAAATAATTTCTAACTAAAAGCGTTGCTTACAAATAAACAAATTCATTCGCATTTCTAATCTAGTTAAGGTTAGAATTGGAGCTATTTCCACTTAAGTTATAGTTAAAGTTTGGACTCAACTAGTTTGGTAAAATTTTACATAACGACTTGGAAAAGTAATAAATACTTGAAGATTGTCTGAAGGAGTTTAACATAAACGTTTCTCTCCCCTTTACTTTGGTTTCAGTTACTACATAAAATATGTATTTTGATCGTCTCTTCTTAAATTACGTTTAATTGTCATACCAATAAATTATTTCAAACTCCGTGTAGTCAGTTTAGCTATCCCTTATAGGTTGGTAAAAACATTGATTTTCCAAAAAAAAAAACACCATTAAAACGCCTACTTAACATACCTCTTGGTTAGCATTACCTGAGTACGAGAAAAACGATCCCAGGACGCGGCTAAAAACATAAGAAACAGATAGTAACTATTGAATTTAGGATGTGCAAGTGAAGTCAGAATTCACAACTAGTTTCATTCACTACGTGCAATTAACCCGTTGATCGGGATTACACTGGACACCAGCTAATTACAAGCATTATAATTACAATACGACATTATAGTGCGAGCAATTATGTTCGGGTCTCTCGCAATATGCACTATATCAATATTAAATCACGGAATTCAATTATTTATACACGAGTAGTTGTAATAGGTGATTTTATAATTATTTCAAGTAGATATGTATATGTCGGAGACTGTCAATAGTACGGACACTAAACGTCACGCAAGCGCGCCCTCTGGTGGCGTTTCCGGTGAAACAACATTTTGGCGCGCTTGGCAGAGTAGTGGTGGTCGGCGTGGCGTCCGCGGAGCTCAGTCTTGGTCGAGTCGTCGTGCTGCGCACATCTCGATACTGCCTTTCGTTACGTGTAGTGTACCTAGTGTTATTGCCTAGTGTTGTAGTACTGTTGTAGATCCATATTGTAAAGTGTGTAAAGTGTCTTTTGAAATTAAAGTGTAAAGGTTCTTCTAACCTAACAGACAGACATGTGTTGCTGGGGAGTTTGTTCCGCCACTTCTTCTCCCCAAGCCAAAACACATAGGAAGTGGCGAAGGGCGGGCGTTTTGGGGGCTGTCTTTTGTTCTGACTAATTTGAATAAACGTTTGAGTTTTTAGTTTGTTTGAGTTTTGAGTTTCTTTGAGTTATCTCTTTGCTTCATTACCCTAACTGATGTCGGACGATAGTGCCATCCTGATGTTCGCCTCCGACATCAGAAGTGGGATGTAATCCGAATGCCCACATGTGTTAAGAATTCGCCATGCGAAGATAAAATTCTGCCCATTGACAAAAAAAAAATGTAACGTCGATAATTTGAAATGGAGTTTGTAGTAGAAGAATTATTAAGAATTTCAGCAAAGGTACAAGTATGGTAACCACGGTTATGGTAATGGTATCGTTTTCCATTGTTACGTGTCAAGCTAGTTATCGAGGGTATGCTAGAAAATTAACCGAATCTGTCTTTTTTTTTCATGTTTCAACAATGACGGTGGTTATTGTGCAATCTGGCGACAAAATTACTGCGGAGCATCCCAGCTGCCAGGAGCCTGACGTGTCATCGTGAGGTCGGAGTGTTGGTGCTCGTGTATCTACGTGGCTTCACGTCCGCGAAAGCCTTGCTGTACTGCGCATCGTCATGCGCGTTGAGGTGTTGAGTGGAAACCCGGTGAGACCGATCCATTTTTGCTTTATTTTGAGGTTATTTGTCTTACGACATTTATAAACTTGAGAGACGGTTTCAGTCTCGTTGATTGCGCTACCACTGCGCTTATTAATTGGTGGAATCGTAGATAATCAGAAACCTAGGTTCACAGGTGTGATCCCAGAGTTGAAAATTATTAGTTACCTGATCTCATCAATATCCTAAAGTTAGAATATTTCAGTTTTTGCGTCATTTGATTGAATTGTGCATCAGACGATAGATTTTTGGTAAAGTGTTACGTTCACCAACTCTGTAATTTCGTTGCGCTAAGTTGTACCAATGATGGAGACCGGGGTGACTTGGAAAAGACCCGTTGGCCTGTGTGATGGCATCGGGGTGACCAAGAAGAGACCTGTGTAAAGTCTGCGGTACTGTTGTTTTTATTGTGTTAAGCTGTACCTATGATGGGTATCGGGGTGACCTGGAAGAGACTCGTTGGCCTGTGTGACGGCATCGGGGTGACCAGGAAGAGACCCGTATACATCTGTGGTACAGTTGGTGTCATGTCACTGTGGTTGTGGTTGTGGTCCCTAGGAGGCCAGGATGGGCTGAGAGCTCGGCTAAGGGACACGACGGTTTTGTGAAGCCTATCGAGTAGAAGGCGTTGATGTGAATGACAACCGTAGCTGTACTGATTTTGTAACTTACAAGTTGAGTCTGACTAGCAATTCGATCTTTCTTTGATTTCGTGCTTAGAATTTAATGTAACTAGTTTCTTCATTTAAATGGTGATTGCTATTCTTAAAACCCATAACATGTGTTTAGGTCTTACCATCGAGAAGGTTTGTTGCTGACCCATATGTTGTCAATATTTGATGCCTAAGCACTTTCCATTTCTGACTTAACAGATAACATCTAAGGTGAACCGAGCCTGGAGAACAGGACGAGGTCCACTAGTCAAGCGGCGCGCGAGGTGCGCTGCAGTTGCTGTTTGGAGCGTCATCCTCCCCCGGATTTGTCGTGGAGGCCGTATGAGTTGCGGCAGGCCAGGACATCGCATGTCATCGCACAAGGTGAAAGCATTCTATTGCATTGAAAATGTTTAGATTGATCAGACAAACTTGACAATGACTAGCCTGTGTGGCAGCTAGGAGCCTGTGTGGCAGCTAGGAGCCTGTGTGGCAGCTAGGAGCCTGTGTGGCAGCTAGGAGCCTGTGTGGCAGCTAGGAGCCTGTGTGGCAGCTAGGAGCCTGTGTGGCAGCTAGGAGCCTGAGTGGCAGCTAGGAGCCTGTGTGGCAGCTAGGAGCCTGTGTGGCAGCTAGGAGCCTGTGTGGCAGCTAGGAGCCTGTGTGGCAGCTAGGAGCCTGTGTGGCAGCTAGGAGCCTGTGTGGCAGTTAGGAGCCTGTGTGGCAGTTGGTAGCCTGTGTGGCAGTTGGTAGCCTGTGTGGCAGTTGGTAGCCTGTGTGGCAGTTGGTAGCCTGTGTGGCAGTTGGTAGCCTGTGTGGCAATTGGTAGCCTGTGTGGCAGTTGGTAGCCTGTGTGGCAGTTGGTAGCCTGTGTGGCATTCAAGTGTGAGCGATATTAATAAGCCTGTGTGGCGTAATTATGACCCTATGTGGTTCTGTGGTTCAGATGGATCTGTGTGACTTTTGTTCAGTGTGCTACATAGTGGTCAGGAGTGGCCGAGGTTGTACTGTGCATACTGTGCTGTTTGTGTTGTTGCAGATTAACCCACGAGGACGTGGGTCTACGTAGGATGGCCGTGTCGGAGACTGTCAATAGTACGGACACTAAACGTCACGCAAGCGCGCCCTCTGGTGGCGTTTCCGGTGAAACAACATTTTGGCGCGCTTGGCAGAGTAGTGGTGGTCGGCGTGGCGTCCGCGGAGCTCAGTCTTGGTCGAGTCGTCGTGCTGCGCACATCTCGATACTGCCTTTCGTTACGTGTAGTGTACCTAGTGTTATTGCCTAGTGTTGTAGTACTGTTGTAGATCCATATTGTAAAGTGTGTAAAGTGTCTTTTGAAATTAAAGTGTAAAGGTTCTTCTAACCTAACAGACAGACATGTGTTGCTGGGGAGTTTGTTCCGCCACTTCTTCTCCCCAAGCCAAAACACATAGGAAGTGGCGAAGGGCGGGCGTTTTGGGGGCTGTCTTTTGTTCTGACTAATTTGAATAAACGTTTGAGTTTTTAGTTTGTTTGAGTTTTGAGTTTCTTTGAGTTATCTCTTTGCTTCATTACCCTAACTGATGTCGGACGATAGTGCCATCCTGATGTTCGCCTCCGACATATATGTAATCTAGACACACGGCAGTGTGTCCGCCAAGTTCGAGCAAAAAAAGCGACACACCGGCCGTGGGTTATATTACACGAACCATTTCGGGCCAAATTCGACCCCCCTGTAACTCAAAATCTATTTTAGTTACGCATATCAAATTTCTAGTATTTGTTGAGACCCCCTCACTTATCTAAAATACAAAATTTCATTAATATACCTTGTAACGTTGTACTTTCCTAGCTCTAAGAATAGGTTAGAAATTTAAAAAATATACAAATAATTACAATAGATTTATTCTAAAATTAATAAAACAAATAAAGTAAACTAAAATAAATAAAATAAAAAATTATAATATATTAAAATTAACATAATTCATATACGGAACCCAATATTAATTATTTACACAAAGGTCCTCGTAACTATTGCGCCTACGCATCTCTAAACTGGTGAACTGGTTTCGCCGCGCGCGACGGTGGTGCCTCGAGTGCATTCGGGCCTGAGACGCAGGCAGACGACCAAATTGCATCAGACGTGACGGCTGTGTCACACGTTTTTTTTTACTTGACCTTCAAGTATTGCGTACCTGCCTAATTTCTACTTATTTGTGCTAGACAAATTCTAATCGGAAATCCCGCTGGGGTAAGTTTCCATGCATTGCTTAACTTCTATTGTAAGGTGTTCTTCTTGCTAAATTTCTATCTAAAGCAGCTGTTCTTAGTTCACTTTGTTTGCTGGGACACTGTGACCTTTGGACCCGGCAACGTGGCCCAAGCTCTGCTAATGCTAGCCTTGTCTCTGCGCTTCCAGGATTTTTCTACGTGGGGAATTTTCTACGTGGGGATTTATTTCTACGTTGGATATTCTACGTTCTTCTTTAAACCCTCGCTACGCAATCTTTCTACCCGGCGGCGAGTGAAAGACCAGACCTGATCCGGTCTGGAACTACCTGGGTCCTGCTGAAGACCTGGCAGTGCAACCTGGCAAGGAGCTGGGCCGTCATCGGAGCTACACCACGGTTCAGGCCAGTGTTCCCAGTGTACCTTCTACCTCGAGATCTATTCGTGGTTAGGGCAACAGAAGTTGGCTTAAATAAAGTCTCAATTTCTACCAAATTGTGTACTTTATTTGGACCCCTACCTACCTACCTGTCGGCCAGCCTGACTACCAGGCTACCAGCGGCCGCAGTGGCGCCCTTAACGTGGTTTCTGTTGCCTAATCACGTCTAGATTCTAGACTATTGGTCAGCTGCTAAATAATCATCTACCTACAAGTTATTGTGAACGAGACGGTGACTCGGCGAACTGGTACGTACTTGTCATAATATTATACTGTGCTCTTTTCTGTTTTTTTTTTATTCTTTTATGTTCTGGAGGTGCCTTTTCTGTTTTTTTCTTTCTGTTTTATGTTATTTGTTAACTGTTGCGTATTGTACACGTTACTTTTGGAAAGCATATCGGTTATTATTTTAAATAATTATTTCGAGTTCAATAACAATAAAACTACAGTTAATGTTACTGCTAATTGGAAACTATTATTGTAAATTAATAACTAAAGCTACTTTATACATGATTAGATCTTATTAATTATTGTTATACGTAACAGTTCGCACATTTTTTCCTTCCTTTCTTTTCTATCATTTTTATTTTTGTTTTTCATCTACCCACTCATTTTTTTTATTTTTCTTCTCATTTAATTTTATTTATGTGGGTATTCATTGTTCATCACCTCATCGTAATAAAAGGTAGTAGTTACTTCTAGTTGTAAAGAACACCATTTCATCTTTATTTCATTATCATTTCATTATCTAATAGTTAGTTATCTATTTCTGTTTTCATTTTCTTAATTTCTGCACTGTAAGCGTCATGGAAACTTACCCTATTAAATTCTTTTTGCTTAACAAAAATGAGTTAGTGTACGAGGTGCTAATTAGAGGCGAGGAACCTGCGTCAACGGTACTTGGACTTCGTAAACAAATTAATAAACTTACACCTATTATTCCTACTTCGGATATTTGCGAATCGGGCATAGAACCGGACGTTGATATTTCGGGTGCTAGCACATCTTTAAGCGAGCTATTATCACGCGTTAAGACTCTTGAGGATAAGTTTGATAATAATCTTTTCGAATGTACTAGGGCCTTATGCAATCACCTATATCACCGTATAAAACGTTTAGATGGTTCTGATTCTAAATATGCAGACAAAATTAAATCACTAACAAAACATATTACTACACTTTCGGCAAAATTAGACGCTATAAATAAATCTGCTAATCCTGCTAGCTGTGAGCCTGTAGCAGAAGTTGTTCATCCAATCGCATCTAGTGATGTTCCACCTAACGTGTCGATACATTGTGACCGTTCACATATTAGTGATTTACAAAAACTTAAATATAATAGCAAGTCTTGTGTTCACGCCTTTATACAGAGAGTGAGAGAATACAGCACGGCTAGGAACATATCTTCCTCTAAATTGTTAGCTTATGCTACTGAAATATTTACGGGTGATGCGTTACATTGGTACCGTAGCATCAGAACCTCTGTGTCTACGTGGGAGGAACTGGTGGCTGTACTGGTTCAGGATTTTAGTCAGTTTGACTATGACTACCGACTTCTATCTGAGATTCGGCAGCGCACTCAAGGTGATACTGAGACAATCACAATCTATTTTGCTAAAATGAAGGAACTATTCTCCAGGCTTAGTAAAGATATTTCGGAACAAGAAAAACTAGAGATCCTTCTACATAATATTCGACCTTGTTATGCTAGTGTGTTGGCTTCTAACTCATCAACTATAAATTCTATTGACAGTTTAAAAACAATCTGCAGGAACTTTGAGAGAATTCAATCCTTAACATCTCAGTTTAAAGAACCTCCTAGAATTACAGGTGAAACCTTCTCAAAATTCTCAAAATTTAATGAACCTAATTTAAATAAACCTAAATTCTACAATCAACATAGATATAATAATAAATATAATAACAATCCTGATAATAATTCATCTTACACTAAAACTAATTTTAAAAATCAACATTTTAATAATAATTCTTATAATTTTAATAAAAAAACAAACACTAATGTAGCTGCTATAACACAGCCTAGTAGTTCAAACATAAAAACTGTTTTCTGTCCACGTTGTCGTAACTCTGATCATCCCTTAAGTCAATGTAAAGCTAACAGGTACCCTATTTGTTTTAAATGTGGAACTAAAGATGTTAAATATCCTAATTGCCCTAACTGTCACTCTAAATCTAATTCAAAAAACTAACTACTGAAGATTGTTGTAACATAAATGACAAAACTAAAACTAAAAATTCTAAAAATTTTGATGAAAACGATTGGCAAAATTGGCTATTAACTATTAAAACATTCTTTTCAAGCTATTTTGTTACAACAATCTTCGATAAAAAACCTATAGATGATATACGTCCCTACGCAACTGTCCTGGTAGGCGATATTACATTGTGTGGATTACTGGACTCTGGTTCAGCAGCAACTATTCTAGGCAACAATTGTCATGAATATCTAAAATCTATTGGACTAGCTATTCATAAAGACCTAAAAACCTTTACTGCTGCAGGAGGCGGAAATTTACCTACTATTGGTTATGTTAATTTACCCGTAACATTTGAAAATCAGTTTCATATTTTAAAAGCTTATGTTATACCTACTATAAAAACTAATCTTATTCTCGGTGTCGATTTTTGGACAAAATTTAATCTCTTTCCAAAATTTTCTAAATCTATTTCGCTACATAGTTTGTCTAATTGCCCTACTAATGTAAACACAGTCTCGGAAGCTAATGGTATGTTACGTTCCTATAATGAACTTACTGAAGATCAACGTGTTACAGCTGATAACATTATCGATCAGTTTAAAAATATTTCTACTGAAAAGTGTGGTTTGGGTAGAACTAATCTAGTTATGCATCGCATTGACACTGGAGATTCTTTACCTATTAGGCAAAGATATTATCGCGTTTCTCCAGAGAAGCAACGTATTTTATCTGAAGAACTAGATGAAATGCTAGCGCTAGGTGTGGTTGAAGAATGCGAGAGCCCTTGGTCTTCTCCTGTCTTACTTATTCCTAAAAAAGATGGCAAGCTTAGGTTCTGTCTAGATAGCAGAAAACTAAACTCTGTTACTAAAAAGGATGCCTACAAGTTACCCTACATATCTGAAATTCTAGACAACCTAAAAAATGCTAAATACCTAAAGCTTGGGTTTCCTAGGAAAGCGGTGCCGTCATATAGCGGTCGTCTTATTACGGACGCAAATAGACGGTCGTCTTTACGGTGATTACATGTGGAAAGTTCCACGGCCGTTTTAACACACCCCGTCATGAACTTTTTGTTAGTTGTATCATACTTACTAAGCTGTTTTATTTCATATTTCTCAAATTTCACAACACCAATTCTGTTTTAGTTGACTTTTCGATAATCTTTACTTTTTATGTTAGATATTGCCTTCGTGGTTTCGAACGAAATCTATTAAAATTTCGTCGTCCTCGCTGGTCCAAGAGTTGTAACAAATTTTTGACGTTGTTCCGATAAAAAAAAACACAAATACGTATTAAAAAAGCTTCACCGCTTTCAATAAAACGTTCACCAAACTATCTGACACCGTCAAGACGGCCGTCATGCAAATGGCGGCACCGCTTTTTGAAGTTACGGCGTCAGTTACCGCTCTCTAGGAAACCGCCCCATTTTGTTTACATAGACAACGTTCTGGTGATGTCTTTCACCGCTGTATTACGGTCGCTATATGACGGCACCGCTTTCCTAGGAAACCAAAGCTTAAGTAGTATAGACCTATCTAGAGCGTTTTGGCAGATACCTATTTCTGAAGCTGACCGTAACAAGACTGCGTTCTACATTCCGCATCGTGGTACCTACAGATTTGTCACTATGCCATTCGGGTTGACAAATTCACCGGCTACACAACAAAGACTCGTTGATACTTTGTTCTATGGACCTGAATTTGAAAACTCTGTATTTGTTTACATAGATGATATCGTAGTAGCTAGTTCTGATTTTGAATCTCATATTTCTCTTCTCCTGAAAGTTCATAAAAAATTAAAAATGGCGAATTTAACTATCAACTTTGAAAAATCTGTTTTCTTTCGTAATGAGCTTAAATACCTTGGCTATGTAGTAAACTCTAAAGGTCTTCATGTTGATCCTTCTAAAATTGAGACTATTGTTAATTACCCTACACCTACAAATAAAAAAGAGGTTAAACGATTTCTGGGTATAGCTTCGTGGTACCGGAAGTTTGTCCCTAATTTTAGTTCAATTGCTGGTCCGTTAAATAAATTAACTTCTACTAATAAAAAAACGAATCCTTTTGCTTGGACTACCCAAGCCGAAGAGTCCTTTAATAAGTTAAGAGAATTACTAGTTTCTGCCCCTATTCTATCTTGCCCTAATTTTGACCTTCCCTTTCAAGTACATACGGATGCTAGCGACTATGGTGTTGGAGGTATGCTAACCCAAACCATAGACGGAGTGGAACACCCTATTGCCTACTATAGTAGAACTTTGACTGGCCCTGAAAGGAACTATAGCATTACGGAGCGTGAAGCTTTGGCTGTGTTAGTAGCTTTAGAACACTGGAGATGCTATCTGGATAACGGTATGAAGTTTGTCGTCTATACTGACCATTCAGCTCTCAAGTGGTTCCTAAATCTAAGCAACCCAACTGGACGGTTAGCTCGCTGGGGTGTCCGTCTATCAGCTTTTAATTTTGAAATTAAACACAGGCGTGGCGTTGATAATGTTATCCCTGATGCATTGTCACGTTCATGTAAACTCATGTTCATGGTACTTAAATATATTTCACGGTTGTCAAAATTCTCCTACATCATTTCCTAATTACCTAATTAAAAACAATAGATTATTCCGTTATACAAAAACTAATAACCCTTTACACAAAGAGTTCGAGTGGAAAGAAGTAATTCCTGCTGAGTCAAGACAAGCTATTGTACTCGAAAACCACTCGGACCCAACAGCTGGTCATTTCGGTATTTTTAAAACTTTTAAACGTTTAAGTCTCAGTTATTTCTGGCCTGGTATGCATGCTGACGTTGTAAAAGCTGTCACTTCTTGCGATACTTGCATCGCGCACAAACACCAAAATCACGCGATTCTAGGTGAAATGGGTAGACCTAAACATTGTACTAGACCTTTCCAAGTTATTAGCGTGGACCTAGTAGGACCCCTACCTCCTACTAGGAAACTAAATACATTTATTCTTGTCGTCACTTGTTGTTTTAGTAAGTATTGCTTACTGTTTCCAATCAAGCGCGCTACCGCTGAAATTGTTACCAGAATACTGGAGGAACATGTATTCCTAATACATGGCATTCCATCCACTGTAATATTGGATAATGGTAAACAATTTGTAAGTACCACGCTAAAACAAATGCTAGATAAGTATAAAGTACCTAAGTTGCATTTTACGCCTAAATATTCACCACATGTAAACACCGTTGAACGTTATAATAAAACTATTATGACTGCCATTTCCACGTTCATCTCTAACGATCAACGTATTTGGGATCTACTAGTACCTAAAATACAATTCGCGGTGAATTGTTCTGTAAATGAAGTTACTGGCTACACCCCCTCATTTCTTGTATACGGACGTGAACTAGTGACTTGTGGTACACATTATATCGATGCTGATACTGACGATGATTTAATTTTTCAACCTCGCGATTCCTACGCGGAGAACATAGGCTTCCTATCTTCTATCTTTAACAAAGTTCAGTCACTACTTCTACAAGCTCACAGTCGTAATTGTCAACATTATAATTTACGCCGAAAACCGGCTGAATTTAATGTTGGGGATGTAGTGTGGAGAAAGACGTTTTACCTTAGTGACAAAGATAAATATTTTAATAAAAAGTTAGCACCGAAATTTATAAAATGTAAAATAATTGGTAAAAAGTCTCCTCTTGTCTACGAGTTAGCTGATATGTCTGGAAAATTACTAGGTTCCTGGCATATCAAAGATATTAAAATCACTAATTATAAAACATAATAAATATATACAAGATAAAACATAATAATTATAATAAGCTAATATATCTAACCTAGTCTTAATATTAACATCTTATCTACTTAACTTATGTATTAAATATTGTATTAATTTTTTACATACAAACTTACTAACGAGAACAATTGATATTATATAATTGTGACTCTGTTTGTTAGGGTCTCCAGTCATAACTAAAAGACTTGCAGACGGTGTGATTTGTTTATGTGTGCGTGAAGTATGAATGTTAGCCTGAACGTATTAGTAAGTTTGCAGTTAGTGGTGATAGCGGATTTTTCTATTCTAAGTACGAAAAATCCTTCACTTTGCGGCGGGGTACTGTAACGTTGTACTTTCCTAGCTCTAAGAATAGGTTAGAAATTTAAAAAATATACAAATAATTACAATAGATTTATTCTAAAATTAATAAAACAAATAAAGTAAACTAAAATAAATAAAATAAAAAATTATAATATATTAAAATTAACATAATTCATATACGGAACCCAATATTAATTATTTACACAAAGGTCCTCGTAACTATTGCGCCTACGCATCTCTAAACTGGTGAACTGGTTTCGCCGCGCGCGACGGTGGTGCCTCGAGTGCATTCGGGCCTGAGACGCAGGCAGACGACCAAATTGCATCAGACGTGACGGCTGTGTCACACGTTTTTTTTTACTTGACCTTCAAGTATTGCGTACCTGCCTAATTTCTACTTATTTGTGCTAGACAAATTCTAATCGGAAATCCCGCTGGGGTAAGTTTCCATGCATTGCTTAACTTCTATTGTAAGGTGTTCTTCTTGCTAAATTTCTATCTAAAGCAGCTGTTCTTAGTTCACTTTGTTTGCTGGGACACTGTGACCTTTGGACCCGGCAACGTGGCCCAAGCTCTGCTAATGCTAGCCTTGTCTCTGCGCTTCCAGGATTTTTCTACGTGGGGAATTTTCTACGTGGGGATTTATTTCTACGTTGGATATTCTACGTTCTTCTTTAAACCCTCGCTACGCAATCTTTCTACCCGGCGGCGAGTGAAAGACCAGACCTGATCCGGTCTGGAACTACCTGGGTCCTGCTGAAGACCTGGCAGTGCAACCTGGCAAGGAGCTGGGCCGTCATCGGAGCTACACCACGGTTCAGGCCAGTGTTCCCAGTGTACCTTCTACCTCGAGATCTATTCGTGGTTAGGGCAACAGAAGTTGGCTTAAATAAAGTCTCAATTTCTACCAAATTGTGTACTTTATTTGGACCCCTACCTACCTACCTGTCGGCCAGCCTGACTACCAGCCTACCAACGGCCGCAACCTATTGTAGGTCTTGAGATATTGACGTCAGAAAATCGCTATTTTTACTATACACTCACTGACTGACTGATTCACTGACTCACTCATCAAAAACCTAGACCACTTCCAATGGTCGTATTGACTTGAAATTTGGCATGGAGGTAGGTCTTTATGTCAAGATAAAGGGAAAAATCTGAAAATGGCCAAGTGTGAGTCGGTTTCAAAATAATGAAGGTGTTGTAAATGTATACCCCTAGGGAACTAAAACGAACTAAATTTATCTATATTTATATAATATATCTTCGAATGGTACAAAGGTTTGTATTTAGTCAAAGTAAAGTAAAAATCTGAAAACGGCCAAGTGTGAATCACTTTCGAAAATAACGAATGTGCAACTTTGATCCACGAACATAATATATGATAACATGTCATGTCAGTCAGTTGGTAAATCTAGTCCATTTAGTTAATCTAGTTCATTTCTTTGTAAGAAACATAGTGCATATTAAAAAATCTAAAAGATAGTATAAATTAGACATTTCTTTAACTAACTTCATCATAAGAAAAAAATAAAATAAACAACCTTACAAAAATAAATGAAATCCCACCCAAAACAAAAATGTGAAAGACTGCCAAGTTCGATAATATGGGAATGCTTCGCCTATAAAAGAAGTGAGATCTGAATAAGTACCAAGTTCCATACACATACCTCAGTTAAAAATAGCTAGTTTTTAATGATGTTACTTGGCAAGTTTTCATACACCTTGTTACAAACCTACTATACGCAATGAATCAAGTATTTAATTTTCTATTAAAACTTGCCAAGTAACATCATTAAAAACTAACTATTTTTAACTGAGGTATGTGTATGGAACTTGGTACTTATTCAGATCTCACTTCTTTTATAGGCGAAGCATTCCCATATTATCGAACTTGGCAGTCTTTCACATTTTTGTTTTGGGTGGGATTTTTATTATTATTTTTAGTTATGATTAAAAACGTTTAATATTTGTTTCATTACAGGTTGTTTCATAGCTCATTTTATTTATTAGGGAAAAATTTCGCACCTGGATAAAAATTGGCCTATCTCAGTCTCTATGATCTATTTCCATGTCAATTTTATCGCAATTGCTTTTACAGTTTTAGAGCAAAAAAACACTTAACAAACAAACAAAAATAGTAATTCAAGTACCAAGCAAAAATAGGTCATAACATAAAAATACCAATTCTAAAAGTTAAGCCAACTTAAACCTATAACTTGGCAACTGAGCGAAAACTAAATGAAAAGGGTAACTCTTAACTGTTCAACTTATAACTTTAAAGATAAACCTTTAACTTTTAACTGCCACTGAAATGATAAATGACGTCAAGAGTTACTTGAAAATGTTGTAAAAGTTTCAGCTTATCCCAGTTTATGCAGCTATGGTGAAGTTGTTTTATCTCTCATCTGTAGTACTATTTTTTAGGCGTAAACTACAGGGCTAATATTGATGAATTCATCGTTTTACTGAAACAAGCATCCAAAATTAATAAAAGGTGAGTTATGGAATCAAACGTTACTTTGTGGAAATCCCTGACATTGAAATATTAGAAAAATATTATTTAGTTTTTTTTCTATCTTTAATATCTTTCCTAACATTTAATCAATTAACGATTAACTTACTTTAAGCTCAAGATAGATGATAAGATGAATAGTATGCAGGTCACAAACTTGATTGAAAACAACTTTTTGTGTTTTACTGCAAAAAATAAAAAGAGATAAGTACGATTTTGCATTTTACTGCTAATGTAGGTTTTGCTTTTTACTGCGGTGAAACTTCAAGAAGCTCATTTTCCATGTGTACACTATATGAAAATACAGCGTTTTACCAA
Source organism: Helicoverpa zea x Helicoverpa armigera (assembly GCA_033682625.1). Taxonomy (NCBI): domain Eukaryota; kingdom Metazoa; phylum Arthropoda; class Insecta; order Lepidoptera; family Noctuidae; genus Helicoverpa; species Helicoverpa zea x Helicoverpa armigera. The sequence goes on along the minus strand of JAWIIS010000053.1, from coordinate 8,692,873 downwards.
GTGTCGTAAGCACAGTAGTGCCAACATGTCGGAAATGAAATCATTCGGCGTGTTAGTGCGAGGCAGGAAATTGTACCGCGAGGACCTAGCGTGTGGTTACCGAGGTCCCTTTAATGACTTCAATAATATACTTTATAACTTCTCCTAAGTCTGTTAAAATTATACTTAAAACCGCATCAAAACCGGTCCAGCCATTTAAAGAGTTCAAACTGAGAACCTCTTTTTAGGGTTCCGTAGCCAAAATGGCAAAAACGGAACCCTTATAGTTTCGTCATGTCCGTCTGTCCGTCTGTCCGTCTGTCACAGCCGATTTACTCGGAAACTATAAGTACTACAGTGATGAAATTTGATGGGAATATGTGTTGTATGAACCGCTACAAAAATATGACACTAAATAGTAAAAAAAAGAATTGGGGGTGGGGCCCCCCATACATGTAACTGAGGGATGAAATTTTTTTTTTCGATGTACATTCCCGTGTGGGGTATCAATGGAAAGGTCTTTTAAAATGATATAAAGTTTTCTAAAAAACATTTTTCTTAAAGTGAACGGTTTTTGAGATATCAGCTCTCAAAGTCGTAAAAAGTATGTCCCCCCCCCCTCTATTTTTATAACTACGGGGTATAAAATTCTAAAAAAAATAGAGGTGATGCATGCTAATTAACTCTTTCAACGATTTTTGGTTTGATCAAAGTATCTCTTATAGTTTTTGAGATAGGTTGATTTAACTGTAATTTACGGAACCCTTCGTGCACGAGTCCGACTCGCACTTGGCCGGTTTTTTAATTCGGTTAAAAATGAAAATGTGACTTGTATAAAAAGAAAATAAGGGATAAGTTTTTGCATTTCACGACTACATAATAAAAGATAAGTAAGTTTTTGCGTTTAACTGCTAAGAAGCTAATTTTCCATGTGTAAACTATATGAAAATACAGCGGTTTCCCAAGTGTCGTAAGCACTGTAGTGCCAACATGTCGGAAATGAAATCATTCGGCGTGTTAGTGCGAGGCAGGAAATTGTACCGCGAGGACCCAGAGTGTGGTTACTGAAGTCCCTTTAGTGTTTCATAGTTTGTCTGTTTGTTTATTGAAGAAACCTAGAGGTTTGGGATGTCTTAATACCTACTTAAGTAAAATATAATTAGACTTTTAAGTAAATAGTTTTAAGTATAAAAGTGAGGATTTTTTTTTTGTTGTGAAGTTGGTAATTTCAGGGAGTCAATAATGGATTTAAAAGATTTTTTTTGCTCTTAGTAGCCATTAACTTAAGAAGCATTATTATAAGCCGAAAAAACTTAAACTACTGTGTGAAGAAAGCATACGTCTAAGTGTAATGCGTAATGCTGTACCCTTCACAGTATGAGTAAAAAAACCCTTAAAGCTGTCAATAAAACCAATAAAAATAATCATCTTTTCTACCTCTTAAATGACTCAATAATCGATGCCAAATATAAAAACCTAATGGGCATAAATTGAGAAAGATAGTTCCTATCATCACTTCCCACTAGAACTTGGCAAACGCTAACTTTTCACCCATATTGAGCTCGTTTAGATTGTATACGAGCATCGAAACTACTGATACGCTAATGTTCTATTCACAATTTATTTACGTACATTTATCAATTCCTTTAGAACTAAAGAAACGCCAATGTGAAAAGTATAAGTGTAATAATATTGCTAGTTAGAAAAGACAGAACATTGTTTAAAAACATGGACATGGATGAAACCGTAGGTGGAAATTAGTTCTATAAAACTATCAACACTAAACTAGATGTTTTAGTCATAGAAAAATAATAGGTTTTCATATCAAACCCTTACTTAAACTAACAAAATAGAAGTATCATGTTATTGACCCACTTTCAAACAGAAGTAATAATTACAACTCATTTCAATAGGCTAAATATAAACCAAAAGGATGTCCTCTAACATTCAAGGATTTTACCGTACAGAAAAAACTTTTCCGTGGGCGGAGTCAAACGAAGGTTCTAAATATATCGTGTACTAGCTTTGACTCCCGGATCCATCCTCGTCTCTCGGGAACTTCTTCTTACCGTATAAAATACAGAATATATAAAAGATGTTTTTCAAATCGGTTCTGTAGTTTTAGGAAAATATCGTCTTAGATTTTCGTTAGCTATAAGCCATCTGCTTGGGCTTTCTACCACTGACAGAATTTTTCAAATTGGACCTACTAGTAGTTCCTTATATTAAGGACGTTCAAACAAACAAACTTTTCACCGTGACAATATTCGTATGGGCAAATGATCCCCATAACAGCATGTGCATACATAATAGATTCTGTGTTTCCGGGCTGGTCCCCGTTTGGGCAACTGTAATAGTTTCATACGGCATAATATATTACGTTCAGATACACCCGTTTGAATAAAGTTGCTTGATTTTTTGGTACGTAAAATTCGTAAGCACTTATGGTATATATGTGACTTAAAAACTTATTTTAAAGAACGCTTACCACGTAATGTTTTTTAAAGACACAATATAGAAAGTAATTTATTAATACCAAATATATTGTTATGCAGAACAACAGTTTATATGTTTGCTTTGACGCTGCACAGTGATTCACTCTAAGGCCATAAATCGAAAAATGTCATCGGCTTATCCCAATTAGATCAACTTACTAAGTGATTAACAAGTTAAGAATCTTCCGAAAACTCTAAATACCAGTGTCATAAGGTCAACTTATTATTCACTTTTGTGCATCGGAAGTTAGCGCATCTCGAGTCTAATTATCGCAACGTGTGAGTCATCAAAACTTAACACTTTGTTTTTGAGTGTCACTATTCCAAATCAAGTGTTTACGTATGGTGACAGTATGGAGGTCCAAGACCAAGGTATGTACTTCTATTATCAACTACTTTTTTATTTTTTTTAATGCGTTTAATATTTTATTTTATTTTTTTATTGAAGGTAGCGTTTTTGTAGATTTGTTTGGTATACTTTGATTTCATTTGGACCTATAACTTTTTGCTGCTCAGTGCTGCACTTGAGGCAAATGTTTTTCGAATGAAGAGGATGTTCTTATAAAACCATATAAGTTTCATCTGCATCTTTCTGCCCCTTCTTGGGTTAAAGGAGTGTCAAAGTATGCATGTCCATAGTAAAGAAAAAAACTTTATATTTTAAGTTCAGCTTTCATGTTGTTTTAGGTAAAGTTTTCAAATGTTCCGTTTCGAGGACGACTATTTTTGACATTTGGCACTCTAAAGAGGGTAGTCCAAATGAAAAATGCAACATGTCCTGAATACTTTTACAGAAACATCGTGCCTTTCGGATGACATCGAAAATATCAAACTAGAGACTTTAAGTAATAAAATTATGAATGTATGTAAACGAATTTCTCATTATTGGGCAATATCAAATCGTAGTAGGTCTAAGTTTATAGAGACATATTCAGATTGGCTGAATGTAGTTGAAAATATTGATGTAGAGCGAATTGAGTTACATGTATCTCAGAAGTCTGACAAAGTTGAACCATCAACTTCTTCATTCAGATCCCTTCCTAACAGGTTTACGAAAGTTCCCTGTCAAAAATAAAAGGTGTACTATCAAAAATTGTACTAGATTTGTTATCTGTTTGTAGTAAATACTTTTGAGCTTGAATGTATTCTGGTATATTTTGTGTTTTGTGTGTATTTGCAAAAAAGGTTGTTCGTGTATTTTTGTTGTTTTATTTTATTCCTTTATGGTTGTTTTTAATATAAATAACCATTATTTATATAGATTTTTCATTAAAAGTCGCATTATGACATGTTCTAGGTTTATCGTCTAAAACAAAATTACTGCGAGACATTTTTACACCTAAATAGTAATGATATATTTTTTAATGAATGTGGATATGTTATAATTTTAATAATTTACACTTCTCTTAACATATTTCAACGTGTAAAATAAATTAATTAAAAGTATTTGTGAGTTTCGTATTTATGGCCGCCTTTGTATGGAGCGTGAATCACTGTGCGCTGTAATCTCAGTAACGACTATTTAAATTCGATACGCACGAAATACATAGTCCTCACGGCATGCGGCCCAAACTGCCGATGGAAGCTAGATCACATTATGTTTTTAATTCTCAATCACGAATTTTTTGACGCTTTTTAGTTGTTTGTTTTACTAGGATAGTTTTTGATTTTTATTGTAAATATGTATTGTAAATATCTATGTAAATAAACAATTAATATTTGTTCTTAAAATCACGTAGGTAAATAAATTAACAGCAACCCATTATCCTATACAACTCACAATACAACATACAAAACCAAAGTGCTTTTTCCTTAATGCATATCTTCACTTTCCCCTGAAATCTTTCTCGTTAATATATCAAGTACAGTAAGAGGCTGACATGCCAATTTCACAAACAATTTGCAGCCATTCGCTTTTCCGTAGATAATTGATGGTTTTTGCGTGTACGGGTAAAAGGATATGGTTTTGTGGTGTGTAGAAGTATGGTAAATTGAATGGTTTTATCATCAGTTATACCATTCCCCAGGCCTTTCTCCAACTACGTTGGCGTCGGCTTCCAGTCTAACAGGATGCAGCTGAGTACCTACCAGTGTTTTACAAGGAGCGGCTGCCTATCTGACCTCCTCAACTCAGTTACCCGTGCAACCCAATACCTCTTGGTTAAACTGGTTGTCAAACTTACTGGCTTCTGCCTGTACGCAACGACTGCCTGAGAAGGAATGAGTTCATATGAGGAATGACTTCATATTTATACTTTTTCTAAATTATTTCAGTCAAAACATTGCTGCATATGCTTGTTCGTATTTATATAATTAAAAGTCACAACGGCACAATCTATATAAACATTTAATCCTATTATATACTAGAAAACATCACAATCAAAATTGAACCTTATAATCCTACATGTATGGGTGATATTTACAAAACAATACAATTTTGTGACGACATCAAAGTACTGCTAACAAGTTGTATAAAAGTCTCAACAAGTTGGGGACGAATCGTTCTTAACAAACCAAGTGCTTTGATCTGTAACAGGACAGTATTTGTGACAGATTCACGACACAACTATAGTTACTTAATAAAAAAAAGCTGAAAAGTTTGTTTTCTGTTTGCCCGAATTACTGGAGAGACGCGACCGATTTGAAAAAAATAGTTAGGGTTGGACCACATCTGGCAGCACGGAATCGCATTTGTTCCGCCTGGGCTACCACATGCTACAGTATGCTGCTGCTGCGAACGCATACGTCAGCATACTGCGAACTGGTGAAAGTGATACTGTGAACTGGTGAAGAGATGCGTTAGCATGATATCACGCGCTTCAGCGTTCCGGAGTCTCCCTGCCGACCATTGCATTTTGTCCGTGATGCCGATCGCCTCGAAGATTCTGCCGCGTGCTATCGCATTATGCTTTCTGTATCGGTCTAGCAAATGGCAGTTCTAAGTGACAGAAAGAGAAAAGGCGACGGATAAAGGCGATTCCGTGCTGCCAGATGTGGTCCAACCCTTAGTCCATGTATCGACAAATGCTAAAATTGTGCGTAGGACAACTTTGAATTATGTCACATTTTATACTTTACTATTTATACAAGCCGTCCCGTCGAAACACAAGCAAAACATTATGTAAAAGTTACATCCAAATCATTATCCATTTAAGAGCTATGGTGCCTAAAACCCCTTTTCGTGTCAGGAGTTAAAAACTCTGTCTGTTGGATTAATTCGAATTGAAACGTTATTTATATTTTTAGCACAAAAGTTTAAGCTACTTTTAGGTTGGCGCTGAAAATGGTTTCAAAGTAAAAGTTGAACTGTTCCTTTAATTATTTATTCTAAAATTACTCTTTTGATGAATTTTGTACAATGTTGTAAATTTGACCGAAATTAAAACAAATGGTCTAGCTAAATAAAGACCAGAATTTTCCCACGATTTTGTCCGCGTCCCGAGGTAACTGCATACGTCACCCTAGTAAAAATTAACCTATATCCGTACCAAATTTAATCTCAACCGCTTCAGCAGTTTTATCTTTAAAAACGTTAACAAACCAACAAAAATACTTTCACATTTTATAATATTATAGTAATAATGAATGTTCATGTTACCAGAAGTTACCAGAAGTTACCAGAAGAAAAAAAAAAAAAAGTCGTGGTGGCCTAGTGGGTAAAGGACCAACCTCAATTACGAGGGCGTGGGTTCGTTCCCAGGTCAGGCAAGTACCAATGCAACTTTTCTAAGTTTGTATGTACTTTCTAAGTATATCTTAGACACCATTGGCTGTGTTTCGGATGGCACGTTAAACTGCAGGTCCCGGCTGTCATTGAACATCCTTGGCAGTCAGAAGCCAGTAAGTCTGACACCAGTCTAACCAAGGGGTATCGGGTTGCCCGGGTTACTGGGTTGAGGAGGTCAGATAGGCAGTCGCTTCTTGTAAAGCACTGGTACTCAGCTGAATCCGGTTAGACTGGAAGCCGACTCCGACAGGATTGGGAAAAGGCTCGGAGGATGACATGTTACCAGAAGTGCATCTATGATAAGGAGATAGATCCCCGCTTACATAGGATGATTGATCGCTCTCGTAAGTGATATTGTTCTTTCTGTGAAACTAGCGCATAGGAATAAAATTGGAATGTAAAATAAGTTGAAAAGACACGTTGTTTATGTTTACGCAGGATAAGTATATGTTTGGTATATTTTTGACCGTATAAGAACAGACAAATAATGATCTTAACTTGAACATACATACTTCCATCTTTTATTGAATAGTAATCGAGTGTATAGCGGTGATTATACTTAAATCTTCATTATGAAACAATTTTTCTGTTGATCAAAACCCCATGATAATCTGTGTGTCAGTTTTTTAGGGTTCCGTAGCCAAAATGGCAAAAACGGAACCCTTATAGTTTCGTCATGTCCGTCTGTCCGTCTGTCCGTCTGTCACAGCCGATTTACTCGGAAACTATAAGTACTACAGTGATGAAATTTGATGGGAATATGTGTTGTATGAACCGCTACAAAAATATGACACTAAATAGTAAAAAAAAGAATTGGGGGTGGGGCCCCCCATACATGTAACTGAGGGATGAAATTTTTTTTTTCGATGTACATACCCGTGTGGGGTATCAATGGAAAGGTCTTTTAAAATGATATAAAGTTTTCTAAAAAACATTTTTCTTAAAGTGAACGGTTTTTGAGATATCAGCTCTCAAAGTCGTAAAAAGTATGTCCCCCCCCCCTCTATTTTTATAACTACGGGGTATAAAATTCTAAAAAAAATAGAGGTGATGCATGCTAATTAACTCTTTCAACGATTTTTGGTTTGATCAAAGTATCTCTTATAGTTTTTGAGATAGGTTGATTTAACTGTAATTTACGGAACCCTTCGTGCACGAGTCCGACTCGCACTTGGCCGGTTTTTGAGTTTATAACGAACAGACCGAGATGTTTAATAATAAATGCCCTTAACGTAATCGTCACTGTCGTTTCTACCTAGATTTAGTGAACATTAAAATAAATATGTCTGGCTACGTCCTTACAAATACCAATACTCAAAAAACTATTCCGTAGCTGAAAATAAAATATTATTGTTATTCAATAGACGTCACCGTGGAAATTCGACATTCATATCATTTCTCCAGACATGATGGGATCAAATGCGACAACTGTATCTTATTATGTGTAAACAAAGCCGCGGTATACGTATATATGTATATATGTGACACTGTGTCGTATGTAAATAAGGGTAGAGGCGGATTCCACACTATCTCGCAACACATAAGTTATTTTTTATAACTTCTTACATGGCCTTCAATTGAACTAAATAATGTAGGGTCGAAACCATCAAAATTTCAGTGTTGAGTTCCTGTGTATAAGTAACGCATGTTTTATTTTTATTTTTTTAAACTACAAAACTACTCCTTGCTTCTGGAAAATAAATGGACGATACAAGGACGTAGGCTCAGAGAAAGAATTCATGAGCGTTAATCACTACTCTTGCACAAGGCGGATAGTTGATTTTATACTTGTAAAGTCCAAATTAAGTTCATTATCATATCTGAATTAATTACATACCCATTTACTTGAAAACGTCAAACGAAGCAGTGTGAGATCCACCTACCAAGCTACAAGGATACTTTGGACCCCCAAGCAATACATATGTTAAGCAGGGTGTTACCATGGGATAATGCGATAATATCGGTGAGCCGAGATCACGGCTACATTACATTTTATGTATGCAACCTTATATACATGAGTTCGTTGTTGTTTTGCAAAGTTAGGACAAAATACTTTCGATAGAGACTTTCCACAGACCCGGAAAGTTGAATGAGAAATTGATGAAGTATAAGATACCCTAACAAGGCATATTTACGGTAATAATATGTTTCTCTCCTTCCATTGGAAACTGAGAAGATCATTGCAATAACCTATCTCAAAGGAAGAGTGTATGTGTCAAATATTGTCGCCTAATAAATCAAAATTTCCATCAAATCAAAAATCGGTGTGAAGGACACTACCTCTTAAAATGTGGTTTCTAACTATCGATGTGCCAACAGTATTGCTAACTTGTATATTAACGGCAACAGTTACAGAGCTACTCTCACCGACAAGCAACAGGTTGCAACAAACAGTTACAAAATACATCTCGAATGTTCTCCAGAGAGAACATTCAAATTGGAAATGTACTCCACGAAGTACATTGAAGACTTTTGTGTTTTTATTTTATAATATTTACATTAATTTTAAAAATTAAAAATAAACTTATATGTACAACTTAAAACTAATACATTGCATCAAAAAATTGCTCCTCATCGCTGTCACCGGGTAATGTACCCAGAAGGCTGGCAGCATTGCCACGTTGGATGGCAATGCTCAACCTCTTTTTGATAATCTCCTTTTATGAAAAATATTATTTACTAAGTAATGTCATAATGTAATCTACAGGGTTATGATTTTGGGTAGGCACATTTTTGTGGTATTAAAATCGCACCCTAAAAACTTCTTTCCATGTATTGTAAAATATCTATAGCCTACGTCACCCGGGTTTAGCGTAGCATCCCAACCTGGTGGATAAGGAGTGTGGTACACCAGAAGATGTTATACACCTATTGACGGAATGTGCTAGATTTCAGTCTGCAGGAGAGGATTTATTAAGAGAACTGGAGAAAAACAGGTGAAATTTTTCAAATCAAAAATCGTTTATCCAAACTTGGCTGCAAAACAGCACTTTTCGAACGTCAGACATTTACAAAAGACAGCCCCCAAAACGCCCACCCTTCACCACTTCCTACGTGTTTTTCCTATGCGTTTTCAAATCGGTGCAATAGTTTCTATGATCTTATTACAAACAAATAAAATTATCCTGTCTTATAAGATTAGTCTAGATTTCTCTCAAACCTATTACAAATCATAGACTACAGAAATATGAGCTATATAATACTCTCTAAGATCCGACGGCGACAAGACGGCGCCGTTATTAATTCCGCGCCCGACAGAACTCGCGCGATAAACTAAGTGCGGATGAAAGATAACTGCTTTGTGAGTTATATTGATTTACGCGTTGTGTTCTGTGGGTTTGCTTGCTTGGTAGTGATTAGCTTCTTCCTGCCCTGTTCCCAATTTTATTTGGTGGTGAACTCTTTTGAATTAATAAAGTTAGCATTTGCTTGAGTTTATGAGTGAAAGGGATACATGTATATAATGTATACTTAGTGGCTTCTGTCCTTTTTTGGACTCTAGATTGCACAAAATTTCATTAAAATCGGACCACCTACATACAGACAAATAGAGTTAGATTGGAATTTATGATATTAGTAAGAATCTTTTTACTTATTAGCTAGACTATTTAAGCTCTGGTATCAATCTTTCATTCTGAGTTTCTTTTATGTGTAAATACATAATAACGAAAAAAAGTACTAAATCCTCTTTTAAACAGGCTTTCGCTAAACATTTTTACGATCTTCGCGCCTTCATGTGTTACCACAGATAAAATAAACAATCACTTTCAATTTACAGAGTTCTTGCTTCCGGAAGAACCTTTAACAACCCCCAAACACCCCCTGACACCCCCTAGTACCTCCAGGGAAACACCAGCTGTTGTCATTATTTGTATTGTGATAATAATAAGCTGTGAATGGAATATAATACCTATCAATAGACACTGGATTTTGTAATTCTGTGTACAATTTAGCAATGCTAATGGAATTTTGTTTGTGTTTACAAGATATATAATTTAATAATTTATACGTAGGATGTGCTTTATCGTAATAATTTATGAAAGACTAACTATTACCGTCGGCTTCACCCACGTCCCGTGAAAACTATTTCTTGCTAATATATAACCCTGTTTACCTGGTAAAGTGTAGATTTCCAATAATGAAAAAATAAAAGATAATCGGCTCAGTGGTTTCCGAGCGTAAATACGTAAAATCCACTTTATAATTTTACTTTAAATAAAAGTAAAATATGAAGACATAAATCCTATAACCAACTATATAAATAAAATTCAACACAATACATTCAAAAATACCAAAGTAATTATTCATAACAAAAATACTTCCATGAAATTGATTTCACTGTGTAATTATATGTCTGAAATAGAACGAAAACTTTTGTATGGACAAAATACAATGAATTTATTTATTTATCCGATTGTAATAATATTTTATGAGGCGTATCGAATATCTATTTTATAAATGACGTGGTAACGATATGTATTGATTAGAAATAATTGAAATACTAGCTTCCAGCCGTGGTTCCATGTGCGTCCCTAAGGAACAACTTTCAGCACACGGATAAATAGTAGCCTATGTGCCATCGACATCTCCCGAGCCTTTTCCCAACTGATTCGGGATTGGGGTCGGCTTCAAGCTGAGTACCAGTATTTTACAAGAAGCGATAGCCTATTTGAACTCCTCAACCCAGTTACCCGGGTAACCCATTACCCATTGGTAAGGCTGGTTGTCAGACTTACTGGCTTCTGACTACCCGTACAGAATGCCAAAGATGTTCAAGGACAGGCAATTAAAATTAGCCTTGGAATATGTTATTTAAAAAAAAATTAAGTTATTTGAAGTTGCTTAACTATCATCTATCATGTATCTTTGACAAAGTTACTCAATCAAGCAAAATAATCGCATTACAAACTGTGTAACCATTATCCAATACTTGATCCACAAAATCTACTTACTTACCTAAACAGTGTCAAATTAGATACAACAACAATATAATTAATAATTAATGGTAATATATTATTATCTACTTGATCTCGAACATTCGACACTCGGTCAATGACCCGTACTCAATAAGTATTACAAGCCCGTCCCCGCGGTTTCGCCTACGGCCCGGGAGGGTAAAAAGTATCTCTTATGTTCTATCTATATTATACACCAGCTAGACTAGACTGTTCTTTAAATTAAATAGGTCAATGTCCGATTTTAAAAACATCAGTCAAGTTCTATCTAAGCAATAAATACAGCGGTTTGACATAATTAATGTTTTTTATAAAAGAGCTGTGGTTACGCGGGAAACGCAATATGGTTCGTAAAGATGCGAAAAATTTGAAAAACTGGTGATTGCAAATGCGACGGGAAAATCGGCATTCTGCGGGCGACACAAAACAAGAAAGTATGCCTAAAGGAAAGGAGCACAGTACCTGTTGTCTTCTACGGCGATTTCTTGTACGAGGAGCACTGCCACAAATAAAGTTCAACACAAATCACACCAATTTTCCACTCAATATCGATTTTTTTATCGGAGAGAGACGTGAGCTCTCGCGCGCGTTGTCAGCCATTTTTTTTGTTTTTTATGTTGCACACACGACTCAAGGGCGCTAGTGTCGCCTCTCGCTCCAACAAATGCGTTGAGGTATGTGCGGGAAAAGGAAGGGAATAGGATTGCAAACACCAGTGAAATTACCAATATAACAAATTATGAGTATGAAAATTACCGCGCAACCAAGCTGTCAAAACGTCAAACATATTCTTTAGATAAAAGTTATCTGTCTTTTAGTAGTTAGACAAACGCATTTATGATATTAGTAGGGATAACTCAATCAATATAATATCTTGATCAAAATAATTAATTGAATACTTAGAAATGTTTTGCTACTAAAATTAGCTCGTCATTAGTTGCGAAGCCGAACACTTATTTATAAGTACTAACTGCCACCTACGGTTAAGCTTGCATTCTGAGGCAATTACGTACCTGCCTAGTACTGAAATTAAGTAGTGTATAGCATTCCTCTGTTTTGTTATATAATTTTTTTTTTCGTATCAAAATATTTTTTACTAGCCGTTTTCCCGCGGTTTCACCTGCGTCGCGTGGTAGCTACTGCCCGCACCGGGATAAAATATAACCTATGTTACTCGCAGATAATATAGCTTTCTAATGGTGAAAGAATATTTAAAATCGGTCCAGTAGTTTTTGAGTTTATCCATTACAACCAAACAAATAAAGTTTCCCTCTGTATAATATTAGTATAGATGAACCCTTTTTCAGGGATATTACTTAGAAAATGTATTCCTACTGCAAATGAAGTGGAAAGGAATAACAGACATACTTTTTATCCAGGTATTTGAATTCCCACGGGATGCAGTCAGTAGATGGAACCTAGTATAAAGAACTGTGCTGTAACCGCAATATGCCGCGGTTAACCGAATGGGTGCAGATTCAGTGAGCCGACACAAATGTGTCACAGGTGTCATGCCGATACAATGCAGTGCTTCGTCAAATACTATTGTTATGGGACCGATGCAAAATCATTGGTCCACAAGGTACAGTAATGATGATTTTGCTATAATGTTTTGAGGAAAAGATAATGTATAGTTTCTTTTAAGTCAATATACTAATTTTACAATAAATAATGGGAATTAATATTGACGACTGTAGAAGAAAATTTTTATAAAAACTGAACCAGTTTTCTAGCCAGTAGATTTGAAAGAAAAATATCAAGAAAGGGAAACAACGGCAAACAATGAATGAAAGTTAAAGTTCGGTATACGTCTTTAACCACGAGGTCATCTGTCACAAATATTCTATGAATGAACAATCTAACTGGTGATCAATATGTAGGTATCTGCTAGGTCACGTTAATATGTATGAATTGACGTCAGACAACTTATATTTTTGTCCATTCAATAAGTTCTGGCACAGTTTCAGTGTAAGGGTCTGTTTACACGGTTTACACCAAACAAAGAAAGAAAAAACAAGAGCACTTTTTCGCAGCATTTTGTAATCTATTCCTACACCTATATCAAATACCACATCTTTTGTATCGGAGTCTCTTGACGATTATTTTCCATGGAATCCACTCTTTTGAACTAAGCAAATAGTGTTTGTCTATTCGTATGACCTTGAAAGAAAGACCTTTGGCGTCGTTCTCTCTAAAATGATTTGTTAGATTCAACATCTTTAATATGAATGATCTCGTTTTGTGTGACTGCACCCTAAGATAAAAAATACAATGACACTACTAGTAGTTACATAGAAATAGTACATACATGATGTAACACGTGTCAAAACTATGTCAAGTATGACACAAAACTGTGTCCGTATCACGAATACAAATGAGACACAAACACAAAACTCACAGATTCTTATAATTCATGAATGTTGAACTAGAATTCATGAATAATGTTTAACTTCAGAAGGGTTTATACTTCAACACTCTGTATATATGTAGTAGGTAAACTGAAGAATCAGACGTTTGACAAAGTCACTACTCGGCTATGAAATGCAGTCGAACAACTTTTAGCGAAGTTTTATGATAACATACTTCAACTTACGTTTTAACACTTTTAAATACTTAGCTTTAAAAAATTAAAGATTTTAAATACTTAAGTAAAACATAAGCGAATAAATTAATCCTAACTAATATTATAAATGTGAAAGTAACTCTGTCTGTCTGTCTGTCTTTTCTTCACGCCTAAACTACTGAACCGATTTGTGTGTTTAGTACAGACATAGTTTGGAACTTGAGAAAGGACATAGGATAGTTTTTATTTAAAAAAAAAAAAATATTCCGGACATATAGCGCCATCTATTGGTCTTCTTCTTCTTAGCGAGTCGATGGCAACTTAAATTTTGGAGGCCCAATATTTCGCTACGCATACGGCATTGTCAGTAGCGTTATAAAGGTCATCCACTATGCAGCTGTCGGGGCATAGTGGACAACATAGAAGGTGCCGCATGGTTTGTGGTATGGCACCACACCCGCAGCTATTATCGTCAGTGTAGCCCCACTTACATAGGTTTTCCCTGCACCTGCCTACCTGTGCACGTAGCCTGTTAAGAGACTTCCATACAGGCCACGGTTGGTCGTAACCTGGTGGAAGCCGTTCCGCGGGTGGAAGGAAGTCAGGCAGAGCAAGTTCTTCCCATAGTTCGATGCGGGTCTTAGGAGCATCTTTAATTGGGGCTACACTGGCGAGGAAACTGTTCCTGCTTTTTAGTCGGCTGCGCAGTGGTCTAGCGCCATGTAGCGGATGACGTTGGTCCGTTTCTTGGCGCATTTTTTCCAGGGAGGCAGCCACGTTCCTGCGTACCGCTGGGGGTGCAATTCCGGCGAGTGGATATAGCATATGAACCGGTGTTGGTTTGAGACAGCCTGTTATTATTCTACACGTCTCATTAAGAGCTACATCCACCCCCTTTGTGTGCGTGGAGCGACCCCAAACCGGGCAAGCATATTCACCGGCAGAAAAACATAATGCTAATCCAGTGGCACGCAGGACATTCGGGGCAGCACCCCATTTGGAGGTGGTTAGACGTCGCAGGAGGTTATTACGGCTGAACACTTTCTTCTTGACGTTCTCGCAGTTGGTCTTATACGTCAATGACCTATCTAAGGTAACACCTAGGTACTTTGGGCAGTCAGTGTGCGTGATGCGTACGCCTCTCCAAAATCTATTGGTCAAACCAAAAATATGCCGGAAGTCACTATATCATGCGAACGAAGTCGTGGGCAAAAGCTAGTAAAAAAATAAGCGGGCTAATATTTGTACGGACGTCCTTGTCTATCGTTAGAATATATTATGTCAATGTTACATTGGTTTATTTTTGTAGTATTTTAGACTATTACCATTAACTTAGGTAAAATTGTCGTACTTACTATCACAATACAGTTAAGAAAAAACCTATTAAAAAATTACCAAACAAACTAGCAACATCACAAAAACACCTGATTCTACAATATACCGCCTCAAACCGAGGCGTCGACTCAAGGCGAGGCGCCGACACGAGGCGGCTACCTGTTGCTCACCTGATTAAGGAATTAACCCTACGATGCCGTCGGGATATGAACATCGAACATGCCTCGTAAATGTGCTGAATATTAATAGACCAGTTTAGGGTTGAACGCTATTAGTGATCATGTTTTATTAAGTTGGGTCCAAAAAGATTATAAAAGTTTTTGCTCGGGGGAGATCTAATAAAAAGGAATATAAATAAGTTTCATTCAATAAGGGTTTGTCGATATTCAGATTTAGGTCAGCCGGGAGAGCCGGGTTATGATAGATTTAAAGATATCTCAAAATCGCTATATTTTTCTGTTTCGCGGACATAATTTGGATGAAGTGTTAAATATGTTAAATACGAAAGTAGCTCTAATTACTACTACAATTTAAATGTGGTAGGTACGTACACAGATAGCCTTTAGCCTGAGAAAGGACATTGTCTACTTATTACGTTTGCTGAAAGCAGTTCTCTGTGGGCGTGAATGAAACTAGATGGAAATTACATTGAAAAGCTATATTTCTCAAAACTATGAAAAGTGAAACCAATTTCAAGACGAAATCAAAGTCATATCTTCAACCTTGCAACTGCAATAAAAAAAAACATTCTTACATATTCTATTTCTTCTCAATAACGAACCTCAATCCTGTCCACCCTCTTCGTGTAATCTGAGAGAGTCGTCGACGTCACACATAGCTATCTATTTCTTATCACTAATGTATAAAACTGAAATTTTGTCAGTGTGTGTGTGTCGCTTTAATTTTAAGTAAAAACTATTCGGAGTATTCTACAATAAACAACGAGTGATTAAACCTACAGCTCACTCGACAAGAAGAAGAAAATGGCAGTCTAAACCAAGGATTAAAATTCAAGTTTTTAATAGTTTTGTGTTTTTAAACTGTAGGTCCCGGCTGTATTGAATATCCTTGGCAGTCGTTACGGATAGTCAGAAGCCAGTAAGTCTGACACCAGTCTAACCAAGGGGTATCGGGTTGCCCGAGTAACTGGGACGAGGAGGTCAGATAGGCAGTCGCTAATTATAATTATTATTGTAAAGCACTGGTACTCAGCTGGATACGGTTAGACTGGAAGCCGACCCCAACATAGTTGGGAAAAAGGCTCGGAGGTTGGAATAGTTTTGTGTTTGTAAAGCTCTAAAAATTACTGTAGGAATAAAAAAATTGAATTGAATTGAAAATATTTTTTTTTCAGGTCCTAACTATAGTGGTCGACTTCCAGTCAACAATGATCAGCCTGTTTCAAAACGCGGAGGAACTCGTCTCCCACCCACGGACATACCGAGTCACGCATTATTTAACCTAATATATTGCAGTCTCATTTGAAAGGAGAAAAGAAAAGGCATAAAAAATAGGGTCAAACTGGAGGTAAGACCCCAGGCCACAGCTAGTACAAAAATTGCCAGTAAATCCGCTTCGAGTGCAAATAGCTGCAATGACCGTGGTCTCGGGGCGACGACTCGATCGCAACTAAATGACGTTGTTCTCAAGTGGCGTTCCTTTGTGACGGAAATCACAGCTTCAAATCAAACATTGTTGAAAGGTTCTTCTTACCTAAGACATGATTTGCTGAGGAGTTTGTTGCTCCACTTTTTCGTCCAAACACAAACACATAGGAAATGTTGAAGGGTGGGCGTGGGCTTTTGTCAACTGACGTTCAAAAAGTGCTTTATCGCAGCCAAGTTTGATTAAATGATTTTGAATTTTGAAAGCTGGTGATAGAGGTCGAATCGGAATCTCCACAGAAATAGCATTGGTTGGGAATGCTTTGAAACTACAGCTAAGTAATAGCCGCAGATATCGATTGATCAAGTAACGCTTAGTGATCGGTCTATGGATGGATGATCATCTTAAAATGCCGAGTTCCTCCGTGTTTAGGAAGGCACTTTAGATAAGTGAGTCTAGGTACTCACTTGAATATCTTTGGCAGTGATGATGGCAGTCATTATAAGTAGTTAGAAACCAGAGTTTGATACCCAGTCTCACCACGCTTGTTATGTATTTTGATCTCGTTACATGTAAACATCAAAATAAAATAAATACAGACGAGATTCAAGGAGACCTCAATTCTACAAATAAGAGTAAGGACGAAGTAAATACCACAAAATTGTCATTCTCTGTATCCATTGCGTAATATCTAGAACAAATGTAATCTTAGCTTTTATGGGCTGTATACGTTGAAACATAAAACGAAAATAACAACATACTAGTGGTTTCTCGCGGCTTTACTTTCAACTTATAATAAATTGGTAGGTTTTTCAAAAATATTAGGTAGGTTTTAACTTTTATAGTCTTTGGTTTTTACCGTGTAATAGTGAACCATATTATTTTAGGGTTTACAAACTTCAAATAATTTCTTAGTCAAGGTCAATCTATACCCAAAAGTTTCGAATGTTTTTCTATGATAATATGTCAGACAAACAATATAACTTTAGACTATTTTAGACCTAGCCTTTCCCCGCAGTTTCACCTGCGTCCTGATTAAACTATGTCCTCTCTCAGGCTCTAGACTATCTCTGTACCTAATTTCATTTAAATCGGCTCAATAGTTTGTCATGAAAGCAGGACAGACAGACAAAGCTACATTCGCATACATACCTACTATTAAGTAAGGATAGTTACGTCATCGTATGATCTTGTGTACAGTCGCGTAGACAAACAATATACATAAGCAAAATGTTAGCGATGATACCGTAATACAGAAACATGACGACTAGACAAACTAGGTGCAAACTTTTAGTCGGCCGATAGTAAGTTAGGGCTCATAAATCAGTATGAAGATGAATGGTAGTACGCACATTACAAAGATGGCAGGTATTAAGCCGGTATCAGACCGACTGAAAACAGTGATTGGAATCAAAATTTTATTTTAAAAATATTCACTCTTGGACTACTATTTAGTCTGTAGTGGGCGGGTAATCTTAAGTATTTGGGAGTGAGAAAAACCGCGGGAGGTTATATTACTTATAGCTTTTAAAACAATAACAATAAATAAGAAAATAAATAGCAGTTAAACGAAAAGCTAAAAGGTTTCCATTAGAGAAGGCAGTGACCCGGATAATATGTGGATATAGCGAGTAATAGACATTTAATTATGAGTGTTTAAGGATAAGTAAGTGTTAGTTAATGAGTTGGAAAAATGTATCTTGTATGTACATTTTAATACTGGGCAAAGTTATATTTTTTTTTATGATTTCTTATTCACAAAAAAATCTATAGATTTTCATGGTAAAAGTAAAAGTAGATAAGATAAAAATAGTATTGTATTTATCTGACTACTGGCTTGAAAGGTAGTTGTTACTTTTTGGATAACAGAACAGATTAAAGTCAGACGAAAGACGCGACACTAAAATTATATCCTGACTTAGACTGAGAGCTATTATTTTTCTTTATAAGAAATCAGCTTTTATTTGACGGGGTTCCTTATTCCTTAATAGTTCTTAGAAAAAAGGATTGTATTTTATAGCACCAGATTCATGCACTAAGTAAGTATTATTTGTTCAAAAGGTATATTATAACGTCGTAGGTATATATTTTTTAAATCTGTATATAAAAAAAGTCGCGTAAAATGTGTAAGTTACACATTTTATGACTGATCAACTTCAACTATCCTCAACTATGATCAACTGAATGGCTGATCCGCTTAAGCTGAAAATTAGAGAGGAGATAGGAAAGCTTAGACCCGGGAAAATTACATAGTATTTTCACCATCCGGCTACGGGAAATAGTCATATCGGGTGAAACTACGGACGGTAGCTATTGCGAATAATTTGCCCTTGAAAAGTACCTGATTTATGAATTATTATTATTTGAAGCACCAGACAGCAGGGCCAAGGGGTTGCACCCTTCGCAGACGAGGGGTTGCACCCTTCGTAGACAAAAGGGTTGCACCCTTTGCAGACGAGGGGAAAGGTAATCAGCACATCGCAGTTGATAATTTATTGAGTTTAGTCTGATTTTCACGTATGCAAATATGTATAATAACTATAATACACATGATGAGTCATTATAGTAAATATATAAAGCTAAAGAGTTGGTCCATACCGGATTTTTAAAACCAAATTTCATTTCAATTGTTTCAACAAACAAACTTGAAAAACACCTCTACAATTTGAAGCAAGGAGGTTTGGCAAAACCATAGGCAAAGCTAGTCGAAGAGCCCGAAAACTGAAAGTTTCATGTAATAGTAGAAGAGCTCTGAGCAGTTCTTTGTCCGGACCTTGTTCGTCGTACTTCACTAATTACAAAAAAAAAAGCCTTTTTAATTAGCCCCTCACTGGGTGTTCTTTGTATGAACTTTTGCTGGTCTTGTCATTGGAGAAAATTTTTGGTAGATATTTAGTAGGTATGCGACGGTTTGGGCATGTTACTTGGACGAATAAGGAAGACTTTGTATGAAAGATATTGGGCATAAATGTGGATAGATGTAGAAGAAGGGGATGACCAAAGAAACGATATATGGATGGTAAGAAAGAACGATGGATTGTGTGTACAATCTAAATCTGGAAAGAGTGTTATTTGAGAAATCACGTTAGGCGGGAACGTTTGGGAGAAGAATACATGCTGCACCAACCACAAAGAACAAAATTGGGGTAGGGATAAGGGAATCATGACAATGATGACAAAATAAAAAATATTCTATTAAAGCACTATTTTGCGTAACGTATGCAGCCCACATCTAATTGGCGGAGAGTGAGTGGAAACACAAGGAAAAACTAGCCGTACACATACATAAAACTGTTTACGTTCTGACATCGACGTCAGAACTCCCGACAAATGATTTACATTCCAATCCATTACGCAATGCTCCCTTCTGACCCACTCATACATACGAGCGGTCAATGTATTGCGAACATTTGCTATTTTACGCAACATATAGTTTGAGACGTAGTACATTAGCTGATTAATCTTAACCAGTTATCTACTTGCAAATATTTTTGTTGTTAAAATCGTTTTTTTGCCAGGATTTTCTTAGATTTTTCTAAAGGATCTACTGCTCTGGTAATAAGAGGCTTTGAAAGTTTAAAAAACTAGTCAAGAGTGCGTCGGATTTGCGCACCAAATGGCACGTAAAAATATCTATAATAATCATGCTTGTTTTATAGGAGCGCTCTAGCGCATTTATTGTTATATCAATAATACATCATCTGTAAAAATTTCAACTGTGTAGCGATAACGATTCTTGAGATAAACGGTGACAAACAGACAGCAAAGACTTAGTAATGGGGTCCAGTTTTACCCTTTGGATATGGAACTCTAAAAACCAGTTTAGTTAAAGGAATACAGTTAAATTGAAAATTGGAAAAGGTCAGTTAGATAAAGAAAACATGGGTTCAATAATGTTCGGGCCGACCTAAATAAATGTTAATAATGTTATAGAAATAACCACAATGGGTTTACTTGATATGATTCAATTAAGTGACTGGTTAGTTTCGTCCTTTGGGACCAAAAAGGTTCAGTTAATATACAAGGGTTATAAACACGTATAGGTTATATGGGAATAGAATGGGTTGGATCCTTATTTTGTGTAATTTTTTTAGGTGGAACAAAAATATGGAGTTAAATTCGCGAACCAACTTAAACAACAACTTTAAAACTCGTCATAAAAGTCAAACTAAAGCTAAGTATTTATAATATTCAGCTCAAACGGCATCAAAAAATTGGTCTTAATTGCTTTCACATTATCTAGAATATAGAAACAAGATTTGTTTTTTATTTGTTTATACCCAAAGGCTTTATAATTACAGAACAGATAATTAAGTTAAAAAAAAATCAAAAAGTGGAAAAATCTATAAAAATATGTATAAACTGTATCTCAAAGAAAATATTAAATTCCATAAAAAAACATATTGCTTTTCATATGAATGCAGTCATTTAAATTGATCAAAAAATCCCTCATTTAAATATGTACACAATGTAAAGACTTAAACTATAAAAAATATGCCTACTTATCTATGATTTTACTATACAAGCTTAACCCATAACTTTGTATGCTATACTCGTCGGCAGTAACTCATCAGCCTATAACTGAGGAAAGTAGCTTACTGTGAGAACTGGCTTTGTCCCCAAGGACCACTTAAATATAAGTATTTCAAGAAAGCAACGCTATATATTTCATTGTATTTGCAGTTGTTTCTGAGCTGCAGTGGTTGGAATATAAACTTTGTAGCAATAGTAGCGGGTCTTGTCTTAAATGCGTTAGGAAAAAGGTACAAAGGTACAAAAAAAAATAAATATTAACTATTATAACAAGTTTAGTAGACAGATCAATAAATGCATCCTTGAAACTCATATTTCAGATCTGAAAAAAAAAATCAAAATCAGATCAAAATTTCCCTAAACCATGTCAGTCCCGAAAAGTATAAAAAAATTATATTATTCTACTGAATATAATAAAAACAACCGTGACTATTCAACTCGCAAGTACCAGGAACGCAGCTAACTATAGGAGGTCATAACTAGAAAGTGCACACAGAACTAAAAAGCACTGCGCCTCATTGTGCAGACTTAACACATAAACCTTAATAGCGCGAAACAGTTCTCTACAATATAAAAGAATTTACGGTTTAAAAGGAAAGCCGTTATGCACTCAATTACTGTGTGTTATGTTGCAGAATGCGTACTATTTCTGGTTAAGTCTTTGTTTTTATTTAACACTAGTTTCCTACCGTGATTTCGCCTGCGTCCGGGAAAAAATATAATGTGAACATAGCTATAATATGTTACTGTCTCGATCTTTATTTATTGGGTCGTTTTTGGGTTTATAAGTAACAAAAATACTCACTCCTTGCACAATTTTGAGCCTTGCAAAAATAAGAGTAGAATTGAACTCTCCAGGGTTAAATCTTACAGACATACTTAATGGCGCTTTCATATCCAAATACAGACAGACATATAGGAAATATATCCCACTAAAATCTCAGCAGACTACCAAATCCGTACCAAATCGGCTAACTTTTTTCAAAAATATCTTTCCAGGAAACGAATCGTATAAAACTTGCTTCAGACATAATAACGACTGCATTTGCGATGCGCTGCAAACTTGTGAGGTTCAAAACATCTTCATTCACTATAGTCAAATGTGAAAAGTTTAGAATACCCGCCCACTGGAGTCTTTTTAGTTGGCAGACCATTTAATAGGGAGCTTGATAAGTACCTTAACAAAGAACTGGAATTTTGTTGGTATCAGATCGTGTAAAACCTTCACTATTTTCTGTTTATTTTTCAACCATAAGGCCAACTGTCGCCCCTTTTTTATAAAATCGTGAATTGAATCAAAGTTTTTAGTCAGTCTGATACCGAAAAAATACCTTATCGTTGTTACATGAATACTTCCATTCATCTTCATACTAATTTACGAGCACAAATCAACTATAGGCCGACTAAAAGTTTTTAGTATGCGCGCGCTCTTAGACAAAGGATAGCATCGAAGAAAAGTTGTGACTTGAAGCCATTTTGCGAACTTTATTACTGAAAATACAAAACTTTGAAACGACAGTTAATGGAGATAACAGTGTTTATAACTATTTAAAGCCATTTTCATTGAAGGCGAATACTCATTAGCGAGCTCCTATCTTGCATAATTGTAGAACCGTCGTTCCATGAATGGTTCTTGTTTTTAATCGGTTATGCATAAATGGCATAAACGCGCGACAGATACACAGACAGAGTTTTCGTCACATTTATTAACCGACTTCTCAAAACGGAGGAACCTCACAAGGTTGTCAATTTTGGATGTTTGTATGTTTTTTCTATGTTAGATCGCCCTTATCTCGGTCGTTTATTATACTTCCAAAACGGTACCATTATCGTCAGGTCTCGGGTCTGATGATGGGTACCCTGAGAAATTGAAAGCAACTTTCGAAAGATATACCCATGCGTAAGTTGGAAGCTTAACTGTCAGGTGTATGACTGATAATAATATAAAACAGTGACAATGAAAACTAAAAAGCTAGTTTTTTTCTTTTTAGTGTTTTAGAAGTTTGTTTAGTTATGTTTTTTTTTGTAATAATGGTAGTAATTATTGAGGTTGCGAAACAGACAAGATCAAAACTAATGACTAGTAGACCCATGTTTATATCTCATGGCAAAACTCACATAAGATGAACATAAGAGAACCAGTTTTAATGACGTTCTTGTCAGAACGCTAACATGCAGCAACCGACTTGTGTTAACAACTGCCTAACGATGACATGGGAACATGTTCTACTACGAGGAATTTAGACCAAAACGAACTAAGAACAATGGAAAGGGTCCAGAGGGTTCGATTCCCGCTGTAATTTATTTATTCCTTTATTTAATGAAAAGTATAATAATGAGCATGATTGTTGGCTGCGGATGGGGATAGTATTATATATTTTAATATACATACTAGTTCGAAAGCGTAATTACGATATCATAAACATATCTAGTGAAAAAAAATGCATATGAATTATCTAATAAATGTAATTATGTCTAGTTTATCAGTTATGTTAGCAATTGCTTACCTTGGGGCTAACTGGCCGTTTATGGAAAGTATCCAGATATTATAATTTTTTGTAGCATTTTTGTAATCTTTACCTATCATTCTAATGTTAACAGACTCAGAGTATTATTTCATTTTTCCCTCTAAAATAAAGATAGGTGGAAAAAGAATGAGCATTCGGCCATTTGGTTTGAACACACCCTAATAACTACCACTTTTACCCCGAGGGGTTAGTGGTACATAGTTTGTGCAACCGTAGTTTACCAGTTTGGGTCATGTAATAGAGACTATTCGTACAATATTAAACCAGGCACAAAACTAATTTCCGGACTGACAGAATACTCGGATTTTTTTCATGAGAAATCAAGTAACCGCTAAAATAATTGAAACCAAAGTCATCACTGTCAAGTTTCACCAAAATCCATTCTATACTTTTGTCGTAAAACAGTAACAAACATACATACATTTAGTACGCATTTATAACGACAAGTTAATAAATTCCATATTGATTGAATATTGAATCAGTTTGTTCCACAAAACTTGTGCTACTACCGGGTATTAAATCCTGTTAGTTAGTCCCGTTAACTGACCATTAACTGTTCGTAACTGTGGCGACCAGTTGCGAACAATCTATACTAATATTATAAAGCTGAATGCAGTTTAATACTCTCAAACTCAAAGCTCTTTATTCTGTGACCATAAGTCAAAAAGTGCTTAGAGCATTAATATACAAGTATTAAATAGTCTAACTTCCTAATTAATTTTTTTCAGCTATAGATAGCCTGTAGTCTGTAGGCTACTTTTTATCCGTAGTCCCACGGGATAAAAAAAAAACAGAAAAGAATATGAGTATATTCCGGGCGAAACCATTAGCAGAAATTATTTTTTGCTAATCATTTCGCCCGGTCTACCTACACGTATTTTTTGGAAAACTTAATTTCAAAAAAACAACATACAACTTTACCTAAATAAAAGCTATCTAAGCCTAAAATCTGTACTGCCACAGACACGTATATTGCCTAAAAAGTAATTTGCATTAAATTCTCGCGACATTACGTTGTCAGTAGAAGGAGATAAGATCTTTCCAACATTACCTGCAGATGTGGTTACCATACAAAGTGTTACTGAGCTTTGCACGTTTTGTAACTGAGCTGAAATACAGTACTGATGTGTCATTGTGCAGAGAAATATAGAAAGTATAACAAAGTAAAGAAATTACAAATTAAAGAGGTAAACAAGGTAAAGGAACGCTTGGCGTGATTGGTCTGGGATGGGTGACCATATTGTCATGACGAGTTCCTCAGTGTTTTTATAAACTTTAAATTGGTGGGTCTTGCTTGTCATTTGAAAATTTTTGGTAGTCGTCACGGAAAGTCAGAAGCCAGAAAGACTTTAAATAGGGAATCGTTCTGCGCTGTGTTTTAGTTTTACGCAGCGGTAACTGGTTAGACTGAAAGGCGACCCCATCATAGTTGATAAAATATTTTCCCTAGAACATAGTATATGCATAATGGAACTTCTACATTGCATTTCATAGGACAGGGTCTGCAAGGAGTGCAAAGCCAGATTGTGGCGAAGCGTTTAGAGTTCTAATCTGAATAAACGTTTCGTGTAGGTACCATAGTACTAACCTGCTGAGCAACATAACATTATGTTAATAGGCTTTTATGTGGTTTTCAGTATGTCCTGTAAGAGGTCCGGTGTTCTGAAGGTAAGGAAAACATGAGACATAAAAGTTTACGAGTGTCTTAATTAACTGAATAGCTTTGTCCTGCTGTTGGAGCCGCTTAAAGGGTCCCAGGAAAATAAAACCTTCAAGGTTTTACAATAAGGAAAACAAAAGAAAACTAACTTGAGAAGATTAAAAGTTAAAGAGATATAGAGGTACATAGAATGGAATCTAGCATGAGACATCTTCTTCTGAGAATTAAACTTGATTATTCAAGTTATATCAATTTTCGGTTTTAATAGCCATTTGTATGGTTTCATACTACGAAATGACTGTCTATTTATCACGGGGCTGTATCCCATGAACCTTAGAGTAAGTTGAAATTTTCATAGATGTTGCATTTATGTTGCCTCCCAGTATTTTCCAGTATTTCCACCTTAGCTTGTAGAAACTAACAACCGGAGAGGAGCAAAAATTACTTATGAATGAAAACTACACAAAATGCAATCTAGCCTTCGCAACTCTATAACTAAAAGAACATCAAACCACGCCCCCTGTAGACAGTGGAAACAAACCAATAATTATGTTAATCCGTCTGTCTGTGGGAGGCTGCCTCAGACGCGCTGATTTCCCGGGAGGCTGCCATGTACCATAACAGGATCTGTTTACTTACTACTTCTCATCTAGGCTGGCTGTTTGTGTTGTTTTTTTACGTCTCATAAACGTAAAACATTTTTATTTTTAATTTAAAAAACATTCTATTTTTTTAAATCCGGAAAAGAATCTAGGATATTCCTTTTTTTAATTCGGAAAAAACAGGTTCTTCTCTGATTATTTTTAGCCCAGAGAAAAGCGCTTACTGTCACAGAAAAAGTTCATAAAAGCTTTTTAAAAAAACAGTGCAAAAAATTGCTCAGTGAGAAAAAAAAATATTCTGTAATACTTTCTAGAAGGTAAAACAAGATTTAATCTTGAAGGACTATAATCTAAAAGCTACCTAAGTAAGAGACTCGAGGACTTTCTCACATGAGCCGTATGTCGTCAGATCGACTTAATTAAACTGCTAACTTAGTATTAGCTCTTAGAACTTAGTCTAGTACTGAACGTACTAAGTTACCTACTTTCCTCTTGCATAAAGTTGCCAAATGAAATCTTACGCCGAGTACATCGAGAAGATTAGACTTGAAGAACAAGTGAACGAATCATACAAAATCTCGAACATTCGATTGGATGAATTCGATCAAAAGTTTCTCGAGAAAACAAACAACTCGAGAAAATATGACGTCAACTATATTGAGTGGACTACGCGCTACGGCGTAGCCACGGCGCCGCTACGACGCTACGTCGCCTACGCGTCTAAATTCATAAGTCCCTTATCAATACGCTATTGACATAAATCGTTCGGTATTTGCATGTAAATTAAACTATTGTAATGAGCCTTATGTCAGTGCAATAAGGTTGACAATCGAATGGTAGTCAATCTTCGCAGCCGTACGTGACAAAATGCTATAATAAGGAGTAATGGCATTGTGGGCCCAAAGAGGTACAAATTGTGGTACCTCTAATTGAGCGATCGAATGTTTGCCTGTTTACTGCCTAGTGAGAGGGTGAAGTATATAGTAGTACTTCAGATGTATAGTCCTGTCAAGATTGTAAACAGAACGTTTATGATTTCAGTGAAATAGATTGATAGAGTGATGTATATAGATATTACGTTTGTCTATACTATAATAAATGTCATCATTAGTCTGATTTCTTCACGTTAGTTGGATAAAGATCTCTTCTTATCGAGAGAGTTCAGTTTCGTGTAGTTCAAGAAGGTTCAGATTTTATTGACAGGTTGCATATGAAAAGATGTGACCATTATATTAATACCAGATATCGTTTAATCCAAATATCGTGAGAACTACTCCGCGCATCGGGATAAAAAATAGCCTATTATCTCATCGATAAATGAGCCATCTAATGCTGAATAATTTTGTAAAATGGAATATATAATTCCAGAGATTAGCGCATACAAGCAAACGAACAAGACATACAAACATACTCTTCAACTTTATAATATTAATCATAGGTATATTCGACTTACACATGCAAGATAATTGGCAGTCTCAACTCACGCGGTGACTGCCGTCGAGAGCTCTCAACTCGTGAGAGCACATCTGACCTTATGTATGCTTGAAAAGCTTGAAGAAATAACTTTATCGTTGAAGGAAATGTTCTAAATACATGTTTTGATTTATTATGAAGGAAATAGAAGAAAAAAATATACATATAAACTCGCAAATAACTCTGTATATATTGCTTATTAATCTGTTAGAAAATATAAAACATGAGTGTGATGATGTTATTTTATTTGATGACAGACGCTGTAAAAATATGAAAATGGAGTTTGCAATTTTCCATCATTTCTCAAATTGTCTAAAATACCCAAAAAATCTCGTATAAATTAGCATACTTTTCACCTGAAACGACGGAACAAAATATATGATAAAACATTTAAAACTTCCTAACTCATCATCAGAACTTCTCCTCATACCTTTAATTCTATTTAAAAACCGAGTGCCTGATTAAAACATCTTTCCTTTAACTTTATGTTAATTCCATGGAGAACAAAATGACTAGCGGAGGTGCCATAATGGAAAATCTCTTAAAGAAAGTAACACACCAAAAAGCCGCTGTGCGGGGGACGAGGAACGTCACTGTCTTTGCCCTTTATATACCTTTTTTTTTTTTTTTTTTATCGACGTAAAATCATCAAATGACCCCTCCCGCTGTGGGTTAGCAGCGGTGAGGGAGTGTCAGACTCTTACTGACTAAAATCGTCGTGTTCCGTCATAGGCCTTTTATGTACCAGGGCCGCGGTATCTCTTTCGAACAACCCGCAGCCCCGGCAGGCCTTGGCCCTGCTGGGCCCCGCTGGGGTTGCTGACGTCTCTTTGAGGAGCGCGTGGAACAACGCGCGCCGTCGACACGGGTCTGTATCTGATAGTTTTAGCCATGCCCACCGTACGCATTTGACCTAGAAGAAGGTGCCTGAACTACCTGCGTTATGGCATCTCCGTTCATCTTTACTCCGTGGTTAATCCCCTCCCCGTCTCTTCACACCTCCCCCCCTCAGTCCTGGTGAAGCAGACATTACGTTGAGCAGTAAATTGAGTTTTCCTGTACAAAGAAGTCGTGAGCTCGGCTGAACGAGAATCCGTGAATAATATTACTGTATCGTATTTCGTGAAATAAAAAATCAAAAAAACACCTTTCATTTTCATTTCATGTGAGTACTTATGTTTATGATCATATTTTGTTAGCTGCAGTTATTTATATTTATGTATGTCGACATATTATTATTTACTTTTATCCGTATGCTAAAGATCTACATATATTTAACGCACCTAAATAAAATATTATTATTCATCCTTACAAATGAAATAAACAGCCTGAAAAAGGACAACTTTCTTACTTTGAGTTTGAAAAAACACATAAGAATTGAGTCAGTTATTTAGTACATATTTAATCAGTCAAATTAATATTAATAAAAAAAATGCTGAGTACATCAAGAAAACCCCAATCCCTTATAAATCATATCGTTTAACCCGAAAAAAAACTTTATCGACTTCTAAAAATACTTGCATAAAAGCAAAAACAACTATTTTTAGTTGCGTCGGCCTTCAAAAAAGACAACGTCCTTCTTCTTGGGAAGTCGGTTAAAAACACATGACATACACTTCCAAAGCGTACGTCGGTCGGGATTACCGGTAACCGAGGGTATGTCGGCTATCTGCAGATTACAGGTAAGCTCAAGTTACGTAAGTCGCAGCTAAGTGAGATAAGCTCCGAGTTAGTGAATATCGTGTGTCGATCGATTTGGGTTAAGTTATGTTGCTTGTAGTATTAAGTGAATATTAAGTGAATATAAGTAAAAGAGTTTGTGTATAATGTGTAAACCATAATCCTATAAATAAAAGTTTAGTTATTTTCGATTAGTTTTGTTTTCGCTTAATTTTCTGTCTAATATGTTTTTACCTTTCTACTCTTTTGAGCGTAAGTATGATAGAATAAATTATTTTTCTTCAAAATAAAATTTTGGATTCATATTAAAATACAAAAGAAATATTATTTTACATTTTTCATCAAATGGCTACGAATTATAAAAATGCATTTTATTCGCCTAGAATGTAAAATATATTGAAGTAAAGCGAGATTTTCAATTTAAAAGATTTCATCAACAAAATAATAATAAAAACACAATTTTAACACGCTTAAATAGCAGTAAAGTTAAAATTTCATACTCCATTTACACAAAATATAATGAAACTACCTAGAGGTACATAAAACTAGTAATACTACCCCGAATTGCCCGTACCGGCGTTAAATTCTCCCCAGTTATTTATTATCTGTCGCCCATTAATTACAATAATTAGCCAGAGGTGTTTAATTAACAAAACCTTACACTTACTGTTTTTCGGACAATCCAAAATTTTGTACGAAGTTTTCGCAGTGTGTAATTTACATTGCGCGTTTACTTAAATGGTTGGTTTTTGCAAACAGTTGAAAAGCGGCGATGGAACGTGAAGTGTAGAAACGGTCGCAGTAGTAGTCGCCTCTGAAAATTTGTAACAAAATGAAATTATTATGTTACTTGCGGATAATTGGTTTGTAAATTGTGACAAAAATGGTTGTGATTTTTGAGGTCTTTTGTGATTTCAATAAAAAGCTTTGAAATGAGTTTGATGGTGATTTTGAAAATTCGTTGAGTTTCCTGTGGCTAAACTATGATATATTCAAATGACTATTTATATGTAGATCGAGAGGTATGAGAAACTTTATTCACATACGTACTGCAATAAACAATTTGTGTATTTATGAGTACGTATAGATTTCAACAAGAAATAGTGTTTTTTTTTTCTTAAAGTATTATTTATAACATCGCAAGAAAAATCATACAAATCAATTTAACGTCATGGACCCATAACTTGTAAACCTTAATGCTTCACCGGCTCATCCATCATCAAACAGATTACAACACATTATGACATATTATATTGTCCGGCGTCCGGCCCCTGATACGGTTGTTCCATTACCGGACGCGGCCGTAAGGCGCCGGCCCGGACATTCGTGAAAAGGTGATTCGCATTTTTTGAAGGAAAAATAATAAAGTCCTTGAAACCATTAGAATGGATCACTATCGAAAGCTATGGGTATAACATTGCTTTGACAATCTCCGATAGACAGACTACTGTATATTAAAAAGTAAATAAATAAATAAAAATAAGCTTTTCCATATTTTAGAAGGTACGTTAATTGGCAGTTAGTCAGAAGCCAGAAAATCTGACCACGGTCACCGGTCACGGTTTTACCGCGTACAGGGGTTGAGAAGATCAGATAGGCAGACGCTTCATGTTGAATACGAGTACTTAGATACATCCAGATACAGTGGAAGACGAGCCCAACATAGTTGTTAGACGCAAGATAGATAATGATTTCACTTTAAAAATATTCTTGAATCTGTTGTATGTAGAAAATCTTTTACCATGAATTTTCTACAGTTGTAATCCAAACAACTCAATTATCTTTCCTCTTTATTTTAGTCACATACTCCCTAGCTAGTTAAATGTAAAAGCTAGTCTGCAAAGATGAGTGTATTATGCAAATAACTTCAAAAGGAATGTTAGTGAGACGCCGACAACACAGTTATAAAACGACAGGAGCTTCAAACTATTTAATTTGAGCACCCGACGTTCTCTACTTGTGTACCACAGGACATGCATACTAAATATTTATCCGGTAGCGACGGAAGGTGGGTTTTGTTTTTTTCTAAACTCGATTTTCTGTGAAACTGACACTAATAACTATATAAAGAACTAGCTTTTGTTATCACCATTCCTGTCGTGGGTCATAATTGAAAACTTGCTCCAGTCATTAACCACATATTTGACAATTTCTGTACGCACCTCCATTGCTCTGTCTTGTGTTCCGTACATTAAATAAGAGAGAGCACGAAACAAACATGCACCGTCACCAACAATAGGGACGACAGTACATTCTTCAACTTCTCCATTAACGTTTAGATTTTCTTTAGCCATTTTAAAAAAAGTCTAACCAACAAAACCTAAACTTAAACCAAACGAAAACAAAACAAATGCCAAATACAACGCAGTCTATGACCAAAACGACTAACCAAAACAAAATGCCAAGAAAAGAACCGTCAAATATAATCCGCTAGAAATATTTATGTTTAATATGTCAGTGAGGAAGGCAATCCGCAGCAACCAAACAAACAGATTACCTACAGTTCAGTTCGAAGGTAATTAACTGGCGGAGAATCTTAACACCGCGATTCAGAAATGAGACGAAAATGCACAGCGCCACCTAATAGCGGTAGGCAGAACTTCTCAACATTTAGAACTAAACATTATTTTGTTCGTTCCATTAAGTACTGATTGATAGGTTCAAACTAATACATTTTACATCCCTCATCATCCCTTATTTTAACACCCGTGGGGGTTGAATTAATCAAAATTGTATTTAAGCGAACGTCATCATAAAATTCTGATTCGTCATCAGGACTTCTTCATAAAATCTAAGAAGATGTATACAAACTTTCATCCCCTATCTTATCCCCCTAGGGATGGAATTTATCAAAATCCTTTCTTAAGGGTTGCCTGCGCCATAGTAGCTTTATGCATGCATAGTCTCAGTCCGATCGGTTTAAAATTGACAAAGTTTCATACAAACTTTCATCCAATATTATATCCCCTTGGGGGTAGAATTGATCAAAATCCTTTCTTAGCGGTTGCCTACGTCATAACATCTACCTGCATGCCAAATTTCAGCCCGATCCGTCCAGTGGTTTCAGCTGTGCGTTGATAGATCACTATGTCAGTCAGTCAGTCAGTCAGTCAGTCAGTCACCTTTGAGTTTTATATATTTAGATGATAACCTTAAATTGTGAGATAGTATTACATATATATATTTTTTAATATATAAAGAAGTATATTATTATAAATTGGAATGAGAGCAGGAGAATGATGTTGATGATTTTTTACAATCTCTCGCCAATTTTTTTACGAAACGATTTGGTTTCTTAATAATGAGTACTATATATAAAATAACTCATATTATTTAGCACAGACGCAAACCTTAACTATATCTATCTAAACATAAAACCTTCAAGTAGAAATAGACAGCAAACATTACTGAAACTATGAATAGAAATGACGCTTCTATTGAACATCTGTTTACTATGCTAAGCCTCTCCGAGGCGCGGTATGAGACTCGCTACCTACTTGCATATCTATATGTTACTAGCATTGAGAACAAAATGACTAGCAGAGATGACATAACGCAAAATCTCCTAAGAACTTAGCGCGCCAAAATGCGGGTGTTCGGGGGACGCAGAACGCTACTAGCTCCGCCCTTACACGCTTTCTATGAAACCCATCCATTATTTTCAAAATAAAATCACCAATTAATCAAGATTAATCTTTGACGGATTGGTTTTGATTTGACAAGGTACCCGAATGCCTCATTAGTTCTACATAACTGATGACGCCTACCGTACCTTCCTTATGGCATCTCCACTGTCTTTCCTTCCTCCGTGGTTACTAGTCTATAGAATAGAGTTATAGTTTGTTTGAACGGCCCAATATAGAAATAGAAGTAAGAATTGAAAAATTCTTATTGCATTTGAAAGTTCAATATTTATGGTAGAAACGGTCAAAAGTTTATTGATGAAGATGAAATAAATATAGTCAGTTTTAGAATGTTCAAACTTTAGATAATTAGACCTTAACTAGGCGTTAACTACGCTCACGTTGTTCTAGTAGGAAAAATGAGGTATTTCATGCTTCTTTCTTTTCACGAAAATAAATAATATTTATGAGTTAGAATTAATCGTCGGTTACCCGAACATATACTTACATACATCTGAAAAGTTTGTCTCTTATTGAACGCACTAATTTCATTCCGATTTTAAACATAATTATAGTGTTAGATAGCCTTTTCATCGAGGAAGGCTACAGGCAATTTTTATCCAGATACACAAAGTAATTCCCACAAAATACAGACATAACCGCGTGTAAAAGCAAATATAGTAAATAAACCGTGATCGTTTCAAACAACCTGTTGCTATCGCGAGCAACAGCCGAGTTATTGTAACAAATGAAACGCGGATTTATTTGCTCTCGCCTTTTCGTTTGAACTGTAAAGACGATTTGGATTTTGTTTTATTTTCGTTAGCTCCGATGTCAAAGGGTATCGCTTATTATTGGATTCAAATAAAGTTTTGTTTGTTCGAGTAAAATGTCTTGAATTTTATAGAAAAATTACTAGTTGTATTATAAATTCAGAATTATAACTGCCGCTGGCGTGTTAGAAAAATGTTTTGTTCAATTAGATTTGAAGGAAACTTTTTGTTTTAAATTCGAAATTAACTTTATAGATGTGTTGCGAAATCCTGCTAAAACCAGGGTTACAACCTGGCTGGATGGCATGGCATGGATGGTTATAATTTTCATCTCAGTGATGGAAGTTGTTCCGCCGGGAAGCGGGTGCAACTACAGCCAGAAGCTAGTGAATGTATATTTATGAATCTATCACTCAAAAAACTGCTCAGTCCATTTTTTTGCCAGTTAACATTTGCAAAATTCATACAATATTTTAATTGATGAATACCTTTTTTTTCCCCCAACCCACCCCTTTCAAAATCCACAAGATAATTAAGCACCGTCTAGACAGGTGATTAGTGTTCTCCCTCGGACGATGTTAATACTGAAATTTCATGAATAACTCCCTCAATTCCCGTTAGATTGGTTTCCAATGAATAAGTTCCAAACAGTAATTTGTCTGTTGCAATTAATTTGTGAATGAGACCATCCACGGTTTCGCTGTACCTATTAAATTACTGCAATTTAGATTTGAGTTCTGTCTGTCTGTCGGTAGCCTTTTCACGGTAATGGCGTAAGTTTTTTTTTTAATTATTGGTCAATTCAAAGCGGACCCCAATGCAAAATCCACAACACAGTTAAGCCGCGTCTAGACAGGTGATTAGTGTTCTCCCTCGCACGATGTTAATACCAAAATTTCATGAATAGCTCCCACAATTTCCATTGGATTGGTTCTCGATAAATAGTTTCGGCAATTGCAATTAATTGGTATGAGTGAGACCGTCTGTGTATTCAATATATCT
The DNA here is from genome assembly GCA_033682625.1 of Helicoverpa zea x Helicoverpa armigera. Taxonomy (NCBI): domain Eukaryota; kingdom Metazoa; phylum Arthropoda; class Insecta; order Lepidoptera; family Noctuidae; genus Helicoverpa; species Helicoverpa zea x Helicoverpa armigera. The sequence goes on along the minus strand of JAWIIS010000053.1, from coordinate 8,658,340 downwards.
ATAACTGCAAATTAGATTTGAGTTCTGTCTGTCTGTGGGTAGCGTTTTCACGATAAATGCTAAAGTATTTTATAATTGGTCAATGAAAATAAAATCTACAAACTTAAAGGTGTAACTATGGTGGCCAGATTGCAGACATATTTGTCCCCCAATATTGTTTGTGAATTTTGGTGTACGAAAAAAGTACGTCAATGTTTAGTATTTACGCCCGAAGGTTGCCATTCCGCAATTTTATTAAATTCACACATACTCTGTAGTCGTGCTAATTTGAGAATGGTTCAGATTAAAGATTCTATTTCTGAACTATATTTTTAATATTGTTTTAATGCTACCATTTAACTTTTTCCAGTATATCATTTAGGTACAAACATAAGCACAGAACTTACCTACATACAAAACCCTATGAAACCACTTCTCTTCACACATAGCTAAAGCAATTAATTTGTATGAATGCGCCTACCGAGTTGTGTTCACTTTGTCAATGCAATTCACTACCGATGCAACACAAAGCGATGGCGACTGAATGGGCAGCTCTGACTGACTCGCTGATCCTGAGTACCTTCATACTGCAAACTTTTAGTCGACCGATAGTTTGTTTGGGCTCGTAAATCAGTATGAAGATGAATGGTAGTACACGTATTACAGAGGTTAGGTATTTAGCCGGTGTCAGACGTATTGAAAACTGTTTTGAATCAAGATTTCTTAAACAGCTGCGGGTTGTTCGAAAGAGATACCGCGGCCCTGGTACATAAAAGGCCTATGACGGAACACGACGGTTTTTAGTCAGTAAGAGTCTGACACTCCCTCACCGCTGCTAACCCACAGCGGGAGGCGTCATTTGATGATATTTGACGTCGAAAAAAAAAAAAAAGATTTCTTAAACAATTTTTGTCCAATCCATCGGGTAAACTGTCAGCCGACTGTTGGCCTGGGTGGATGTTTTATTTGCAATATCGTGAATTCAGTCACAGGCTTTAGTCCATCTGATGATGGCTAAATCGCTGATCGTTGAGATGCGCGGTCTTTCATGAATCTCGATAGTTATTTATGAGTCTGTACAAACTATCGGCCGACTATTAAATTTACAGTGTGCGGGTACTCTTAGTGTTCAGCGGATTTTGTGAAGTGTGGACTAAATTGGAGGTGCGAATTTGATTTGCGAGTGTCTATTAGCGCGTCAATTTTAATCCTTAAATCACTATGATGAATATGATACATACATACAATACATATAATAAATCTTTAGACAAGTCATTCCTATATAAATCTATTAACTACTTATATAATAAAGCTTAAGAGCTTATTTGAAAGCGCTAATCTTGGAAACTTGTAAACCGATTAAAACATTTTGCAGTAATCCACTGGACAAAAAGAAGTCTTCCTTGATAAATAGATCCTAAAAAAATATAACAGGTAGATAATATATTTATCAAGGAAGGCTACAGGCTACTTTTTATTCGGTTACGCAAAATAGTTTACATGAGACTCGGGAAAAATCGCTAGCTGAAGCTAATTATATTACCTGTAATTTAAAAACTCCACCTTATTTATAAGGTTGTGTGGAAGAGATCACTCTTAGCAAACAGACCGCCCAATTTGTCACCTGTTACAGCCTTTTTATCGTCCCACTGCTGGGCTGCAGCCTCCTCTCACACGGAGAAGGATTGAGCATTAATCACCACGCTTGCTCAATGCGGGTTGGTGATTTCAGACCATATAGTCCAGGTTTCCTCAATATGTTTTTCTTTCACTTTTTTATCAGCCATTGGTGTCCAAGATATACTTAGAAAGTACATACAATCTTAGAGAAGTTGCATTGGTACTTGCCTCAACTGGAATCGAACCCACACCCACATACTCGACATGTTGGTTCTTTACCGACTAGGCCACCACGACTTGACTTAAGATCAAAAATGTAAAATTGGTGTACCTAATAAAGTATATATCTATCTATCTATATAGCATGAGACAACATATCAACGCTTTTTTTTTTCACAAAAAATCGCTGAATCATCTATGGAGGTACTTAGTAAAGTTCAACAAGTTGTGATCGGTGTTCAGAGTACTCCAGGAGTGAGGGTAGAGGACTTTCACTTGGTAATGTTGCTGTAGTGTCTTACAGATTGTTTCAAGGGTCGTTTGTAGATATTAATCATACTTGTCGGGTTGTACGGTAGACCGCATGTCAGTGGTAACTGTCATGCACCTTAACTCAATAGTAATAAGTACGATTTTCCTATAAAACTGTTACCACTGACCTGAAGTTGACTGTACGTTGTAGGTTAAAATTAGGTTAATCCTTTGCGAGATTTTTGAGCGATAAATTTGTATTGAACAAAGTCGCTTTATCTGTCGCTATATGCCTATGTAGATATGCTTAAATATTTAAAACTACGCAACGGTTTTTAATGTGGTTTATTTTAATAGATAGAGTGATTAAAGAGAAAGGTTTTTATGTATAACTAGCTGTTGCCCGCAACTTCGTCTGCGTGGGCAATATGGAATAGTCAAAATACTACTTATCCCGTAGGAGCATTCTTTCACGTGACAGTATAATTAGGATTAGCACTTAGCAGTCGCATTACGTACTGATAGGTTCAAACTAATACATTTTACATCCTTCATCATCCCTTATTTTATCACCCGTGGGGGTTGAATGGGGGTTGAATTAATCAAAATCGTATTTAAGCGAACGTCATCATAAAATTCTGATTCGTCATCAGGACTTCTTCATAAAATCTAAGAAGATGTATACAAACTTTCATCCCCTATTTTATCCCCTTAGGGATGGAATTTATCAAAACCCTTTCTTAAGGGTTGCCTACGCCATAGTAGCTTTATGCATGCAAGGTCTCAGTCCGATCGGTTTAAAATTGACAAAGTTTCATACAAACTTTCATCCCCTATTTTATCCCCTTGGGGGTAGAATTGATCAAAATCCTTTCTTAGCGGATGCCTACGTCATAACATCTACCTGCATACCAAATTTCAGCCCGATCCGTCCAGTGGTTTCAGCTGTGCGTTGATAGATCACTATGTCAGTCAGTCAGTCAGTCAGTCACCTTTGAGTTTTATATATTTAGATGTCAAAAAACTCAAAGGTGACTGACTGACTGACTGACTGACTGACATAGTGATCTATCAACGCACAGCTGAAACCACTGGACGGATCGGGCTGAAATTTGGCATGCAGGTAGATGTTATGACGTAGGCATCCGCTAAGAAAGGATTTTGATCAATTCTACCCCCAAGGGGATAAATAGGGGATGAAAGTTTGTATGAAACTTTGTCAATTTTAAACCGATCGGACTGAGACTTTGCATGCATAAAGCTACTATAGCGTAGGCAACCCTTAAGAAAGGATTTTGATAAATTCCATCCCTAAGGGGATAAAATAGGGGATGAAAGTTTGTATATAATAGGGGTTAAAGTATGAAATTGCCGATTTGTACTGAAAACCTAAATTGTATTTTTTTTTAATTTTTAACAAACTTATTTAATCAAAATAGTTGCCATTATTATCTATACATTGCGGTCATCTAATAAGAAGGTCATTTATGCCTTTACGATAGAACTCTGAGGATCTAGACTGCACAAACAGTGTGAAAGAATTTTGTTCTGCCTCCTGGGAAGAAACTTCTTGTGACGTAGATAATTGTCCAAATCACAAAAAAAAATGGTCGTCCGTTAGAGCAAGGTCTGGCGAATATGGAGGAAGACGAATAGTTTCCAACTGCAGTTCCTGAAGAGTTAAAACGGTTTATTTTGCTGTATGAGGCCTCGCGTTGTCATGGAGCAATAGCGGTGAAGGTCGATTCATGAGTCTTATGCCAGCGACTACTACTAACTTTAACTACTAACTACTACTTTAACAGCAAAAGCACAGCAGACTAAACAAAACGCTGAGAACTGAACCGCAATAGACGTGACCATAGGGATAAAAGTAGTGATTCTAATTAGTCCGCATTTGTGTGTGGCAAAAATATTACACAAGTATTATTACGTAAAAAAACATTAAATAGATGACAAAGTCGTGGTCACTTAGTGGAAGTCGTGGTGGTTTAGTGGGTAGAGGACCAATCTCTCAAGTATGAGCGTGCGTCTTTGATTCCAGGTCTGGCAAGTGCCTGGGGGTCCCCCCACAGCGTTGACTTCCACGTAGTGACCCCTGGGCAACGCCGTGCCTGACCACCGTAACGGAGTTGCAGGCCGGCGGCTAACGAACGCTGTGCGTCGAAACATCTTCAACAGTCTTGCGTTTCGATATTGTGGGTGGCAATGCCACGTCCTGTGAGGGCCGCCTCCGGGCGCTGTCTCCGCAAAGGCCCTTCTCAGGGCCAACCCAAAGGCCCTTCTCAGGGCCAATCTCGAGATGCTTCGGCATCAGAGACCAGCCGCGCACCATCCGCGGTCAGTCTCATGAGAGGTAGTGACCTCGTGTCGACCGACTTGTCCGACACGGAGTCACAAATAAGTGGAACGAGCGGCGTTGCAACCCGCCGTACGAGGAAGAGGGCCTTCCTCAAGCGGGGATCCGGAGGCTCTTCCGAGGACGCAGCCGAGAAGCCCGCGAAGAGGGCGGTATTAGAAGACGACGACCGGCCAAGCAGAGCCAGGGCCAGCCACGACGCCTCCAGTGTCCTTTACGCGGACCACTCCGTGGAGGAAATGGAGCGCATGGCTCTGGAGGATCAGATGGAGATCCTAGAGGTCGCCTCCAAGTCCTCCAACTTGAAGGGGACCTTCCAGAAGGCCCTAAAATGCCGGGCAGCGAGCTTGCTCGGCATTGTAAAGGAGTTGGCGAAGCGCACCACCTCCGATGAGACGCGGCAACTTCAGGCGAAGGTGGATCGCCTGCAGAAAGAGGTGTCCGCGTTGCACGCGCGCGTTGCCGAGCCCACGACTCGGCCCGAGGGGACGTCGGAAGGTACAGCAACGATGCCTGCCTCCTCTGACCTTGAGGATCTTATCCGTAAGGTTGTAATGGAGGAGAGAGCATTCACCAGGGCCTGTTTTGCCGGCATAGAGGATCGGCTCCTGCCGGAGAAGCGGTTACGCCCTCCACTCGCGGCGGATAAAGCACCTGGACGGATGCACATCGCACCGGGGCCCTCAACGGCTCCAGACCAGTCGGAGCCCCAGGTCCTAAAGACCACCAAGGGCAAGGGAAAGGGCAAGAAAACCTCACTAGCCCCGACTACCCAGACGGTCCCTCCCGAACCGGTGAGAGAAGACCCATTACTGCCCTCCACCACCCCTTCCAACCAGCCTTGGATTAAGGTGGTAGCGAGGAAGCGGAAGGGTAAGCAGTTAGCTCCCGAGCCCCCTGCAGCCAAGCCTGCCGCTTTAGGGGACAGGAGGAGGAAGCTCGCTCCTCCTCCAAGAACCGAAGCCGTGGTGGTCACGTTGACCCCAGAGGCAGCGGAACGCGGGGAGACATACGAGTCCGTGCTGCGGCGGGCTCGTACAAACGTCGACCCTGCAGAACTTGGGGCTGGCAGAATTACGTGCCGGAAGACCCAAACGGGGGCTCGTATCTTCGAGTTCTCGGGGGCTCAACGCGGCACCAAGGCGGACCTCTTTGCGACGAAGCTCAGAGAGGCTGTCGCGGACACGGCCAAGGTGGTGAGGGCCGTTAAGTGTGTAGCTCTAGAGGTGACCGACCTCGACGACTCGGTCACGCAAGAGGAGGTGGTGGCAGCGGTTGCGGCGGCGGGGGGCTGCGCCGTCGCATCTGTCAAGGGCCGAGCCATTAGACCTGGCCGCAGGGGTATGGGCACTATGAGGTTAGAGTGCCCGGTCGTAGCTGCCAAGGCGGTTCTGGCTAAGGGCCGCCTCCCGGTCGGGTTTAGCTCGGGTGGGGTCCGAGTGCTTGAGGATGCGCCGATGCGCTGTTTCAAGTGCCTCGGCATCGGACACGCCCGGCCTCTCTGCCCGTCCACTGCCAAGCGTGGGGAGCTATGCTTCCGCTGCGGAAAAGAGGGACATAGGTTGGCCAGCTGCGAGGCTGCCACCAGGCATTGCGCAGTATGCGCTGCCAATGGTCGTCCATCCGACCACGTAATGGCGGGCAAGGAATGCCGACCGCCACCGAAGAAGGGCAAACTGCAGGCGCCGGTGCGGCCTGCTGCTGCCGCCACCTCTGAAACTCCAGTTCCAGTGCCGGCCACCGAGGGAAGCGCGATGAACACCGACTGATGTCCGGGCATCGACGACGTGTTCTTCAAGCGAACATCAACCACTGCAGAGCAGCCCAGAGCCTGCTGGTTCAAACCTTTGCGGAGTGGTTGGTGGACGTGGCGGTTGTTGCCGAGCCGTACTCTGTCCCTCGCAGCTGGCTGGGAGACGACAACGGCTTAGTTGCTTTGGTAGCACGGTCTTCCACGGATTCCCCCTCCCTCTCACTCTTAGAGAGGGGACCGGGATACGTGGCTGCCGCGTGGGGTGACATAGCCCTAATAGGGGTGTATTTCTCCCCAAACCGCCCTCTCACGGACTTCGAGAACTTTCTCGAAGTGCTCGCCAGGGTGGCAAGCGGAGTGGTGCAGCAACGGGTGTTGGTCTTAGGCGACTTTAACGCCAAGTCGGCAATATGGGGTAACCCAACCACCAATCCCCGAGGACAAGAGGTGGAAACCTGGTCCGTGTCATCTGGTCTGTCCCTCCTGAATAGGGGAACAGTTCACACCTGCGTGCGGCGGCAGGGGGGCTCCATCGTGGACCTCGCCTTTGCATCCCCTTCTTTGGCGGCCTGTGTAGTGGACTGGCGGGTGGAGCTGGTGGAGACGCTATCCGACCACCGATACGTGCGGTTCGATATTTCCACTCCGGGCTCCCAGGCGACCCAGGAGGGTCGGTCGCACTTCCCACGGTGGGCGCTCTCCCGCCTAGACCGGGAGGCCGCCTCGGAGGCGGCTTTCGTCCAGGACTGGCTGTCTCCTCCTGTAATAGCCCGGGATGTGGACGCCACAGCGGTCCAGTTAAGGGTCTCCCTGACCGAGGTGTGCAACTCTAGCATGCCTCGGTCTCATCGTCCGCCTCCTAGACGCGCCGTTTATTGGTGGTCGGAGGAGTTGGGGGATCTTCGGGCCGCTTGTGTGGCGGCCAGGCGGGCCTACACAAGAAGTCGGCGGCGGCGCCTTCGCGACCTCGACAACGAGGACCGCCTCTATGCAACCTACATAGAGGCCAAGTCGACGCTGACGGCGCAAATGGGCACAGCCCAGGATCGCGCAAGGGCGGAGATGCTTGAGGGCTTGGACATTGATCCCTTTGGGAGGCCCTACAAAGCGGCACGCAATAAACTGCGCCCGTACGGTCCCCCAGTTGCCGAGACCCTCGAGCCGTCGTTGCTGGATGGGGTGGTCCAGTCCCTATTTCCGCGCAGGGACAACTTCACTCCACCAGTGATGAGCGCCTCGCAGGGTACGGCTCCATCGGCCGAGGAGGTCCCGCCGGTTACGGAGGACGAGGTAGAGAAGGCAGTTTTCTGCCTGAGGGGGAAAAAGACGGCCCCAGGTCCGGACGGCGTCCCCGCAAAGGTGGTGGCCATCGCCACCTCCCAGATGGGAGAAAGGTTTCGGGACCTATTCAGTGTGTGCCTGACGTGTGAGAGGTTCCCAAAGCCATGGAAGGAGGGCCAATTGTGCCTTCTTCGGAAGGAAGGGCGGCCGGTGGACTCCCCATCGGCATACCGACCCATCGTTTTACTGGATGAGGTCGGTAAAATGTTCGAGAGGATCCTCGCTGCCCGTATCACCAGACATCTGGGCACAATCGGCCCGGATCTAGCGGACGCTCAGTTCGGTTTTCGAGCTGAGCGTTCGACAGTTGATGCCCTGTCCCGACTCAAGGGCCAGGTGAGGGAGGCAATGGATGCGGGAGATGGACTGCTGGCTGTGTCATTCGACATAGCCAATGCCTTCAATTCAATTCCCCACTCCACCATACTGGAGGCCCTTCGCTTTCATGGGGTGCCTCCATATTTGCGGGGACTATTGGCGGACTACCTGAGGGACCGTACAGTCCTCCTTGTGGACAAGTCGGGCCAGCTCCGACGTTACGCCGTCGAGTCCGGTGTCCCACAGGGTTCAGTTCTAGGGCCACTTCTGTGGAACATCGGATTCGACTGGCTTTTGCGGGGCAACCTCCCACGTGGCACGTCTGTCATCTGCTATGCAGACGACACCCTCCTGACGGCCAGGGGGAGAAACATTGGAGAGGCAGCCAGCTTGGCCTCGGCGGGCGGTTCTCAAGTGGTGGACAGAATCTCCCGCCTAGGGCTGACGGTGGCGCTGCACAAGACCGAGGCCGTGTTCTTCCATGGCCCTCGGCAGCACCAACCGCCCGACGCCCATATCCATGTGGAGGGTGTCCGCATCGGGGTGCAGCCCCAGATGAAATATCTGGGCATAGTGCTCGACAGTAAGTGGTGCTTCAGAGCACACTTCAGCGGCCTGTCGACGCGCTTGATGAGGACCGCGGGCGCCCTCTCATGGCTCCTCCCAAACATCGGGAGACCCGGCGACCAATGCCGACGACTATACGCCGGCATACTCAAAAGTATGGCACTGTACGGGGCCCCAATCTGGGCAGACTCACTGTGCAGTAGGGTGAACGCCGCTGCCATCCGCAGGCCACAAAGGGCCATTGCACAGCGGGTTTCGAGGGCGTACCGCACGGTGAGCTTCGCGGCGGCGTGCGTTCTGGCGGGAACTCCTCCCTGGGAGCTCGAGGCTTGGGTGCTCGCCAGAGTGTACGACTGGACGGCGGAGCAGAAGGCGTTAAACCGGCGCCCAGACCCGACAGAAAAGGAAGAGGTGCGTGAGGAGGCAAGGGAGGCAATAACTCTGCACTGGGCCGAAGATCTTGCCTCGGCAACGTATGGTCGCTGGACGCTGGATGCCATCGGGCCTGTCCTGAACGGATGGCTCGATCGGCGGCATGGGTGCCTTTCGATGCGTCTGGTGCAGGTGCTGTCCGGACATGGCTGCTTCGGATCGTACCTGCATCGGATTGGGAGGGAGGCGACCCCACAGTGTCACCACTGCGAAGCCACGGAGGATACGGCAGAGCACACACTCCAGGTGTGCCCATCGTGGGCTGAACCCCGCCGCGCCCTGATGGCAGTGGTCGGGAACGATCTCTCGCTTCCCAGCGTGATTGCTGCCATGCTGGGAGGTGAAGAGACATGGGAAGCGGTAGCCTCCTTCTGTGAAGACATCATGTCCCAGAAGGAAGCTGCGGAGCGCATGCGGGAGAACGATCCTCTCGCGGTGCCGCTCCGTAGACGAAGAAGGGGCAGAAGACGGCGAATACAACCTCCGTCCCCATCCGCCCTGGGGGGTGATCAGCGGGCGACAGGCGCGGGGGCGCCACCGCCTGCATCACAAGGATGAACCCCTGCGCTCCGGCCATTATAAGGATCCATCAGGGGAGGAATGAGGGGCCTGCCGCAAGGCGGGCAATCGCCGGTGGGGGACTGGATGCCATAGATTCCCAGACCCCCTCCACTCAGGCGAGGTCGGAGTGCCGCTGGGGCAAAAAAAAAAAAAAAAAAAAAAAAAAAAAAAAAAAATAAAAAAAAAAAAAAAAAAGGTCTGGCAAGTGCCTGCCAATGCAACTTTTCTAAGTTCATATGTACTTTCTACGTATATTTTGGATACCAATGACCGTCATATGGAGGGGATGTTAAACTGTAGGTTCCGGCTGTCATTGAACATTCTTGGCAGTCATTATGGGTAGTCAGAAGCCAGTACGTCTTACCAAGGGGTGTTGGGTTGAACGGGTAACCGGGTCGTGGAGGTCAGATAGGCAGTCGCTCCTTGTAAAACACTGGTACTCAGTTGCATCGTGACTGGAAATCGACCCTAACATAATTGGGACAAAGGCTCTAGGCTAGTAAGGCCGGTCGGAGTGAACCATGACGGGGGTAGGTCTCACGCCTCTGGCTTGGCTTGGCCGTCCAGAGTGGAGTCGCTAGAGCAGGATTAGTAGCCCTGCTCGGAGGGTAGGTGCCTCATGGTAAGCACAGGGAGCGCGTAATCTGCGTTTAAAGTCCGCCCTTCAGCCGCTCATGTCCCTGTTGCCCTCTTGTTGCCATTCAGTGACTGGTTCCCGGGGGCCCAGTAAGTGAGGTGGCAAGTCTCCACCTGCCGTTTTTACATGTACCTACCTAATACATTGTCATCCCCTAACATCCCATCACAATAGCCCAAGTAGTTTTCGTCCATAGTTAGCAATAGTTTAGCACAGAACCGGGGATTTAAAGGGATAATCGTCGATTTTGTGTCACCATTTCATTAAATTTGTCTCAAAAGGGCTTCAGCGAGTTGGCTTCGGCCCCACGTTTGCCTCCCAAAAATTCGGAACTCTATAGTCCCGAGGTCTGGAAGAGACATACAATATAATAATGAGATATAACGCAACAAAGTCGGAGAGTGGGGGCTCGTGACGCCACGTCTAGGTATGTAAAATTTGTACTAAGCAGTGAATTCAAGCGTTGTTGTATCTTCGTTATTATTTGTTTGTGAGAGAGAGAAAAGAAAAATACGTGTCTAAAAGACGGACTAATTACTTTTTTGATTCACCATACCTATTTCATAACATTCATTTCTATACATTTCAAGTGTAGTATTGCTCCTGAAGTTCCACATCAGGTGTTCCAGATTTTCGATGTTTATACGTCAATAGAGAGTGCATCAGATTGAACCACTTTTGCTAAAACGTCATATCTTCATATGTTATAGTCTAGCTGGGCTCCTGGAGTTCCATATCAGGTGTAGGTGTGGTTCAATTTTTATAAGTCAACAGAGAGTGCTTATCAGATTGAACAACTTTTGCTGAAACGTCATACCTCTATATGCTATAGTCTAGCTGGGCCCCTGGAGTTCCACATCAGGTGTTTTAGATCTTCAATTTGTGTAAGTCAATAGAAAGTGCTTATCAAATTGAACAACTTTTGCTAAAACGTCATACCTGTATATGGTATAGAGAAGCTGGGTTCTTGGGGTTCCACATCAGGTGTTCCAGATCTTAAAATTATTATTATTATAAATTATCTCAGCTGAAAATGCTTATCACATGAAACAATTTTTGCCATGGCACCATTTTTGTATCTCTTATAGTTTTGTTGGTCTGTTGGAGTTCTGCATCAGGTCTTCAAGTTTCGAAGATAAATTATAGCCTATATGTTGACCAGGCTTAATACTGATACAACAAAGAAAAAATCATTGAAATCCGTTCAGTAGTTCGGAAGATTAGCGTGTACAAATCTAAGAAGATGTATACAAACTTTCATCCCCTATTTTATCCCCTTAGGGATGGAATTTATCAAAATCCTTTCTTAAGGGTTGCCTACGCCATAGTAGCTTTATGCATGCAAAGTCTAAGTCCGATCGGTTTAAAATTGACAAAGTTTCATACAAACTTTCATCCCCTATTTTATCCCCTTGGGGGTAGAATTGATCAAAATCCTTTCTTAGCGGATGCCTACGTCATAACATCTACCTGCATGCCAAATTTCAGCCCGATCCGTCCAGTGGTTTCAGCTGTGCGTTGATAGATCACTATGTCAGTCAGTCAGTCAGTCAGTCAGTCACCTTTGAGTTTTATATATTTAGATGTAGTGTATTTAGTATCAGCCGTGCGAAGCCGGGGCGGGTCGCTAGTAAATGATATTAGAATGATAAATGTAAGTTCTATGGCCAGAGCAACGCGCTAAATCTTGTTATTTCATTTGAATAAATTTCGATCATTAATTTAAAAAAAAATCGTCTATAAAGTTCAGAAGTTAATAAAAATTATGCAGTTTTTCACAAGCGTAAGAACACATTTCCAATTCAAAACTAGCCCAAGGCAATGCCTTTATATGGGGATAATAATAATTGGTTTTCCAACAAGTGGAATGACAAATAAACATACGTAAACAATTTAGCTCATACACAGAAAAAGTAATCAAATCAAATCGAGTGGCTTCTAGTGCGGCGCGAGATTGAATACACACACACATGCAAACATCCATTGCGTACATACATGTGTGTCATGGAGAACAAAATGACTAGCGGAGGTGCCATACATATATGTATATAAAGTAGCGCGCCAAAATGCGGTTGAGCGAGTGACGAAGAACGTTACTGTCTTCGGTCTTATACGCCTTCTTTGGACTCGACAATTTCTTTGTAATACCAAAAATCGTTGACAAATGTCTCAAAGAAGTCAAGTAAAGTTAGTTCACTCGTAACTGAGTGCCTAGTGCGAGTTTTGCAAGTTAACTTTCTCGATGCGTATATTATCATACAACTTAATGACGTAGCATTAATTCTAGAACTGTTTATTTAATGAAAGCTGTCATTGATACTTGGTTGTATTATAAACGCGCTCACTTGCGAGGTAGTAAACGTCATTATCAGGAAAAAATAATGAACGTACTATCATGTCATGTAGCATACGACTCTTCCGCCAAGTTATAATTACGTATCGAGCGCGTAAACTTACAAAACTCAGAATCAGCACTCTGATCGTTTTGTTCATGTTACCGTATGAATTTGGTCTACAAGAAAGCGCGTGACCTACCTGCATTATAGCATCTCCGCTCACGTTTCTTTACTCCGTGATGTGTGTGTATGTGAAAGGAATAGGCTGCCGATATAAACTAGATTGTTGTAGTGCAGGGCGATGAATGGAAGCTGAGTCAGTGCTTCTCAAAGTTAGCAGAACCTAATGTTGGTGAAATTAAAAAAGGGAAAGTTAGATCGAATCATGAATTCGTCTAAGTTCTTGTGACATTCAAAGAATAATAAAAAAAAACTATTCAAATTAAAGAAAACTTTGTTGTTTACTTTACAAATGGTTTTTTGAAAGTTCTTAATTATATGAACTGCTCTGAAAAAGCTGTGCTTAAGGAGTAAATTGATTATTGTTTTTTTTTTTCATATTTTAAAGAATACGTAATATTTCCACGAGCATTAGTTTTATCCCCAGACTCCAGGATTTTTAAATTAATTTACCTTTTTTAGAACTTACTCGTTTTTATTACCTTGAGAAGCACTGTTCCGTAGAAAGGGTATATTGAGTTACGCGCACATTCAACTATCTTCTGTGTATGTCTAAATCCTGTCGACACATTTCAGTGAAAGACGTACAACAACAGGTATTGTTGACTTGGTCTGACTTGCCTGACTTATCAGCTGTCAAGTAATTGACTAGTACTACTAGTTACGGAAGTGTAGCTACTACCGTTAGGTACTGTTGGCTTCTATACATACTCAAGCATCATCCTCATATCCTTGTACCAATTCTTTTTTGGCTTCGGGATAGCATTTACCTATTCTTTTTCCATACTTCTCCGTGTAATGTCTTGTCACAATACATTGATACATAATAATCTATACAAAAGGAAATTAAGATTATTCTAAGCTACAAACATATGGTCAGTTTTGCTCGGTAATTGTATTCTGGCTCCTTTTTTACTAGGGTCAATCTGTTTAATATCATCCAAAACCTGTCAAACGTTTTACCACGACAAACACACACAATTTTTAAACCAAAAAATCACCTAGACAAAATGGCTTCAAAACGTTGATGCATATCTACGCACTGATATACATCGACACTAGTGTCATCCATTCTAAACGTGTCGCATACAGGGTGTAGACTATATATCACAGCATTTCAATCCCCCCTGTATAATTGCAGCGCACTGCCTGTAGTTAGCTCACTTGATGCAGTTAGATGAAACAAGCCGACAGACTAATTGAGGTTCAACTGCGTTTAACTATATCGAGGTCAGTTGGTAAATAGTTGTGGAAACTATTCTACGGAGGATATGAGGTATTTTTGTCCGGGTGCGGGAAACAGTTATGTCGAGACAGCTAGCTAACAGAAAGTAGCAAATACTAACCTAACTTAAACTTATAGATCTGTTGTCTTGTTGTTCCTCTTTGATGATTAATTATTGCAAACTTAATTCATGTGATAGCAAGGTATTTTTCCTTGCTTGCAACACAGAATATCCAAAGGTTTAAAACATATTTGTTTTCTCAGTGGCCGCAAGCGATACCGTTCTCAGTTCGAACAATGTTTTCTCAATTTTCCAGACCCAGCACAATTTTTTGTAACAAAAAAAAATGTTTGGAATAAAATAAAATCACTGGCAGCTAAGTTCAAAAAGATTGGTAACAATTAGTTACCTAGAAGTTTTCACCTTTCGAAAATCCTCAAATTGTTCTAATTTCCGTAGTCAGCGGTTTTTCCAAAGAACTCAATTGCCAATCACACTTTGCTTGCGTTGGACAAAATCGGTAGCAATTTTCTAAATGCTAATAGAGAATTTTATACAACGGTCACGTTTGGTCTATTGGTTTTAGCCAAAGTTTTAATAGGAAGCCATCACCGACCAATCGATGGATGTAACATATTGAGACACACGCTATGTTTATGTTATTACATCATCATCATCAGCTTATCGCAGTCCACTGCTGGACATTGGTCTCTTCAAGTGCACGCCACTGAGATCGATTTTCGGCTTCTCGCATCCAGCTCCTGTTACTACATTAAATAAATAAATAAATACTATTAAATAAATAAATAAATACTATTAAATAAACAAATAAATTAAAAAAAAATTGAAAACTCAAGAAATAAATTCAAATTTCTTTAATTTTAGTTACAGATTAGCTATGCCGGGGAGTTTGTTGGGCTTCTGACGTTCGAAAAGTAATGATTTTAGTGATTACTTCGAACAAACTCTTTTTGATTTGACTGAGGCCAACAGACTGAAGTCTCGTGCATCGACAACATAAACATTAGATTTATTAAAGCAACTGTTTATTCTCAATTTCAAAGTACACAATTGTTTTAAGAAAAACGAATGTTATGCTGTCGGGAAACTTGGGCCATGTTGCCCAGGAGAAACATTTTTTTTCAAAATACCCTGTATTTCCTAACATAGCCTTCTTCAAAGCAGGCTTATAAATCTGCAACTTCCTAAACCACTTCAGTTTTCTTACGACCGAGGCGTGATTTTTCATCTAAATCGCTTGTAAAACCTAATATTTTCGACTTTCATATGTTTGAAGCAAATTCCAGCACCAGATAGTTTATACGACATTTTTATGAGTTCTACCAAAGGCTTCCTTTCACATAAAATCGTTTAGGCCGCATATTTGAGCGAAGTGCCTAATAAATAGAGTATTAAGGGTATCTCACACTTTCAAGCTTTAGTAGCGACTTTAATAAAGATTGAAAACTACACACAATACACTCCTATAGTCAGCTAAAGGTACATTTGCTAGTCACGAGAATGTGGTTGCCATTGGATTCTCGACTCTCTGTTATTTGCTATCGCCCCCTGTCTGTCTGATAATCGTATTTTTGAAAACTGCACCATACATATGCATACTGACGCCGCCAGACGCAGACGAGACGCATGCGATCGATCATCAGTCGCTGTCGTTACACGCATACCTCGAAAATATACGTTAAATAGCTGTCTCACTCCTTGCACCGCTCACGTGGTAGTCAGTGATTCTGTACGCCATCAGAGCGCTTTCACACTAGCAAAATTTCACGCTCGGTTTTAACACACAACAGAGCTCGGTCCCGCATTTATTCAAATTAATTACGACCAACAAAAATTAACTACTACTGACCCTTTTATATCACTTTATCATTATTATTTTTTTATGATTTCATAGCACATGGAAGAAAGGAGTCCTCACGATAAAATCTCCCAGTGTGAAGGTGTTGTGACACTGCCTACTGGAGTTATAAACTAACTTACTCTAGTTTTATGTCTCGTCTTCGATATATGGTGGACCCGGTTTTACGACCAGTCCCACGCACTGGTATCCCAATTAACAGTAAAACCCGTGCGGTCGGCTAGTCTAGGTCTGGGTTGTACCTATTCTAAGGTCATAGACCTCATAAAATAGGTACCTAGGTTACCTACTAATATGATAAACGCGAGAGTAGATTAGTTCGTTAGTAGTTATACTTTCAAAGACGTTTGAACTGATGACCAAGATAAGCTACATTATTTATCTTTTGTTTAACATAACACATTAAGACTATCTTTTGTGTATACAAAGGAGTTCGGTTTCAAAAGTATATTCACAATATTAAATAACCATTAAGTCATTCGAATAATAAAATAGGCTTGCATTTGATAACCCCGGGTGTGAAGCAAAAATGTCATAAAAAATGGATCACGATAAACTATTTAAACTGAAACAGTTCTACATCACTACCACATACCCTACTATATACTAACAAATAGCACATTACATCATGAAACTAAACCATAAGTCTTTCCAAAAACTCATTACCCCAAAAAGCCGAAACCAGACTTGACATGTGCCGGCAATATTCACGGTACATACACTGTACGTACATCAAGTTATATACGATCATCGATCTGTCTAGCAAACGTATTTACTGCAATAGCCTGCACTTTAGTTACAGGAAATAGTACTGTAATTAACTTTTATGTACTTAAGTTATGCACAGAAATGTCTAATAACATTCTTGTCTTCGCTTTACTTGGAACATTTTTATAGGACTTTTTATTTAAGCCTTCTTCGCGTGTAAAATCAAATATAATATTGTTTTTTGTTTCATTAAATTAACAAACTCTAGTGTCAATCAAGCAGGCGCCGGGTGTCGCGAGATGACTCCCGGCCACCGTAGGCGTGGGTCTGTGGGCGGTGAGTTCGGGTGGCTCATCGTCCCGCTGTCTGCTTAGACGACAGACCACGAGAGTTCCACGCGCTCCTCAAAGAGATGTCAGCAACCCCAGAGGGGCCAAGTAGGGCCAAGGCCTGCCAGGGCTGCCGGTTGTTCGAAAGAGATATAAAATATACACGACGGTTTTTAGTCAGTAAGAGTCTGACACGAGTAAGTAGATCAGAGTAAGAGTTTGATGATTTTAGACGTCGTTAAAAAAAAGTGTCAATCAAGCAGGTGAACTCTAAATAGAAACTGTTGTGACAACTCACAATAAATAGTAATATTATATCGTTAGTACAGTTTTTCTTGCACAACTTTCAACTGCAAATCTGCTTTTATCCAAAGCTAGAGCAATAAAAAAAAAATAGATTTCTGTAACCTATTCATCTGTTGATTGAATTTTATATCTCTCATCGCAAAACAACTGATTGATGGCTTATAAAAAATAATCAATTTTCTACCACCAACACAACTGGAAGACAGTCACCAGCCTATTTACATACATATCACCATCACCTATAGTACATACACACATAGTATGTATGTACTACAAAGTTGATCCCCTCTATAGGTTGGGATCATGTTGGGATAAACAGGCGCGTTCCTAACTACGTAACGTGGTAGGATCGTGACGTAAGCGATGACGTCACCTATACTTGACGCCTTGGGTATACATACATGTGATAAGGTGTGACATGAAACAATAAAATGAGTAGATTATTTTAGTGGTATCTTAATTAATATTTGAAGCAGAGGAGATCTCTTCACCCATCATGATTTTTTTAATGAATCCCTAAAACATTTAAGGATATTTCACGTAAATATTTTTAAACCCGCACGGGTGTTTTAACGAATCAGATGTTATATTTACTCTCGTTTTAGAACGAATAATTTTTTGTTCATAGCACTTTCTGATATATATACCTGCTGCATCACACTACGGTTACGTTACATGTGGTTAAAATAATGTCTAACAAAACAAAAATAACCTACCAATACATACACATAGTTTTTTAAGGTCATTTTATTTGAACCCCCACGTAAGCCTGTCGTTTATCCCGACAATCCCAAACCGTCGGTCCTCACAGTTTATACTGAACGGAACCCAATGTTAATGTAACACCATGTATCTTGTGAACAAACAGATATTGTTCAAATCTACGAGACAAGATTATCCCTCGTAGCCCGTAGCGCTACGCCGTAGCTCGTAGCTCGTAGCGCTACGCGCGCCGTAGACTATCGTAGCGGCATTGAATTTCAAGTAGATGTTTTATGAGGCTGTTATCGTTTATGGATTTTTGTGTTTTATTGTTGTTTTCCGTTTTCTTAGGGAATTGTTTAAGAGAAAATACCGCTGTTAGTCGTTTGAAATTAAACAAATTATTAAGTTAGCACAATCATTCAGTTAACTTACTGGGGAAAATTTTAATTAAACTTTACTGAGTAAAATAAAATATTTCTGTATTTTAGAAAGTTAAAATAAACTTATATATATATATATATATGTATATATATATAACTTAAAACTAATATATTGCATCAAAAAATTGCTCCTCGTCGCTGACACTGGGTAATGTTCCCAAAGAAACGTAAATATTTTAATAAACTCAATCTACACTTCTATACAAATATTTCCCTTGAAACGTGAATATAACCGCTGAAAGTAAACGCTGATTCAAAAACTTATCTCATATAACTTCACACATTTATAAAAATCTGGGAAATAACTGACTTTTTCCAACTCTAGTACATAAAAAACCAAAAAAAAATACAATGACCATCTACCGACATTGTTCAAAGTAATTAATACCAGGGTCTCGGTCCGTTAGCTCTTACTGTTTACGTTCACAAGATCACTAACGACGCGGAAATGATATATACAGCCTAGCACAATACTCGGAATTACAGTCAAACAGAGGAGAAAATATGGGTAGAGTAAAAGGCAATTCGAAGAAAAATGCTATTTGAAAACAAAAAAATACAGCCATATCAAATACTAGTCAGTTTCCCGCGGTTTCACCCACGTTTTGTGAAAACTGCTGCGAAAACCGGGATAAAATATAGTCTGTGCTACTCTGGAAAAATGCAGTGGAAGATTTTTTTCTGTAGTTTCGGAGCCATTAGGGTATAAACAAAGAAAAATCTTCTTTACATTATAATATTAGTATAGAAGATCGATTTTTATTTGCCTTCTTTATCATCTACCTTTTTCATAATATTGTAGACTAACCTATCGTAGAAACTAAACATTTTACTATTTCATTTCAATTTGAAACAACCGCAGTTAGTGAAATAATCACAAGATCTGAACAATTATGTAGTTTTGTACGCATTACAGATATCGTAGTCCAAGCAACAACTCACGCGATGCTATAGTGACTACACGATTAGAAAATAAAAGTATAAGTTAGGAAAGTAAACATATTTTTTTGTGACTGTTCGCTACCTGTAAACTTCTTGCTAAGAAGGCAAGTTAATTAATAGTCCAAGATCACAATTTTATCAGAATCACCATTTATGAGAGTAGGTATCTAAACTATAATTATGCTTATGTTATAATGCTAATATGCTTGCTATATGTGTTTGTTTGTTTGAACGCACTAATCTCAGTATGATTTAGTTTAGACCATTTATTTGTGTATTTAATAGCCCATTTATCTAAAAAGATTAAAAGCTACATTTTATCTGGGGACCTGTTTAAATTCCCATAGGACGTGTAAAACAGATAGCAGATGCTAGACTCCGTACTTATATCTCGTTATTTTGTCCATAGCTGACGGTCACCCTACCTCCAAGCTGTATCGTGTACAGCACTGTGAGATTGTTTCCTTCACCTGCAAACGTAATCACCACGCGAATTATATGCGAGTCCAGTTTACAAAACCAAGATGTTATCTATAAATTTATCTACTAGTTAGTTTCCCGCGGCTTTCCACACATCCTGAGGGAACTAGTTTCCTTGGGCCGGTTAAAAGTGTCGTGGTGGCTTAGTGGGTAAAGGACCAACCTCTCAAGTGTGAGGGCGCGGGTTCGATCCCAGGCAAGTACCAATGCAACTTTTCTAAGTTTGTATGTACTTTCTAAGTATGTATATCTTAGACACCATTGACTGTGTTTCGGATGGCACGTTAAACTGTAGGTCCCGGCTGTCATTTAACATCCTTGGCAGTCGTTACGGGTAGTCAGAAGCCAGTAAGTCTGACACCAGTCTAACCAAGGGGTATCGGGTTGCCCGGGTAACTGGGTTGAGGAGGTCAAATAGGCAGTCGCTTCTTGTAAAGCACTGGTACTCAGCTGAATCCGGTTAGACTGGAAGCCGACCCCAACATGATTGGGAAAAGGCTCGGAGGATGAGGATGATGGTTAAAAGTAACCTATGTCCTTTCGCAGGCACTAGAATATCTGCATTTTATTTAGCCTTTTTATCGTCCCACTGCTGGGCACAGACCCCCTCTCACATGGAGAAGGATTGAGTGTTAATCACCACGATTATCTGCATACCCATTTAAAATGATTCAGTAGTTTTTGCATGAAAGTGCGACAGACTAACAGACATACATGAGACAGGTTTTGACTTTTTCATTGATTTTTCATAAGACACAAGACCTTTAACGAAGTTGCTTCAAAATGCCAAGAACAACAAAAAATCTAAGAAAAGGCTTTAGTTACTCATACTTGAAAAAAAAAACCACATAAACTTCCTGCAATCGGTCAAATATAAACAGTAAGGAAAGAAATTAAAAATATTATAATTTGTTTCTTTTGATGTTGTTCCAGATAATAATCTCGAGTGTTACTGTTTCCAAACAAAAGTGAAATTACAATAATTTATGTAAATGCCGGCTAATGGCACGGAAGGTCAGAAATTAGATGGAAATCGTAATGTAATTATGTATTCTTCTTTTTATTTTTGTTTTTAAGTTCAGCTGTATTTTTTAACAGGCTTTAAAAAAGACTCAAGTTTTTATCCGTCCGGCTTGTTAAAAAAAACTGTTTGTTGTTCTTTTGTTTTGCCAACGTTGTTCATAATAGTTACATTTGATGATCGTTAAATAATGTACCTTAATTTTAAATTCACACTAAATTATTTCTTGCCTTATTTCATCTCAATCGGTTAAACTGTTTATACCGTTAATTATTAAGAAAGAAAATTTACCTTACCTATCACTAATATTTTAGGGATATGTACTACTATACTTCTCAGACAGTACTGGAAAATTATGGTGTCACTTTGTTTGTCACGCTTTCCTAGTAATAAGAAACTTACTCGCGGCAGGACCTCATGAGTGCATCCGTCCGTGCTCTCGCTGTGGCGGCATATTGGGCTGACAAAGTGTAGTCTCACTATAAGACATGTCATCGACACGAAAGAAGAAGAAGAAGTAATAAGAATTATTTCATCATTAAACTGCGTATTACGACGACATCGGCAAAAGTACTTGTTGAGCTACCCTTACTTTATCGGCGATAAATATTTGAATGTTGCCAGCTCATTGCATAGTCGTAAACTTTGGACAAAATAAATATGATAGCCTTTTGAGAGACTGTTAAGTAGATGAAATGAAATGCGTCAATTTATTTGCCATTTGTGCAGTTTGTTTTTCAAGGAGTTTATTCGAACATGTTTCTAGCTAAGAACACTATTTTGCTTTGATTTTTCTTCGATCTATTTAATATAGATTTCATTGAAGTATTTTTACTCAGTTGTTTCCTGTGAATACATTTATACTCAAAGAGACTTGAAAGCTTACTATAATTATTTTCTTTCAGACCTTAGTTAATCTCACAATTTAAAATGAAAGCTTTTTAACAAAATATGTATATACGGACTCATTTTCATATTAGCGATGCGGCGAGAAGTGCAAGTCAACCTTCTGCATCGCTGGGTATTCCGGAACGATGCCCGCACTGTACCCAGGCACGGTACTTTAAAGGTAAGCGGGGTCTGAATATCCACATTGGAAAAATACACAGACCCCAAAGTTTCTCAGTACCTCCAAATGTCAACACCCCCCAACCTGGCCCACACACAGTACCCAATGATGTTCCCATTTGGCAAAAGCTTTCCAAATTAAAAAACTCTGTTCCCATTTTAAAGCGGGTTCCCCGTGGTGCGAGGCCATTAGTAGCGCAATCCTTAGCGCAGTGCATGCGTCTCGCAGCACGGGAGAACTCGCCACGTGCCTGGGAACTGTTACTCACCTTCCCCTACAGAATTCTCCACATCCAAAAAAATTTAGCTAGCAAAAAATCTTTGACATCAAAAGTAAAAGAAAATTGTAATATTTCGACTCAAAATTTTGACTCTAAATTACCGGCACAGTGTTTTACCTCCCCAAGGTGTATAAGCAATTTAATTGAAACAAAGCTAGGCGAAGGTGATATCAGAGGTGCAGCCAGAATACTCTTCAGCAGTGATGTTGTGGCGCCATGCTCTCCGGATACTCTTACAGCCCTGGAGAGCAAACACCCGGCACCCGCTGATGGTCTTTCCTTTCCCGACCCTCCCCTTCCTGATACAAACACCCTCACAGTTACAGGTCGACAAGTGGCTGAGGCTGTAAATTCTTTTCGAAGCGGAACCGCCGGTGGCCTCGACGGCCTGACTCCGCAACATCTTAAAGATTTAACGAGCTCGGGCGCCGGGGACGCCGGTGCGGAGCTTCTTAAGGAGCTTACAGCCTTAACCAATGTGATGCTCTCCGGCAGTGTGCACGATGCTGTCCTCGACGTCTTGTATGGCGCTAATCTGTGCGCCCTTAAGAAAAAGGACGGCGGTATTCGTCCCATTGCCGTGGGAACAACATATCGTCGTATAGCAGCCAAAATCGGTTGCAAATTTTATTGTGAGGAACTTTCGGACAAATTCCAGCCCCTACAGTTGGGATACGGTTCCAAAGGGGGCTGCGAGGCTGCCGTACACGCTTTGTCGGCCTACCTAAATTGTGGCAAAGGAGAGGTCATCCTGAAGGTTGACATCAAAAATGCTTTTAATTCCGTAAACCGGGACACCCTGTTGGCTGAAGCACAAAAAGAAGTACCGAAAATTTATAGTTTTCTCTACCAGTGTTACAGGCACCCATCAAAATTACTGTATAAGGACAACCTATTGGAATCTGCAGTCGGATGCCAACAAGGTGATCCCCTCGGGCCAGTAATTTTCAGCCTAGCCATTCACCCGATCATTCGAGAGCTAAATTCCAAATTCAACGTTTGGTATCTAGATGATGGGACCCTGGGAGGCGATGTAGAGACCGTATTTCAGGATTTCATTCATTTAAAACATAAATTTCATTCCATTGGTTTAGAACTAAATTGTACAAAATGTGAATTATTTATAACTGACACGACTGACAGACAAATGACAATATCCAAATTTCAATCATTAGCACCACAGATTAAAATTATAGATAAACAGTCTCTCCGCCTCCTTGGGGCTCCCATCCTAGACCAATCTTTTTCTACATTTATTTCGGAAAAAATTGATAATTTCAACGATATTTCGGAACGCCTACAAAAAATTACAATGCATTCGGCCATCACAATTATTCGACACTGCTGTTTTGGTCCTAAATTTACATATTACCTCCGTTCTTCTCATCTCTTTAAACATAGCCACCTTTTAGACCCAATTGATAAAATTATCCGCCATACCCTCAGCTCCATTCTCAATGTGGCCCTGGACGACCGAGCCTGGCAACAAGCCTCATTGCCCATCCGGATGGGAGGCCTCGGCGTCCGCAAAATTACCAGTATTAGTTTACCGGCATTCATATCCTCGGTTCACGGCACTGAGAAATTAACCAGGAATATTCTTACTCCAACACTGGCTGATTTCGAGGTGCCGTATTTAGCCGAGGCTATGGATGCATGGAAAATTACTTGCCCGAATGAAAATTTACCCAGCAACCCGTCTTCCCAAAGACAGTGGGATGAGCCGCTCTGCAGAGTAACCCGGAATAGTTTGATAGAAACGGCAATTACTCCTGCTGAGCGAGCGCGCCTACTGGCTGTGGGTAGATGGGAGTCGGGGCTTTGGCTTCAGGCACTACCGTCGTCAAATATTGGCACCATGTTTGACGATACAACTTTCCGCCTCGCTACTTGCTTACGTATAGGAGCACCGTGCTGCTCCCCTCATCGCTGCCACTGTGGTGAGGCTGTCACCAGCCTCGGACACCACGGCCTGTCGTGCAGCCGCAGTGCGGGCCGTATTGCCCGGCATGCAAACATCAATGACATTATACGTCGGGCTCTTGTTGCCGTCGGGGTACCAGCTGTATTAGAACCAAACGGCTTGGCACGCGACGACGGTAAGAGACCAGACGGCATGTCGTTATTCCCTTGGAAGATGGGTAGGCCTTTAGTATGGGACGCAACCTGTGTCGATACTCTTGCGCCATCACACCTTCCAAGTTCTGCGTGCTGTGCTGCTGCTGCCGCTGCGGCTGCGGAGAACCTCAAGCGGCGGAAATATAGTGGCCTTGTCGGAAACTATATTTTCGAACCGTTTGGGGTTGAAACCCTCGGGTCGTGGGGTCCGAATGCCCACATTCTATTTAAAGATCTCTCAAGGCGGCTGGTTGACGCTTCTCGTGACCAGAAGGCTGGCTATTACCTCGGACAAAGAATCAGCATGGCGATCCAACGAGGTAATGCTGCCAGCCTCTTGGGCACGCTCCCAGTTGACAGCGATGGGGACGAATTTTTTGACGCTTTTTAGTTGTTTGTTTTACTAGGATAGTTTTTGATTTTTATTGTAAATATGTATTGTAAATATCTGTGTAAATAAATTTTTTCATATTCATATTAAAATGATATTTCCTATACATTTGGAGAACAAAACAATAACATTAAGTTTAGTGTTTGAATGTAAATATTTTGAGTAGTCAGTGAGGCAGTGACTGTAACGGCCATTGTTTAAGTAAACAAAGTCGTAAATATGACGCGAGTGTACAACGTGATTATATCACGAATTGAAACTGGGTAAAACTCAGTTATTTAGACAGCCTCATGTAAAGTGAAATTTAATAGAACAAAATATTATAAATGCTGTTGATTTCTGACACTTAAGCGAATATTAGCCATTTAAATAACACTACTTTTATGGATTTTATCATGGATACGGATAAAAAGAATCTGTTCATTTATTTATTCTCCTTATAATCAAAGTGCAGTAAGTTATTATGACCAGTTTATAAAAAAATAAATTAACATCAAACTGTAAAAATACATCGTTTCGTAATAGCATTTATAACTAATGAATTCATAATTTTAAACTTACTTGTTTTATAAAATCTGGATTCTAAATTGAATATTGAGCGTTCACGAAGCTCTCTTATACCAATATACAATTTATTAGGAATTGAACTAGAAAATTTGAAAAGTTATATTCAAAAGTACAGTTGAAATTCAATAGAAGCGATGTTCTCAAAATTGAACAGTTTCATTTCAATATTTTATTGAAAATCTTGTTCGGATGCTACATGTCGCGTTATTGACTATTTGTTCACTACAACTAAGGGATAGCCAGTATTCTAGTAGCTATTGAACATGTCCTCAGGTTTTATTTCGTTATGATGACATTTTTTGTATAATTAGAATATGCACACTATATTTACAAACTTAAAGTACTTAACAAAACATAAAAACATATATAAAAGAACATTGATTAGGCGTCGAAGTATTCCTCCGCATCGCTGCCCTCCAGAAACGTACCCAGATACATATTATATTCATTTTTAAATATATATAAAATAGATTTTTGAAAGAGTACGAGTTTCAGAATATCTCTCGTATGTAGTATGGTATCGTGGGAGTTCTAAATGTCCAAGGTGACACATTTTAGCCTGCCTTTTCAACAACATAAAAAACTTGCCGAATGCTTGCCGACGCGGTGTCGACAGCGTGTATACTGCATGAATACTGTATGCAAGCTTCACAACGGCTGTTGATGACGACACCGCATACTAAACGAGTGCGTTTCCACTGTATCGCGGTAAAAATGGATGCAGTTTGACGTTTGGAAGTAGAAATATAATGTAGAACTGAATTTTGTTGTTATTTTAAATTAAACGAATCTGTTCTTCGGCACAAGATATTGTTTGATCTTTGCAATATACTTTTTCAAGACGAAAGGTCTTGAAAACTCTTCTAAAAGGTCTACGCTTTTATTGGGATCCTGAACTGTTTTTATTTTATTTTTTTTGTAAGAACGCTTTTGTTTCAGGAACTATTTACTGGTCAGTTAGTGTTAGTTAACATTTATTGAGGGAGGACTATTTATACGAGCCCGTGAAGCTAATTGAAATAACATGACTATTAACCGCATCCTATGACACGAATGACATTAGTTTTAAATTGGCAAAAGGGCTATGTCTAGCAACGATAAATTGCCGTTAGGGTATAGTGGAAATGCGACCTAAAGCGTGGCTGCAATTTGAATGACGTGCGACCTCCGAAAGGCCGTGTACAAAGATTGCATCCGAGTTGTTTATATACGGACTATATAAAGAACCAATTTTGGCAGTTTGTCTTGTAAAAACAGACATAAAAATGTTGATAATTTTGGGATATTTTTTTATCAAGGTGGTCAAAAGCACTATAGGTACCTAAATTTTTCTCAAACATTTCACGCAGTTTTGTCACATTTTCCAACTCAAAATAGCTCATTCATGTATGAAGCCTTTGAAATACTTTAGAATGGAAATATTTGTACCTACATACACTTCGATATAAACGCTTACATACAACAGTTATAATACCAAGTTTCTTTAAAGTCTTTGCGATAACAGAAATAGATAACGTTTATTTGCAGAGAATAGAGGTATCTAAATCATAAGGTATTACATAAATAAAAGGGAACATGCAAAGTCGTGTCTGGGTCAAACAAAAATATGAATATTAGTGGTATGTGGGTCTGTAGGGCCTGTAGGTGCCACGTATAAAATTGTAATGATCGTGATATATCACGCTAGTTATATTTTTTCTTATTAATTAAGTTACCTTACAAATTTTAGTACTATGAACTTCTTTCTTTTTGTGAAATTTATTGAAAATAATATTACATGGGACAATCTCTTTTGTAGTTATGATGTGGACTATAAGGCTCATTTCTGACCACTAAAGCATCCTTTTTGGACATTATCCCCATAGAATAACCATCAAAGTTACCA
Source organism: Helicoverpa zea x Helicoverpa armigera (assembly GCA_033682625.1). Taxonomy (NCBI): domain Eukaryota; kingdom Metazoa; phylum Arthropoda; class Insecta; order Lepidoptera; family Noctuidae; genus Helicoverpa; species Helicoverpa zea x Helicoverpa armigera. Next base: position 8,631,440 of record JAWIIS010000053.1, on the reverse strand, counting down.
TTCCCAGGCAATAGCAAAACGAATTTAAGCTAGTTATTTTTAAAACAAAACTCAAACTAGTATACAAGTATACTTTACGATAACTACGACTACAGAAAGTAGTAGGTACACCGTCGGAGCACGTTCCGGCACTTCGCTGGCGGTCTCCGGTTGCCTTGCAAACCTTCCTATAATAACGTTATAGTTCCTACCAGTTACTGCTGTCGATTTGTAGAAATAGGTTTTTAAAATTAGAGTTAATAGAATATACATATGTGTGTGTGTTCCACACAAGTGACAGAAAAAATGAGAGGTAAGCGTTTGTCGTGGTATGTGCATGTGATGAGACGGTGTGAAAAGCATGCTACAAAGAGTGTGCTTAGTATGAATGTGGAAGGATGGAGAGCCTGAGGTAGACCGAGGAAAAGATGGATTGATTGCCTGAAAGAGGACATGAAGCAGAAGGGAGTGTATATAAGTATAACGTCTGACAGAGAGGAATGGAAGAAAAAGACATGTTGCGCCGACGACCCCAAATGACTTGGGAACAGGACAGGAAGATGATGAGATGATGATGTGTGTGTGTGCACTTCAGCTATATAGCTTGCGTAACAGAATATACCACACTACATACTTCAGTCATATTTAGTTCAAAATAATGCAGCACATAAAATGTAGGAAATACGTGAAATACTTTGTTAAAATGTACGCGTGTTTTATTTTAAATATGTGTAGAATTCTCGTACTTTTATATTCTGGAATTTACAAACGATGTTAAACTACATACGGAGGCAACTACGTCCCACACCTGGATAATAAAATGGTATTTTATTCTGTTAGGATATATCACTGCTAAGTTTCAAATCTATTCTGTGTGTAACAAATAAACAAATTCACTCGCATTTATAATACGTAAGTATATAAACAGTAAGGACAGACAGGGCAATAACCTTCATAATTAACATTCACCCAACGAAACCTGTACAGTGAAAGTTCCATGCATGGTTCAAATACCACTTTGATGCCCCGACTTCAGAGTAAAGGGGGGGGTACAATGGAGTGAGGTGCGGGGGTGCACGCATTCACAAGCGAATATCTCGCAAATTTCTATTGTCGTACAAGCGAGCCACTGAAAAAAATGGTGTTCGTCAAAATATTAATAAAATTTTATTTCTGTTGGGACTTTTACTTGTTGAATATACCTTCAGTCATTGTAACTCGATTCTTGCTGTAACCGTTTCTATCACCTAACAGCGGTTATCTTTGTAGGTATACATTACCTGAAACGTGAAAGTGAAAATTACACCATAAGGCTATGAACTGAAAAACTTAAACAAATATTAAAAGAAAACAGTACAGTCTATGTGCGTTAATTTGCATATAGGTACCTACCCTGAAAATATTTGAAGACTAAATTGACACAATTCATTTACTTTTTTTAGTTACATAGTCAGTAATTTTCTCTTCAGCATTTTGTTACAATTACAATAAAGGCCCAATCTACTTATTACATAGTACAAAAACAGTTATCAACAATTTGAAACCCACGCTGTGATGTCACAGAAATTCAATATGGCCGCTCGTAGCGCGATTGTATGAAACGCACTAACGACTGCACGTAGTTTGTCGTTTTTTGTTTGTTTTTCAATTTATTTGTTTTGTTTGACATGTATTGTTAGGATGAATAGTGATGGGATTAATAGGTTGCGTCGCTTTTGGTCATCAGAGGGAATTGGGAGGTAATATCATGGTTAAAATGAAGGTGTTACTAGGACACAAAAATTGCTTCGACAGCTTCAAACACATTTCGAGTTATGAAACGTATAATCGTCTGATGTTTACTAAACATTTACAAACTATATGAGCAAGAAGTTGCATGGGTGACTGATTTTAGGGACCGATTTAAGTTTTTCATTTTTTCATGTATGGCACACTATATATACCTAATGCCACGCGAGGACCCCGTCAGAACATACATTTTTGTGTACAAGAAAAACCTCTGCACCTATTTATTGCTTATTAACTTATCGCTGTTTAAATTATGTTTGGGTCGCAGCTACCCTAGTGCTTTACAACCTCTTGAAAATATACAAGAAACCCACGTTCCCCCACTTCTGGGATCGCAAAATAATTAAGATATTTTTATGAATTATTTATATATTCCCAGAAACGTTATTACAGTATTATAATTAATTCATTTCTCCAGTACTCCTCAATCATAACAAACAAGATATTTTGTATTAAATCAACAAATAAATTAACGAATATAAAGTAAGTCTTGGCTTATTGATGCTAAGATCCTTATGGAAATGGCCGTGATAATAAATTCAGTGAATGTCAGTACGGAGCGATATAAAATGTATCTAAATAATTGAGTTCTCATTTATTTCGTCAACTTACTTATTACCTAGCTGTTTCACGTCTCAGAGGAACTACTGGCCGTATTAAGAATACATTTTTCAGTTTCTATCGACGATAATAACTTCATGTCCAAAGTACTATTTGACATACTTCAAAATAAAAGTTTCTCGATTCGTCAGGACATTGTCAACATTATTTTTAGCCTAGTGTTACTTCTATACGTTGGCATGTTATCTACTTTATAATATTAGTTTAGATTATGTGTCAGGTATATTAATCCTAAGACTGTTTATCTAAGTTACAACTTAAGTACTTGAGACATAAGTAAGCTGAGCTACATAACATGACACGTGCACTTAAGCCATGTAAACCTAGACATTTGTAACTTAGAATTATACTTACTAACTATTTTCTGCGTTTTGGTACTATTATTATTTAATAATAATATCATTGTTGGTATCATATGTACCCTTAGTTGTCTCTATTTTTTAGCGTTGTATAGTTTATCTCGGAAATTCTGACAGGTAATTGGTAAATATCGTAGCATATTTTCTATATCCTAACACAAACAATAATGTTACCTACATTATTGTATTTAAGAAATTCCTTCGTGATAAAATCTAACACAAAACAAATAACTTCATAGTTATTTCATCATCCTCCGAGCCTTTTCCCAACTATGTTGGGGCCGGCTTCCAGCCTAACCGGATGTAGCTGAGTACCAGTACTGTTTTTGATATTCGATTCTAATAGTTTAACACACGTTGTAGAGTAAATAAAAGAGAATTTTGATGAATTTCGTTTCGCTCTGACGGCTCTATTAAAATTTGTTGAACAAAGAACTTGATTGAAAATAAAATTGAAACGTGATCTATTATAGAGGCAGTGCACTAGATTTTGCGCGTGACTTCTTCCACATTGATTTAGAAAATAAAATAAAACAGCTTCAATGATATACCTTAAATCTTCTCCTACCTCTGACAAACACTATGGTGAAAATTGCATCAAAATTGGTTCAGCGAAACGTGAGATAATCTCCTTTATAACACTCCGTATAAGTTGGTTAACAACAGCACTTTATTTAATTAAAGACTTTCAAACATAAATAAGATAAACATTATTACTTTCATTGTTTTTGTTATTTTCAAAATTATATCAAATGTTATCTTCATCTTTAATTTGTGCGGTCCTATCTACAGTAGCTTGGTTAGTACTTGTATTTATTTACTACACCCTATATACCGCTCGTAAAAGGAAACCCTTGATGGACCGTGCCAAGGTACTTTCAACCTTAAGCCTATCCAGCTTGGGTGCAAAATCATTTGCACTGATTCGTTAGTTGTGATTTACATTCCAATCCATTACGCGATGTCTTTTGACCATTTTCATAAATAAAACGAATGTTCGATGTTCTGAAAACATGCGTTTTTATGGGCTGAACATATTTTTTAGATATTTTCAGCCTTGCCAGCCTTTGAAAACTTGATTTGGATTTGCTGTTTAAAATGATTGAAAAATATGAGTCCAAACTATGATTTGTAATCGTCAATTCCCGAGCCTTTTCCCAATTAAATAAAACTTATTTTGAATACCCTCACCAATATTATAAATGCGTAAGTAACTCGGTCAGTCTGTACGGCTTTCACACTAATACAGGAGAACCAATTTAATTGAGGTGCACATGTAGATAGAGTGGAATCCGAAAAAGGACATTATTTTATTTTATCCGGGTGCTAGAATTAATTTCCTAGTTTTACGAGTGGAAACGTATGTAACAACTAGTCTTGAAACTAGAACGATCATCACTCTGCCCCTACATGATTACTTGCCCCAAAAGAGCTCCCCAACTTGTAGTTTGTTAAACGACTTTGTGCGAAACTTTGCCAAAACATGTAAAACAATATAAAACTCCGCTATAAGCTCGCCTCCAGGGTGTGCTCGGTAACCTTCTGTGTGAGTGTGGAATAGTTTTATAGCTTCAACTTTATTGTGTAAGGATGTTAACTGGCGCTTTTAAACCAATGTGAAATAACGGGTAAGAAAGCCGTCGATTGCATCATACACGGCATTAACAATAGAACTTTGAGGTCTAGTGCCTTAGCTAGTGATTCATTCTGATCAATTCATTCGGATGTTGGTCTACTTTCCCTCTATTAATGAGTCGTATATCATTTAAAAGGTCTTTTTAAGCGTAACATTTCGTACTAAAATACTACTCACCTATTCTAAGTACTTTGGATGCTAGAGCATGTTAAAGGTTTTTATCGATATGAGCTTTCAAGACAATATACCCCTCTAATAATATTCAATCATATATGTATTATTTGTAAGGTTTTTTGAAGGGTGGTATTATGCACTTCCCACCAATTGTTATTGCTTTAGTAGTTAAAGCACACATAATAAGTAGTACAATCGAAACACGTTTTAAAGATAATGTACCCCATCTCTACTTATGAGTCATATATCAATAAAAAAAAAATTAAGAGCTATATTCCATCTTAACATATTAATTGCCAATTGTTAGTATTTGAGAAGATATAGCGAAACTAAGGCGTATTGTCGATACTTTGTGTTGTGTTAAGGAATGATATTCCCTCTCTAAATATGAACCACATAACAATCAAAAGGCCTTTTTAAGCGCTACATTCCGTCTTAACTTACCACTGACCAATTCTTAGTATTTTAGAAGACGTACTCCCATTATGTACTCCCATTCTGTAATCCCTTATGTTCTCTACTCTATAAACCTCCTTATGTACTTTCCTTATACACTTCCTTATGTACTTGTACTTACCTTATGAACTTTCTTATGTACTTCCTTATACCTTACATACTGTATTATGTACTCCCCTTATGTACATCCTTATGTACTCCCATTATGTAATCCCCTTATGTACTCCGTTTATGTACTTCCTTATGTATTCCCCTTATGTACTTTCTTATATACTTTATTATGTACTTTTTTATGTCCTCCCCTTATGAACTTCCTTATGTACTCGTGCCTAATCACATTAAATTAAATACGTTAATACATATATGTCGATACGACAACATTCACTCATACATGAGAGGTTGGTCCTTTACCCACTAGGCCACCACGACTTTTTTAAGTAAATGTCTTACTACAAAACTTAATTCACAAAACCATATGATATGAATAAAGTTCTTATGATCATAAACATAAGCAAATATATCACTTACTTAGCTGTGAGCGACATCACCTAACACGGGTAACCAATTAATTTGAACCTCAGAGCGATGCACTAATCATTAATTAAGTTCAACTATTTTCAGACATCTCCCATGCAAGCTACAGATAGTTATTTACTGCCGGGGCTGCGGGATTGTTCGAAAAAGTTACCGCGGCCCTGGTACATAAAAGACCTACGACGGAACACGACGGTTTTTAGTCAGTAAGAGTCTGACACTCCCTCACCGTTGATAGCGGGAGGGGTCATTTAATGATTTTTGACGTCGTTAAAAAAATATAACTATTTACTTTCGAGCTAACTATACTTCCTTCAGTTATTTACTACGAATACCGAGACTAGTTAAAATAGTGAAGTTTCATTTATCTTGTTCGAAATCAGATTATTTTTAATTTAGAAAGCTTTCGCAAAAGTGGAAACTTACAGTGGACGAGACTTAAAAAAAAACTGAGGTTTTATATTGTGCAAAATTATTTATTTTTATCTAACCTAAATATTTGAAAAACGTCAAGATTATAGTTTATTCAGTTCATCTCTCCTTTACCTAAGAAATACCGAGTTTTTACTTAACTAATGGTTTCCTAACATATCAGTCACATTTAACTCGATAACAAAGCGTGAGAGCCAAACCATGAATTATTGTGATAACTTCCCTATAAATCGAACCACTAATCAATTAATTCACAATTTATGTTTATCTGTATATCAGTCGATCACTTGTCGTCTAAGCAAACAGCTATTAACCAACTCCCAACTATTAATATTAGGCTGTGTTCTCACTTTGTCATGACGATAGACAGTTCTACGGTAAATATATCAATAGGCCACGGACACTAAAATCTGAAATACAAAAAGTATTTTCGACTACTCTTTTGTTATGTCCCGGTTATTTTTCCCTGTAGTTATATCTTTTTTTTGGAAGAAACTTTTTACAGTAACTATAGATTTACAACTATTAAGGTGCTATAATGAATTAAAATAGGATCAACTATAATGACGATAATTCGCTCAACAATAAATTACCAGCAAAACATAGTCTAAACGCGGCTTTAATTGTTGCCCTCATCCCTTCCAGTGGTCGCCCCTTCCCCTCCCCCTTCACAGTAAACAGATCATAAACTAAACTATTTGAACACTTCACTAACTGCTATCGGATCCTCTCCCTTTGTTGTCGCGGTTATTTGAAACCGTCAAAGTTGAAGCCGTTAATTTGATTCTCTTAGTTCCTCCTTAATCTTTAGATGTATTTTAAATGTAAATTTTAGCTTCCGTCAGTTTGACGCGTGACACGTGGGAACTGCTCCGAGCATGTATACTAACCTTTCTTAATAAATGTCTAAAATTGAAATATTTCTTCAATTCAAACCCATTAGTTTCTGAGGTCAGCATCAGCATGCTAGCAAACTAACTATTCAGTGCCAGATTATGACCATTTATTTAGGAAAGCTACAGGATACTTATTATTAGAACTGCTCATAAATAGACTCGGCTTAAATCTAAATGTTCAGCGGAAATACAAAGTGAAACCATAAAAACACTTGGCTTATTAAAACTAGTTCTAGAAAATTCCGTAAACTGAAAAGTTCTAAAACAATAAACGTAGACGTCAGCTTCGCTTTTCTGATTAGAAACGGAATTCATTTTATTTCAAACTTGAATTGGAAAAGGAAAGGCCTAACAATACTATAACATACTTACTGGTTAAAACTAAGTCTAAAATGTTTTACTATGCTGAAATCGAACCTTCACCCGTGGATGATAATAGATAGACATATATACTAACTAATCGTCAGATTTCATTAGGTTACTTCTTTAATCTCGCCGCAACTGTAAACGCATAATTAAAAATGCCTAACAAATTAATTAACTTTCTGTTTACCGCAGTGCACTAACAGATTGCAAACTAACCAGTTAAACAAACAACTAGCAACTTAAACCGAGTTCAAACCACTCAACGGACCGCGCAGTTAAGTGCACGTGTTGCAACTTTTAACTTATTTATGCACCGGCCGTTGCTTCATATATTATATACCTTTTACGAACACATAGGTAGAATGAAAGTACAGATGAAATTGAACTAACCCATAAAATTATTAATCTTAGTCAGTCAGTCTCAGGTCTGAATTAACAAGAGTACTGAAAAAGATATTGCAAAAAATAATCAAATTATTGGACAGCACGATACTTCTAAAATATATTTCCCAATAAAAAATCAAATAACAGACATTTTTCCAACATATTTTCAGACTTTAATAATAGTTTAATATATTTCCGTGTCATGCACTGTATTTCGGATCCATTTATAAACATTGTCTATACATATTTTCACACAAAAATGGTACACTGCGAAATGCAGGCAGTTAATTTATCATGCAGAACATACCGATTGGACTAGACTGTACAAAAAGAAAAAAGTATAGCCTTCCCGTTTTCTGGTCACCAATTAAAATGTACCATAGTTTGTCACCTCTTTGAGCTCGCCCTAGAATTCCATTACTCCTTATTTATTATAGCGTTTTATCACGTACAGTGGCCACGACACTACCAAAGAAAATTCAACCTTATTCCTTTGACATAAAGCTTATTGTGACATTAGAAAGCAATTTAATTTACATGCAAATAGCGCTCAGCGATTTATATCAATAGCGTATTGATAAGGGAGAATATTATGATGTACGGTGGGACTCGTAGCGGCGTAGGCGTTCGTAGCAGCTACGTGCGTAGCCGGCGTAGTCCGGTCAATGACGTCACTGTCGTAGTCTGATTTATATTTTTGTTTGTCCCTTTTGGTAGTTTTTTGAGAAGTTTTTATCACATGTGAGTCAATGTGTATGTGACTTATGTAACTTGCTGGTCTGTACAAAGGAAAGTAACGAGTTTGTTTGTTTGTCTGACCATACTTATCTATATTGGCTGAATTAGAAAAAATATTTTTTGTAATAGTCCAGTGGTCAAGGATATTTATAGCCAATGTTTTTTGGCGGGCTTGCTTTCTATAAACGTTAAGCTTTTAGACTTAAATTCACATTTAGCGCTTTGTTATTAATTATTAACATTAACAGTGTAAATAGGCTATCAAATAAATAAAAAATACCCCATCTGATACCGGTCCAATATCTGACCGTTGTTATGTGCGCACTTATTACGCGCCTGATCAAAAAGTAACAAAAGTGTACTAAAAAGTCTGCAGTGTTCAGATACTTTAAAACGATATGAACGCTCATACTATCAACATGTAAGCTCAAATATCAAAGGCAACTATCAATTATACACAGGTACAGGAAAAAGCACGGAAGATGATGATACAGGTAAAACCGCGAAACACACCTAGTCTTCAAACCCCCAAGTTTTCCGCTCACACACAAAGTTATGAGCACAAGTAAACTGTAAGTTAGTTTGTAACAAACGAGGACAGACTCGGTTTAATTAGAGCCTACCTATGTTACAGTTAATTTCACCGACTGATACGAAGTTCATCAAGTACCTGATAATACCTTCAGGAGAAACATTTCAGCTGTAGGTATTACTTTCACTGAAATAGAGTGAAAGTAAAATGTAGAAAATAATTTCTAGCTTCACATTTGTTTAATTTTGTTTTTTGAACGCTTTAATCTTGGAAACTACTGGACTGATTTTAGAAATATTTGGTAGGAAAGTTTTAAATAGCTTTTTATCTGGAGTAGCTCCTGAAGGAAGCAGTTAAACCGCTAGTGGAAGGCAATTTTATTGGTAAGTAGCGGAAGACTGACTGGTTTTAAGTATGTAAATAAATGGAGATGTAGAACTATTTATGAACTACGAAAATGATGCATCTTTATAACATGAAAGTTTTTATAAAAAAATACACTATCACCGTGACACCTAGCAAGAAAATAGTCAAAAATACATATTTAAAAATTTAAAAATGTATAAGTTTCCACTAATCACAAAGAGTCATGTCAGTTAGGGTGCGTCTACACGGTGCAAATAGCTTGCGCATGTTGAGGCACATGCGCAGGTTACATGCATTTTACAAACGCGCGGGACCAGCGACTCGCGCATGTAACAAAGCAAAATCAAATTATAAATTTAAAAAAACCCCCGACCCAAAAAAAGTACGCAATAATTATGACAAAAGGTTAAAAACGCTAAACCCTATAAAAAACAAAAAATAACTTTTAACACTACGTAAACTAAATTTTGTCGTGTCGGGAGACCGCTCTAATTCATTACTTTAGATACGTGTTTTTTTTTTAAACGAATGTTGTAATTAGGTAAGTATCATTTGATTTATGAAAGTATTTATGAAGGTAAAAAGCGGTCCCCCGACACGTCAAAATTTAGTTTACGTAGTGTTAAAAGTTATTTTTTGTTTTTTATAGGGTTTAGCGTTTTTAACCTTTTGTCATAATTATTGCGTACTTTTTTTGGGTCGGGGGTTTTTTTAAATTTATAATTTGATTTTATTTCATGCTTTTTAAAGGAGCTCCTTAAATTTTCCTTCTTTCATTTAATTTATTTTATCTTAAGATGGGGTCGCTGTATGCGATCTTGGCCAAAGGAAGCTGTTTAACAATCCTCATGACAAACTGGCTCTGGGAGAATTGCACAGATTGAGAAACAATAAAGATTAACCTTTGGACATTCTAGATCTTCAGCAAAAATATAAATCGGTTTATCCGTTTCATTCCGGCATTCCAGGGTTTCATCCGCCACATCCCATTTCCAGCATCAGGTTCTCGTCAATCAGAAACATGAAGAGAACTCGTCAAGACAAATTCAACGAGCCCAAACTCGATGGGTTTACTAAAAGGCAGTTCAGGGTTACGTCTCCTACCTTCGTGCCCTAACAGCAGACCAGCTCAGTGGTTCCAAAAGACATTAGTGTTTCAAATTTCAGATCCCACATATACTTGCAAGTAAACTGAGCGTGTAACATTCCTATCACATCTAGCAAACGAGCTGATGACCTTGAAGACCTGAACCGATTTCCACCAAACATAGCTAAGAACACTCCCGACTGACATACCTTTTAAACAAAAAAAACCGCATTACAATCGGATCATCCGTTTGGGAGCTACGATGCCACATACACACACACACACACACACAGACACGTCAAACTTATAACACCCCGTCGTCTTTGCGTCGGGGGTTAAAAATACTCATCCGCGCGCTCTTATCACTTGCGCATGTTAACTTGCTCCAGCTACATGCACCGTGTAGATGCACCCTTACTTATACCCTCTCTATGTTTACTACGTAAAAACCTCCAAGGACCAGTTTCTTCTGTGGTCCTTCGACAAGGACCAGTTTGTTAGGCCAGCACTAACAGTTTGGTCCTTCAAGCCACAAGGCGTATGTTTGTTGATTGCATTTCGAGGGCGGGGACGATAGAAGCCCGATATTTCTATATATCGATAGAAGGATACACTGGCTTTAGATAGAGGCTTTGATGTAAAACTCAGCTTGGGTATCGGGTATAAAATTGATTTTATATACGGTAGTGCTGCAGTGTAGAAAATGCGATTTTTAAATTCTATGGTTTGTTGTAGTTGTTTTGCTGTCTATGCTTGCAATACAATAATTAACAAATAAACTTTTATTTTACTGTAACTATGACTTTCTATGCAATTTGTATGGAAATGCGAATAATTACGTCTCAGAATTTTCATATCGAGTTGTGTATTTATGTTGTTTGTATCAATAAAATTAAGAAAAAAAACGTCATGACGATATTGTTAATCTAAATTAGCACAATAAAAGATATCTTTTTATCGAATTATACTAACGATAACATGCAGCATTGAGGATCATAGTAAGTAGTCGTTATCGATCCTGAGATTTGCTCAACCCCACGTCAGCAACAAGCTGGCTTGTGGTCATCAATTGACCAGATGCAGCAGGTGCCATAATACTGTGACCACATGTTACGTAACTACTGCCATATACGACATGAATGTTAACTGTGCCTTACGGGTCTGCGTCAGGACCACCGTCACAAATCACCGATCCTCTCGAAATACATAAAGAGAGTTGCTACCTAAGTGCTACCAGCTACCATTAGTTGCTACCAATTGCTACCCTCGTGGTTTTGAAGATATTCAGCATCCTAAGGTGACAGCCATTCTGATATCAGGATGGCTGTCACTTTACCCAGTGTGAAGAAACGGCGCAAAAGTATTGAGTTTTTTTTTTCACCCAGAGTTGCTACATAATTGCTACCCTCCAGAATTAAATTTTAGACCAAATCGATTCCGTGGATAAAAAGATATAAAAAAAATGAGTTTTTGCAAAAGCTATTAAACCACGCATACATATGTATTGTAAAATATACCATTGGATACAATGGTATTACTCGCTGAGGAAGACATTTACCTAAATAACAACCCATGGACTCTCCAGGACATATCTTAATTGTTTCAGAGTTTACTGTTTACTCAATCAAAGTTACTTTCCTTATTTTATCTCATTGTATCAATTATTATCGCACATGTATATTCCAGGTTTATTTTATCATCTCGATCGATACTTAATATACATAGATATAGACGTTGTTAAGTAGTATCTTAGGCAGTAATGTGGTTACATTAAGACGCGGGATTAACCGCGGTAAACACCCTGTAAACCAGTAACACCTATGAAATTAACATAATTACGAACTTACCCGTTGTCTTCAAACTTCTGTTCACGCAGTTACACACACACACACTCATATATGTATGTAGTTACCACATATTGTAGTTACTTAGTACTTAAGATTCACACCTTAGACACTTGTGTGAGAGTTTAAACTCAGTCATTGTTCACTAGACACATTAAGCAATCATTTTGTATGCCATCACAATACTCTTAGCGGTTTTTGCGATATATTTGTTGGTACTTACGGTCAGCGTGAAAAAAAGATGAACAAAAATACATTTCCAAAAGTGCCACACAACGTAAACAACGTAAAATTTCATTTAAATCATAACTTCTAAAAAGTTGATGAATATTCTGGTGGATTATCAACTATACGCTATTAAGCACTTTTAAAAATGTGGATTTGTGCACCTTTTTTTAACGCTGACCGTACCTTAGTAATGGCTTAGTTATACCGCTTCATCAATATTTCAGCACTTTATTTCACTTCACTAATTTATAAAATAAAAGTTCGTTTAATAAATAAAATTGAACTCAATAGTTTTGCCTCACGTAGGGGATTAAAACAAGGATTATAAACTTTCGTATTGAGGGTAAAATATTAATAAATAATAGCGATAAAATCATAAGTTTCAAATGGCGATGAAAACGGTTCATGTTGTGATGAAAATAGTTTTTGAAATTAAGGGTTCAAATAGTAGACACAGGTGTTTTATTTCATGATAGTGGTAACCTATATTTGTGGGCGTATTTATGTATTTCTTTGTTATGCGTAAGCTCGGGTTTGCTCAGTATTGGCCAAGTCGTTGCGTCAAACAAAATGTGCATATGTATCTTTATGACACAAGTGTGTTAAGAGTTTATTTTAGTGTTCACATGTTAGTTTGAATATTGAGTATAAGAAAAGATAAGCAATTAAACTAAATCGGAACTTCAAGTGACCCAAAGGCTGGTTTTTATTTTGATCAATAATTAAGCATGCCATCCAACGTGGCAATGCTGCCAGCCTCCTGGATACACTCCCGGTGAGCAGCGATGAGGAGGAGTATTTTGATGCAATTTTTTAAATATTTATAGTAGGTAATAAGTTAGTTGTATGTATGTTCATTATTAAGATTATGTAAAAAAATATTTATAAATAAAAAACCGGAACTAAAACGGCCTCACTGTTTAATATAGATGCTACTCTTTGCTACTAACTATTTCACAGGCGCAGACAGAAAGCAACAAATTGATTCGCTTCACAATACAACAAGCTTGCGTGAGTGGTTTCACTTGCTTCCTGAATGTAAAGCCATGAAATTTTAAACTCTGATGTATGAACTATGTTACTGCCAAGTTTCATCAAAATCAGATCAGCCGTTTGCGCGTGATGGAGTAACGAACAAACACACAAACTGACGAGACACATTTTCAATTTGATAGTATGTGTGACAGTGATTGGTGGGAAAGAAAAATATTAATAGTCTACAGTACAAAACTGGCATCACCCGGGATTCCTAGTAGGATTCCCTTCAACAGGTAGCTGTTACATTCTGATATAACTGAGTACTCCTATTAGTTAGTAGACAGTTGGTATTTTGTTTTTTTTACTTAAGCAATGGTTGCTTATTCAAACTGTTATATAGTTATTGCAGTTTTTGAGAATAATATTACGTGTGTCTTATGACTGGAAAAGAGAAAAATGCTTTATACTGCCTTCGGATTTTTAAAGAAAAATTGTGGATATTTTCTGTTTATTTAATTTTTAATGTTGATGAGTTCGCGTTAATTATGGGGCAGTAGCATTTAAATAAAAATCATTTTCTTGCCGTTCTCTCCTTGAAATGTTCTGTTGGAAGCAATCGACGGCAACACAGCAAACATTTTTCATGATTCCTCATTATTGGATTTCAGTTAACTCAATTACTTCCTGATCAATTATTTTTAACACCAACAAATATATCACCGATCAAAAAACTAAAAAAAAAGGCATTACAGGCAAAACTTTACAACAAAAAAAAACTGTCAAACCAAAAAAAAATAAACGAAAAAGTTCTCTTGATCAACCGAAAAATTAACACAAATTCAATCAAAGATATTAAGTTTTAACACCGATAATCACCGGTCCGGCGGCAACACGGTCCGGGAACGACACGTTCGCGCGACGGTCCCGACGCGACTGGCGCCGGCATACCGCCGTCCTACTAACTCTGTCTTCAGTTATAGGATTACAGATCCTTGAAGCTGTATTTTGCACAAATAGAGAGGGAAGTGAGTACAAAATAATAAATGTGTATAAAGAATTTGAATTTTTGTCGTATGATAGATAGATAGATAGATATACTTTATTATGTACACCAATTTTAAAATTTTGATCTTAATCTAGTTAAAGTAGGTGACATAATGGGCGGTCTTATCGTATATTGTAAATATAGCGAAAGGATGAGATATTTTTCCTTGTATCTTTTGGATAGTCATTTCATCAGTGAAAATGAAATCACACTCTAAATGATTATTATTGAACTCTCAGGAACTTCTGGTCCGATTTGAAAAAATATTTCGGTATTAGATAGCCCAATTAATCAGGAAGGCTACAGGCTACTTTTTATATAGATGCGCGAATTAATTACCACGGGACGAGGGTGAAACTGCAAGTCGAAGAGGAATTCAAAATAGTTACTATATTTATATGTAATGAAGTTAGGTTTTTTAAACTTTCTCACTAAATCAATACAGAATTCTCTCCTAAAGATCAACAGCCTTTTTTTTTCTGTCACGTTCCACATTAATCTGTCTCCAATAGCTAACTAAACAATAACATAAAGTTATTTTTTCCGTTTAGTTGGTTAACGACAGTTTCAGACTTGTGTCATAAATATCTTTCTCCAGTCGACTGTTTTGTCGCGTTACAAAAATTTTATTACGGGAGCGAAGAACCAATGAGTTTTGAGGCTACTGTTTTTGTTCTATAATTCTAAATTTCACTTTTAATATTTTGTTTTGAGTGGGCTTATTTCATTATTCAGACAAAACTATTTCATAATAATTAACAACTATATAGGTAAAGGATCCATTTGGTCTTCAGGTTCAATTTTTATAATAGGACAATTCAGGATTAATAAATTAAAAAAACACCAACTACCACTCTGATTGCTGGGTGCAGCATATAATATTATTTACAGCTTGACGATATTGTAAATGTACATTAGAGTATGTATTTATAATCAGCTATAGTTATAGTTAACTTAGTAGCTTATAGTTAGCTGCCTTTGAACCTTTTCTATGCCAGCACAATAATATATTTTTCATCCCACCATCTCGGAAAGAGTAGTTTTACCCTTTGATATCTGAGCGCAAAAGTTGTTTTTATCCTCTAGAGCGGCAAAGTGATTTGAATTTAGAACATCGTGTACAATACTCCATTTGTGACAATCTTGATAAGACTTTTCAAACAAATACATATTAAACAAATAAAATAAAATAATATAATTATTAAATTAATTAAGTAATTTTTATTATTGTTTTTACATAGATTTCTAACCTCATTTCATTTTTAAACCGAGTTTTTAAATAATAGTTATTTGTTATACAAGAGTGCAAAGTTGCTTTTTAACCGCGGGCTCAATTTTGATGACCGAGCAAGCGAAGGATTCTAAATTTGAAACACTCGCTACGCTCGTGTTTCAAAAATTAGAATCCTGAGCGATAGCGAGGGAATCAAATGAGCACAAGGTGAAAAATCTTTGCACTCGAGTGCAACACGTAACTTTTCATCCCACCTCATCGAGGAAATGACTAAATGCAAAAAAAATTATAATGAGTAGACGGCTCACCTCCAGCAGTGAAAACTACGAGAAGAAGAAGGAATAAAAATACGTTTGCAATCAATATAATTTAATTTTAGTTTGGGTATTAACTACTACATTATACTGCAGGCTAATTTATTAATCTTAACAAATGATGATTAGAAATTAAGAAAAATTGAATTTAACGTTGTTACAGTTAGTTATGTGGAGTGTAATATTTTTGTTTTTGTTCGGTACTGTAATGTAGGTGGTAGAGACTTGTGTAGTATTATTATTGTTTTTTGGTAAGTTATCTGTATCACTTAATATTTCTACAGATTCATTAGATTCCTTTGGCGTAAATGTGTGCGAGAGAGGGCGAAGGCTAGATGTTTCGTACCGGCTCATTGTTGATGTGGAAGGGCCAGTCCAAGGATCTGACAAAGGCTTGTTCAGTGTAATGGCTCCCACGATGCCTTTACATATTTTAGACTTATTTTCGATAGAATCCTCTATATATCCTTCTACTACCGCATTAGACTTCCAGCCTCCATGACGCTTAAGAGACAGAAGATCAGCTCCTGAATCGGCCAAAAGTGTGGCTGAAGTTCGTCGGAAACAATGACCCGTGTACAGTTGAGGTTCTGGGAGTTCGAGAAATGTCGCTATTTCTCGTGGGATACTGCCAATTTTATTAGAACCCATAGGCTGTCGAACACACTTTCCGTTGCGATATTGTAGAAAAAATCGATTGGTTGGAGTGTTAAGAGGGCGTAAAGCTTTGTATTTCTCTACAATCGCTGCGCACTCCTTGCGAATGACGAAGTTGCGGTCTCTTTTGGTCTTTGTATTCGTTAAGTGTATCAATAACAATTCATCCGAATGTTTCTCAATATTTGTGACATTAAGCAGTGTTAGTTCATTTGTTCTACATGCTCCGTTTATGCCAATAATAAGAACAACGTGTAAAGAATAGAGTATTTAAGTAGTAGATAATGAAAATTAATTACATTAATATGCATGCATGCTTATGCCAACTACATTAATAATAATACCTACTGAATGTTCACTTACTTTTGCCGCCAAATACATGGAATCTGGTGCATTGTTAACAAACTTTTCTATTTCGGATGCTGTGAAAACTTTCGATTTTTTTGGTTGATGACCAGATGAGGCTCTTTTTAAAAATGCCAGTAACTTAGTATATGTTTCGATATTAATATCTTTTTTCATCTTAATCGTTGCTTTTAGCATTGAGTAAGTACTCCATAGTGTGCTAGATTTCCTCGTCTTATATAATTCAACAAAACATGCAAGCAAAACGTTTTCTGAAAATGTTTTGGCACCTTTAGCTATTCGCCATGTATTGAACATTTCATATTGTTTCAAATACTTCTCGCGTGATTGTTGAGGGAGAAAGGTCATCTGTACATTATTGACAGTTTTGATCAATTCTGTCGGCGTCAAATATATGTCGTCGTCGACACGTGTTACTAAAATCACTCGTTTTAATATTAGAATATGTTTTCACTTTTAAACAATATGACGTAAAAAGAAATTAGCGCGCGCAACGCAAATTAAGAAAAAAAGTACCAAGGTTTTCTGAATTCAAAAATGTTGATGACGGGCTGTGTTCCGAAGCTAGTGCTCAGGACATTACGTCAACTTGTATCACCGTAGCACTCCGTACAATAAGGCGTTGATTCGTGAGCTCATTAACACTAGGCAGTATACTGAGTTTAATTTCGGAACACAGCCGAATTCACAAACTCAGTCCACATGACGTTCTAAATTCAAATCACTTTGCCGCTCTAGAGGATAAAATGGGCTTTTGCGCTCAGATATCAAAGAGTAAAAATACCCTTTCCGAGATGGTGGGATGAAAATGAACTTTAATAGGTATGGTTACGCGGGAAACGCAATATGGTTCGTAAAGATGCGAAAAAAATTGAAAAAAACTGGTGATTGCAAATGCGACGGGAAAATCGGCATACTGCGGGCGACACAAAACAAGAAAGTATGCCTAAAGGAAAGGAGCACAGTACCTGTTGTCTTCTACGGCGATTTCTTGTACGAGGAGCACTGCCACAAATAAAGTTCAACACAAATCACACCAATTTTCCACTCAATATCGATTTTTTTATCGGAGAGAGACGTGAGCTCTCGCGCGCGTTGTCAGCCATTTTTTTTGTTTTTTATGTTGCACACACGACTGAAGGGCGCTAGTGTCGCCTCTCGCTCCAACGAATGCGTTGAGGTATGTGCGGGAAAAGGAAGGGAATAGGATTGCAAACACCAGTGAAATTACCAATATAACAAATTATGAGTATGAAAATTACCGCGCAACCAAGGTACTTCTTTTTAATTTGGCACTCATACGAGGGTCAAACTGAAATGTCTTAGAACTGGCCACTTATAAACAATCTAATAAAAAAATAATTCTAAAATTTGAAAATAGAACTCTTTGCCAATATTACTGAGTATATAATTTAATTCATTTGTCATTTGTTTTACGATTTGGCGGCAAATTTAAAATTGTCTGTGTCACGTCAACATGAATTTAACACGAGAAAATTTTCGTGCAATGATTTTTTATGACTTTCGATGTCATTTAAGTCAACAAGAAAGTTATGATAGACTACGATTGGCCTTTCACGATGAAGCGTCATCTAGTGCGACTGTTTACAACTGGTTTAATGAGTTTAAACGTGGTCGCACTAATCTCACTGATGATTTACGTGAGGGACGGCCTTCTACGGCGACGACTGAAGATAACATCTGTGTTGTGCGGCGTATGATAGAGACTGACAAAAGAGTGACCTATCAGCAGATTCGGACAAGCTTAGGCATCGTTATGAGTCAAGTGCACAAAATCCTCCACGAACATTAAGCGGTCAGGAAGCTTTGCGCCTGGTGGATACCTCATAATTTGACTGAGGCTCAAAAACTCCATCGTGTGGATTGGTGCCGTAAAATGATTGAAAGATTTAACGGAGGTGACTCAAATGCTGTGTTCGACGAACTAACACTACAATAAAACATATAATAAAACTAATAACTGGCTAATGTAATCAGTTTCTGATTTTCTAAAAACTTTCAGTTTGATCCTCGTATGTGCGCGCCATTTTGTTTTTTTGAATTTAGTAATTTCCTCGATGAGGTGGGATGAAAAGTTACGTGTTGCACGCGAGTGCAAAGATTTTTTACCTTGTGCTCTTTTGATTCCCTCGCTATCGCTCAGGATTCTAATTATTGAAACACGAGCGTAATCCTTCGCTTGCTCGGTCATCAAAATTGAGCCCGCGGTTAAAAAGCAACTTTGCACTCTTGTATAACAAATAACTTTGGCCTACTATTGGTCCTAAGTATTTAACACGCTGACCTCAAACAAACGTGCATTGCAGAATTCATTTTACTTGTCATCTCGCGCCCACATTCCTCCTCTATACATATAGATATAGACTGGGTAACCTCCCCTTTGTCCTCTAAGTAATAGAGTCAGTCAGATTACCAACTCTGTTCGTGACGGTCGCTCTGATAATATCCTTGCTAGGTAGGTATATTGTAAATGCGAAACTTTGTTTGTTTGTGAAGCTGTCACGCAAAAACTGCTGTAACCTTTGGATAAAATTTGGTGAAGAGCTATATGATATATGATCAGTGACCATCTTTGGCAGTCATAAGCCAGATCAACTGACAACTATTTTTAACAAGGGGTATCGGTTATCCCAGTAACTGTATCGAGGAGATCAGATTGGCAATCACTCCATATAAAACACTGGTACTCAGCTGCATAAGGATAGACTGTAAGCTAACCATAACATAATTGGAAATAGCCTAGGCAGATAATGAAACATATACATACCTACATACGTTTCGAACCTGTAATAGGTCTATATGACTTTTTTGACTTTGGTAGGTTTGGTAGGACATGTAGAAACTTAGTATTACGTTCCCCAAAGTAACTATTCTCTATGTACAAAGTCCAGCGTAAAATTTAGTAGGTATCATTTTGTACTATAATAAAGTACACTTATAGGTATTATAGCCTCCTTTTCCCCTAATTATTTCTTCGTCGAAATACAGCGTAAAATACGCGCCGTTCGGAGCACAATGGCCGACAATCACGAACACTTGAGACCGCTTCCGTTCCGAGTTACATAATTAGGTTATAAACTTACTTATAGCTGACTTATTTGACTTCAGTGAGTATTTCCAGGGTGTCCTCAAATGGGGACATGAAAGGGCTATCTATACTAATATAATAAAGAGGAACGTTTTATGTTTGTTTGTACCGTGAACGATCCGAAACTGATAAACCGATTTGAAAAATTCTTTCACTATTAAAAGCTACACTCTTCCCTAGTAATATAGGGTATATTTTATCCCGATACAGGCAGTAAATCGCATGAGACACGGTTGAAACCGTTGGAAAACGGCTAATAAATAAAAAAAAATTTGGTCCTTAGTTTCAGAGACACTCGGTATTTGTAAGTTTATTTTTATCTTTTTGGTTATGTTGTGAGACCCTTTTTGGGTTTAACCCGTGGCTCCGAATCTGATGCTCAGTAACTCTCTCTTAATAAGGCAAAAGTTATTAATAGAACTCCTTTTAATAACCACAAACGCATCTCGTAAGAAAAACTGTACGGATGGAAAGTAGATAAAAATATAGACAAGAACTAAAACCCCGATAAATGGGCTAATGATTTGAAAGATTTTTTCAAAACGGACCATTTCTTAATGAAATTAGCGCGGTCAAACGAGCAAACAGAATAAAAGGCGTAGATTTTTCAACCGGATGCGTGAAGTAGTTCCCTCGGGATGCAGGTGAAACCGCGACAAACAGCTAGTTTTCAATAATCTGATATTCAAAAAAATACTAAAATAACCGCGTTGATTGGCATGCCACTAGTGAAGCTATTAATGATCGTCCGCTTTTGTTACAAAATAATGAGGGACTCTGTGGGGTGCGGGGTGCGGGAGGGGGGGGAGGGGGAGCTGTAATACGATGCCCCGTGATGGACAGATGGGTACATTTACTGCATTCGTAGTGTGTGATGCAGAAAAACCGGCCAAGTGCGAGTCAGACTCGCGCACGAAGGGTTCCGTAAATAATGGTTATTTAAAAGTGAGCAAAAAATCACGTTTGTTGTATGGGAGCACCCCAAAATATTTATTTTATTCTAGTTTTCAGTATTTGTTGTTATAGCGGCAACAAAAATTCATCACCTGTGAAAATTTCAGCTCTCTAACTGTGACGGTTCATGACATACAGCCTGGTGACAGGCGAACGGAAGGACGGACAGAGGAGCGAAAACAATAGGGTCCCGTTTTATCCTTTGGGTACGGAACCCTAAAAATTTGGCAAATGATGGTGGGGTTTAAGTACTAAATAGTCTTGAAGTGATGTTCGGCTAGTTCATACAGTACCGGTCTCTCAAGTAGGTACAAGTGTGTGGGCCCAATTCCTGCAAGTGTAGACTTCGGTTGTGCTTGACGCGGTTGGTCCTTGGATGGGTGACCATCTTGTCGTGACGAGTTCTTCTGTGTATAGACTGCTCGGTGACAGCTGTCATTTGTATATCCTTGGCTGTCGTTAGGGATAGCGGGATAGTCAGAAGCCAGTAAATCTGACTACCAGTCTTACCAAGGGGTATCGGGTTGCCCAGATAACTGAGTTGAGGAGGTCAGATAGATAGTCGCTCCTTGTAAAACACTGGTACTCAGCTGCAACCGGTTAGACTGGAAGCTAACCCCAACACACTTGGGAAAAGGCTCGGGAGATGACAGAATCGGGCATAGATGTAAATAAGACAAGAAACATACAACGTCAATTTATTTATTTTAAATTTTTCATAAGACATAGACAGTCAACAATGTGCGTGAGTATACTTTGAAAATAATAGTGCTGTTATTATATTGTCTGAGTAGATAATAATAATATTCTTGTCTTAGAATACTTTCATCTCCGGTACTTTGAGACAAACACAACTTCATAAACGTTGGGTACAAACCACTTTAAGTTTTACAACGTAAGACAATTTTCGTGAAGAGAAATTATGAAATTAAGTAAAACATACAACCTAATGTAATATTTTAAAATATTATACAAGTTATCAAGTTTAATAATTTGTCTTCACTTTAAATTACTGCCCTTAATAATGTATGAAATTATATACTGTTCTAAAATACCTCAGATACGTTAAAGCGAGATTCCACCAATGTGTTTCACTGTGCGCACAGTAGGTAATGTTAGAAATAGTAACAAATTAAGTGCTACATGTCCACGAAATTGAAACTGAAAAAAATATTATTCATTATTCACTTTTAATATACTGTCATCTTCATGGAGTATAAAATAGCTAGCGGAGGTGCCATACCAGAAAATCGCCGACGAGGAACGTTACTGTTTTAACCCTTATAAGCCTTCTTTATCTCAAAGCATCCAAACGCCTCGTTAGTTCGCTTGTAACAATCGTTTTGGTTATGCCCACCGTACGAATTTGACCTAAAAGAAGGCACCTGACCTACGTGCATTATGGCATCTCCACTCATCTTTTCGTACTCCGGCTCCGTGGCCATTTTCAAATTCTGTGAAGTCGACCCACTGGGCGACGCGACGTTCGCAGTTAACCTTCCACAAACTACTGGTTTCTTTTCTCTATGGCTTGTTTATGCTTTGTGTCTGAATTTCTATACGGGTCACCGAATCCTTTCTAAACCAAGGTTTTTTTTAAAGTTCTAGTTTATAAACGAGAACTTTGTAACGTCTTTATGAGTGATAGTTTACTTTATTATGTATGTTAACTCACTCAAACGATGGATGACTATTCACATCTGAGAAAGCCGTCATCTCAGATGTGAATGGTCATCCATCATGGCTAAGATAAAGTAAACTTTAAGCATTTTATCACATTTTTAAGGCGGATCACACACTACTACTTGGTGTCGTTGACCGTGACTAAAATTATGCCCGCTATCCTATAAAATAGATTTCTGACATAATCTACTACAGAATTGTACTAGTCTGTCTCTCTTTTCTCATGACTCAGAAGTTCCATAGTTATGTCAAGATAAATATTTTCTTAAAGCAGACAATATGACAATATATATTTTGGACAATGTGTGATCCACCTTATGTCAAACACATCCTTCACAAAGCACAGGCAACCGCACATCAACCTACGACTATCTATGAAATAATTTGCAACCTTAATAGATTTTCAACTTTACCACAATAGTAGATATAGTAAGTTAATGTTAGATTGGTTTTGTCATTTGTCGTTTTGTTGATGTGCTGTCTGCACCATTGAAAATTCCACATGTTTCCACATCACCCGCTGCATATGCAATACGTGTGTTTAAGACTAAGTATGCGCGATCGGTAGATGAGCGTCGCGTATCTGTCGCGCGAGCCACGCGACGCCGTCGGCAAGCCCGGCGCCCGATAGCGCACACGACGCGCAAATGTGCCAAGGCTTGTCCGAGATACGCTCTAGGCCTAGTGCTGAAATGATAATAAAAAATGTATAAGCTTAAACTGTAATGCAGCGGGATTGTTCGAAAGAGAAAAAAAGGCCTACGAAGGAACATGATGGGTTTTTAGTCAGTAAGAGTCTCGACACTCCCTCTCGGCTGCTAATCCACAGCGGGAGGAGTCGTTTGATGATTTCCCATAAAAAAAGGTAAACTGTAATGAGAACTACGCTAATATTATAAAGAGGAAAGATTAAATTGTTTATTTGACATGAAGGCTCCGAAACTACTTGACCGATTTGAAAAAATATTTCACTATTAGCTATATAGCTACATTATTATGGACATGTGCTACATTTTGTCCAGCTACGGGCAGTAGTATGAAATAACTAGCTATTCCCCGCTGTTTCACTCGTGTCTCGAGTTGTTTATTTCCCGCATCTGGATAAAAAGTAGCCTATGGCCCTTTCTTAGGTTGTAGTGTAACGTCGCAGTCAAATAAACAACTTTGATTATAAGGTTCCGTTCACATAGACCGGCTCGGAGAGGAGAGCAAATTCTTAACACGTTGAAAACTGAGTTCTTAGTATTTGTAGTAAGGTTTATTTTTGCACGTGCACTGCTTTTGTCAATAAGAATGCTTGGTGTAAAATAATAAGAGGAGCTGACCGGCTCCGATCGCATAATTTTTCTCGACATTTGGCTCCGATTGCATGCTCTTTATTGCTCGCGCAGCCGTTCGGCTCCGGTCTGTGTGAAAACAAAAATGCGCGCCGATGCTCTCCGAGCCGGTCTGTGTGAACGGCTAGCTGTTTGATTGAACGCCTATTTCAACATAATTAAGCAGAGTCTAGAAATTAGTACAAACCTGCAGCAACCTGCATGGGTGCAAGCGAGTGTGGTGCATCGCTCTTATTGGCGAACACCAGCAGTGGTACCCGTCTGCCGAACATGTCAGGGTGCGCAAGGAGCAGCTCCAACTCCTCACGAGCCACCACTGGAACCAGAGGAGAGAAATCAGGAGACAGTTAACTGTGTCTTTAATGAAGAAAGCGTTGGTATATTTATCTATACTAATATCATAAAGAGGAAAACTTTGTTTGTTTGTTTGGTTGTAATAGATAAACTCAAAAACTACTGGACCGATTTTAAATATTCTTTCACGATTATTTTATCCCGGTGCGGGCAGTAGCTCCCACGGGACGCGGGTGAAACGGCGGGAAAACGGCTAGTTATTTGATAAAACAAATAATGTATACTTTATTTAAATAATATAATTTTGCTTATCATGCATCGTACTTTATTTAATAAATAGATCATTATTTATTCATCGCGTGTTAGATAATCGGGACAGATTTTTAATTGACTGTCTCATATTTCTATTTTTGAGGGCCTAGTAATTTTGAACCTGTACATTTACCCTTTAATTATGTAAATAAAAACTTGAAATGAATATCTCTAAAACATCATAAACATAGTAAATAAAAATCTTAAACTACGTAATTCTCAGTGCAAATAACCTGACCTATTTTACAGCCACCAAGAGACCCACCGACTAATTTCAAAAAAATATTCCCTAAACTGACAATCTTTTATAGCCAATATAGTCTAACGTAAATACTAACCAAGACGGAGATGATCAGCAGAATCCACAACGAAAATAATAGCGTGCGCGCGCCGGTAATGACGTTCCCACAACGCGCGGTGACGCGGCGCTCCCGACACGTCCCATGCGCTGAATGATACCCCACCACCTGGGAGGAACGTGAATCACATAATAAACAGGGCATAACCATAAACAGGACCAGGACATCCGCATCATCATGATCCTGTGGGTCAGTCTAAGTAAGTAAGACTCCAAGTAATCCCAGATCGTCGCAGAGAGCATAATTGCGACGGACAACATGACTACTCTCTACTACAGTTATCCTCACTCTTCTACACATTACTATTTACGTGGAGTGTTAGTCCTTTTTCACTCTCACCTACATATGTCTGTACTGCTACTGCCTGAAGACTTGCGATATACACTAGCCAGGGATGTTATCAGTCTTAAACTAGGCGCAAAATACATATATATCTACATATACGTAATGTTTTGATAGCTTCGTCAGTAGTTCAAACACTGCCGAGTGCAAGAGTTGGAATCCGTGACAGTACAAAAGTGAATTTTCAAAAGCAAAATAATTTATATTCCATGTGGATCTTGGGTACCGTTGAATGAATTTATGAAAACCTTCCTCTTGTGCGAACACGAGAGGCCAGGTGTGATAATAAATAGGCCGATAATAGTAATACATACTAGTGAAATGCTCCTGCTGTTGAGCCACAGTTGGTGCAGCATGCTGTGTGCGCTGCTCCGGAGGTCTGAGAGCATTGAGGAGTGTACTCTTGCCGCTGTTGTCCAGCCCCAGTACTAGGACCGTCACCTCGGCGCGTCCCCGACCCAGCCACACTGACAACTTGTCTAGAAGACCCATTTCTGAAAGTATAATCACAGCTGATTATTATGAGCACTAAATGTTATTTTATTATGAGCACTAAATGTTATTTTATATTTTATAAATGTTTATTTTCCCTGAGTACTTCTGATATAGAAAGTATGAGGTATGTAAAAGTAAGGCAATCATGACATGTGAAATGCTGGTTAAACTGGAAACCGACCCCTATAATTATAAAAAGGCCAAGCAGACTATTATTATAGCGAAATTGATACATATAGGTATGTAGCTGTTATCAAGGTATGTATATCACTAACAAGGTATCATTCTTATATTTTTATTAAAATTTCACTTCTGATCCATAGGTACTTACATTACATAATTCTCTGACTTCAAGGACAAATATTTCAAAATCGACGCAATGCATTAATTTGTAATCGATACCAAATACATTACAGGATAACATCACTTAAGTACATTATATAGTATAAGAAACTTACCTGGTTTTATTCCTCACTACATCACATATCTTTAAATTTACACATGTACTAACAACACATAGGTATAGTGTGGGCCAATTATCGATAATATAGTTGTAATAATATCACAGACCGCAAGCAATTAATGCAGTTCAGAGATCAAGACAAATTAGCCGACTATCGATGTCACTGGTTGCCATGGTTACGGGGTACACAACACTAGTGGCTGGTGTGGTAGTGCGTGAAAGTTTAGGTTTATAAAATTTGTAATCCGAGAAATGGGGGACAAGAATTTTTGAAATGAATTGGTTTATGATACTAAAAAAAACTGATTCAGGGGCTTAAAGGATCGTTTTTTCTTATGAAAGAATCGCTAAATTTCAAACATGTAGAAGGAGTTTAATTAGGAAACGAAGTTTCACTGTTTTCGTTCAGCTTTATATTGTAGTTGGAATGGATGTTCTTATTTAAGAAAATATTAATGCATTTACCTAAATAATTTTATACTTTTTCTAAAGAGTGAAATTAAAGTTAGTGCACTTTAAAATATATTTATTATGAAAAGTCTAATTTACATTTTAATTTCATTCTTATTTTTACACGAGTATTTAAAGCTATGAGCCGCAATCCTGAATCAACTTTCATTAAAATAAACGTTATGTCCTTTCTCATAGTTCGATATACCTTTCCTTGGGTTAATCACAAACACTATTTTTTGGCCACAATCACATTTTAGTACAAAAACTCTTATTATCACATCCTTCAGTGACCACACTATCACAACTAGTTTTAGGGGGACACAATACATCATATATTTCATCGGGAGTCAATCCTTTTGTCTCGGGCAGCGCGTACGCAGCGAATAGTGTTAGCGCTAATGTTAGCGCTAGCCGCTGGAAGACTGAAATTAAAGTTGTTGTACTTTAAAATATATTTATTTTAAAAAATCTAATTTACATTTTAATTTCATTCTTATTTGTATACGAGTATTTAAAGCTATGATCCACGTTCCTTGATTCACTTTCACTTGTCCCTTCCTGACCCTTCTCACTGTTCGGTCTACCTTCCCTAGGTTAACCACACACACATTTTAAATTCGGTCACAATCACATTTTAGTACAAAAACTCTTATTATCACAGCCTTCAGTGACCACACTATCACAACTAGTTTTAGGCGGACACAACACATCATATATTTCATCGGGAGTCAATCCTTTTGTCTCGGGCAGCGCGTACGCAGCAAACAGTGTTAGCGCTAATGTTAGCGCAGCGGCGAGCGCTAGCGCTGCGCTGACGCCAGCGGCCCGCGCTACTAGAGGGAAGACGATGACTTCTAGTGCGTTGCCGCCCCACGCAAATGCGCTAACTAGCGCTACAGCGCAACCGCGGTACTGGGGAAACGAAAATTTGGTATTAGTGCAGAGTTTTATGAAAATTGCTTGTAAGTGTGAGGATTCTAAAAAGTGCTAATTTTTGTAAACCCTGGTTGATTGAAAAGACTCACGACGTGGACTCATCCAGTTCAAGAGAGCTTCGCAAGGCTGCTCTATCAATTAATAAGCAGCTTCAGACGTCAAAAGTTACTTGTCTTATAACAACTGTTTATATTTATTTTCACGTCCTTTCAAAGTAAACAGCATGTTGTCTTAAGAATGACTGACGCTTGTGTTCTCTTTGAACTTGAATCTAAAAGAAACAAAGAAGTGAAGAGTCTGCAGTTTTACCGCCTTACCTGATAATGAAACATATCAGCCAGCATAGCATAGGGCGCGGGCTGCAGACCAGCCGAGTCCGCGAACACTGCGGCCGCTAGAGCCACCCCCGCGCCGGCGCCCCCCGCCCGCACCGCACCCGCTCCCCCGCTCAGACAGACACCCGTTATTAGTCCGCACCATACCATGAGTCGCTGGAATATTAGGAAGAATTATTAAATGAGACCATGTCATACTTACACTATCGACGCCTAGAATATATAGGTTTAAGGTGACACGAGAGTCAGATTTCCAGCCTTAATCTACTTAATATCTTCACTACAGCCACAGGTTAGACAGTCTTCAAAACGACAATAACGTTGGTAACTCCATTAACTGGATAGTGAAATTGGATAGCTAGTTATTACCTGTGATTATGCTGAATTGGTCTTCAGTCAAATCTTCAATCTCAAAACTTGCATAAACTATAAACCACATAATGATACCTAATATAATCTTCATCTTCAATCTTACCTTTCTCCCAACCTTCTCAACCAAATACAAAGCTAATGCAGAAGCAACCAACTGCGCAACGCCCAACAGTAGTGCATGTCGTGCGGGGGTGCCGAGCACGTCAGCCGGGCTTCCTGCAGCAGCATCGTCGCGAGCCAGCACGAACACGCGCTCTGCAAACTGGAGCAGAGCCAGCACGCCGCAAGCCTCTTGTCCCACAACCGCTACCGTGCAGAGGATGAAGGCGCGACGACGACGCTTGTCACTCACTGAAAAAGCGAAAATAACTGGATATTAACAACTGTTTTACATAGAAAATTAGGTATGTCTCCGAACCTCATTTTCAAAAGAAAAGTTAGTCAAGTTAGGAAAACTCTCCAAACTTTACTACCAAGTTGAGACCGATAAACTTAAAATAAGGATTTCTATTTCTTCATAGATGAACCGGCAATCTGGTACAACTAGACAGAAATCAAGCACTGATTGTTTGCTCCCCAAAGCGCAGAAAGAGGACCTCGCTCTGCATTAAGTTTAATAAAACGGTCAACTATCCAGGGACCCTCACTGTAGTTGGTCCAGTATTGCCATTCAATTCTATAAACCAGGACAGAATATATCATGAACTTACTGGATGTCTTATCCCATCTTTACTTGGCTACAACCTACATATTGAACAAGCGTAGTAATAACGTATGAAAGGAGGCCCATGCCCAGCAGTGGGACAATAAACCGGCTGATGATGATGACAGGGCTGTAGCTTCATCTTTTTACTTACATAGATCTCTGGTCAACTGGAAGGGCGATACAACAGTCTCATCTGGAAGTGGCAGCGCGCGCAGCTCCGCTTCAAGTGTTGGATCCTCGCTAGATACGCCACGCAGCCAAGTTAGTGCTGCACGTGCTTTCTGTATATTGGAAGAACATTAAAAAAAATAGATTAAACATTCTTCAATGACATTGAGATACGAACATATTAAAACGTCGGACATAATGATCTACAATGCTATACATCACCACCAACTTTATTATTGTCCCACTGCCACCAGCCTCTCCAGTATGAATGCGCGATGATAATTCCAGGCCACACTAATACCAATGTAACGTTTTTTAATATATGTATTTTCTTATATCTTAGACATCGATAAACAGTTTGCCCTGAACAAGCGTGGTGATTAAGTCTCATTCCTTCTCTGTGCAGGAAGAGGCCTGTTCACTAAAGTAGAACAATATAAAGGCTGATGATGATGATGGTTCTACTCTGCATACAAATGCTTCTGACCTCTGGTTTCCCACTGGAGGCAAGGTAGGGCGGTGATTCTGGTACGAATAGGAACAATAAGCAGTGCACCGCCGACAGCACCAAACACGCCCACACCACTGTTCTGTAATATAGCTGAAGTTGTTTTTTTATGAATCCTCAAACAAACACAAGAGATGTAATGATCTACAGAGTAATGGACATAGGGGTCTATATTATTGGGAATTATTCAAGTAAGCGTCCATGTCGAATTTCAGCCGTGGTTGTTCTCGATGGAGATCAACTGTCGCTACTTGTAAAACACTGGTACTTAACTACATTTTGGTTAGACTGGAAGCCGACCCCAACATAGTTGGGAAAAAGCTCGGGAGATGATGAAAGGTGTTACCTATGAGGTATTTGTGCGTCCGCAGCCACATACATAAGTAGGAAACCCAGGTTGTGAGCCAGCACCAGAGCAGAGACCGCCGCGCCGCGGATTCTTTCCTCACACATCTGAGGACAGTGAAACATTTCCATTTCTTGTAATCTTTTATTTTGGGGACTTTTATACTGAGAACATGCCAGTCGCGTTGTTACTAGCCCCAACGGTTAAACACCAGTGGCGGATCTACCATAGTGAGCACTGTGGGAACGTCCGGTACCAAAAACTTGCGACAACACTTATATCTTATTTTTGGTACCCTATTTACTTCCGTATGTACTTCTGTACGTCAATCCTTATGACCTCTGCATAGTCCCTTATGTACTCCTATGTATCTCCTCCCTCATTTACTCCCTTATATGCTTCCTTATCGTATATACCTACTCCTTTATGTATCATGCCAACAAAGAGAGAATCTATGAAATGAAAAGAATTACTAACCTCCCTGGCAAGTAGAGGCGCAAGACACCAGGCGCCGGCGCCGCCCATTCCCGCGCATGCGCGTGCTGCCACCACCCACCACCCTCCGCCACACAGCTTCAAGGACCAGCACGCCTATAATAGAAATTATTACTTGGTTAGGTTATTTGGAACTTAGGTATCATCAACTTCTTTAGGAATATCTTCCACAGATTTCCATTCATCCAATATAGTCCAAAATCAGAACTGCCCGATAAACAGGCTGTTTTGTCCAATTTTTTCGTTTTGTGTTGCGCCACTTTCAATACAAGATTACTCTCCTGTCCTGGCCTAACATGAGATGTTATTGGGCCATCTCATGTTACTAAAACGTTACCGGGAAAAATCTGTCCAGATTCTATTGATAATTCTAGATACAACATCGTCCAAAGAGACATACTTATCAGCTTATTTCTAGAGTAGTTTTAAGTCTCACCACAAACGCAGCAGACGTAGCAATGACAGCGAGTTTCCTCCCCTCAGCGAGTGCGCGCGCGCATAGAGGCACCCCCACCAGTGATGCCACGAAGGTAGTCGCAGCTGCTGCCACGACATGCGCGTCATCCACTAGTTCACCACCCTCGCCTCCTTCCGCCCCCTCCCCGCTGGCTAGGGACACCCACCCCATGGCTAGACCGAAGGATACTGTTGGCACGTTTACTGTAAACAATTAAAATTGAAATAAGTAGATCGTAAGTGCGAAAAAAAATTTTTTTTTCTTATCGGGAAGTTGAAATTGACTTCTAGGTATACTCCTGTACCTTAAAGAGGAAACATTTCTTGTCTATACATTATGCCCGGTGAACACAGGATATATTTTATCCGGGTACGGGAAGAAGGTTCGCAAGAGATGGACGAAACCGATAAAACAGCTAGTACCAATAGAAAGAGAAAACATGTTTCTCGTTAATTTGTACCTAAAGGGTTAATTCCAATTATATTATTTGTTTATTTTATTGTAGCTACTGTTTAAAAACTGCGAAATTATGTTTTCCTCAAAATATTCTGATGTCTTTAAAACACAACCACGTATTATGTTAAATAGTAAAAACTACGTCATTTCAATATAAATTGATTAATGGGATGAGTGTGAAGAATAAAATATTAAGATACAAAGCATATAAACATGAATTTTTAAATTTCTCTGACGTCAAACAGCAATCCTGTTTCATATAAGTAGATACACAGTCACTTAAACAAAAATAAGAACAAATCCACATTTTATACGTTCCCTTTAAAATCTCATTATTATGATACATCTCCGATATCGATGTTGCCAATCGTCAGATAAAAGTAACCTGTAACCGTCTTCTCCCTAGAAAAATGGGCTTTCTGGGACTGAAAGAATCAGATCCGAACAAGTAGCTCCTGAGATTAGCGCGTTAACCTAAACAAACAAACTCCAAATTATAAACATTAGTACGATTAGAAAAGAAGAAAGATTTTTTTTATTTGTAACTCTACAAAAACAGTTGAAAATGGAAACTTTCCTTCCTCCGTGGATATTTCCAAACGTTTTTTTGCGGAACTCAAAATAAATCGATCGTGTTTGTAAAATAAATCCACTTACCACGTGGGTTTTATCCATTTAATGAATGGAAATATAGAAACATAATTAAGTCAGAATGTTGTTTTTATTTTGGTTTTTTAGACACATTGCAAGTATTATTAAATTCGGCCTTCTATTAATAAAAAACTGGGTTTTACCAATAGTAATTACAAGTGCGGGTTAGTGTATGGGAACTTTTTACCATGGAAGTAAAAAACTTTGGTTAGAACGACATCGAGTTATGTAATAACACTTTTTGTAAGTTTAACCACAAAAGTAAACATTAAGCTTGGGAGTTCTTACCATGTTTATCTATGATGGAATGGAGGATTTTGCTGTCTAAAAAAAGTGGGTTCACAAACTGGTCCGTAATTTTTTTATTTCCATAATATCAATCATTTTTATATGAACTATTGTAATTTGTAATGTAAGGCATTTGTTTTTCTCGGCTCCGAAATTACTGAACCGTTCCTTTCACTTTTGGAAAGCTACACTATCCCCATACGCATATGGGTGGCATAGACTAAATTTCAACTTTCATCAGGTATCCCAGGACACGGGTGAAACCGTGAGATAGAGCTAAATATACTACTACTGTTTATCTTGACCTACAAAACTGAAGGTAATGATAACCGCGGAATATTATTTGGAATACACAATTTTTTTTTTTTTTGGACACCTTTTCACACACGGTCGGTTAGCCCCATGGTAAGTTATTAATTAACTTGTGTTATGGGTGCTAACACAACTGATCAACTACATAATAGCTACATATATACATATTTATAAATACATATTGTAACACCCAGACCACGGCCAACAAGCATGCTCATCACACAAATTTCGACCGAACCAGGAATCGAACCCGGAACCTCAGGTTCGGCAGTCCGGCATGGTGATCATTGCGCCATCGAGGTCGTGCGAATTTAGTTACGGTGTGGAAGTTACTTCCTCAGGACCTAAGTGAAGCCACGATAATGTGCTAGTTCTCTATACCATGAGCTAATAGACATGTTAAATGTTTGTCTGTTTGTCCACCAAACGATGAGCAAGCATATACTCAGGTTCTGCCTACTTTGTGTTGCAACCAGCACAACATTGCACATAGACATTGACATACTTATCATGGGCAACTCAAAGTACACTAAATTAAAAATAATAATTAATTTCGATGATTGATTCCATGTGGGGGAAAAATATAAGTGGTGTTTTTACTAAAACGTTACCCGGACTAAGTATAAATGCCAATGACTGTGTTTCAAAGGGCACGTTAAACTCCAGGTCCCAGCTGTCATTGAACACCAGTGTTAAGGGCATTCAGAAGCCAGTAAGTCTGATAGCCAATCATACCAAGGGTATTGGTTTGCCCGGATAACTGGGTTGAGGAGGCCAGGTGGGCAGTCGCTCCTTGTAAAATACTGGTATTCAGTGCCATAGTCGGGAAAAGACTGGTCAGATAATGACAATGTTAGTAAAAGTTTAACAGACGTTTGACACGAGCCTAAGAAGATCAACTCGAGTGCAGTTTAATGATCTAGTTTGACATGTAAATGGCTCATTAAGTTGATCATCACGACTGCATTAGTTTTATGAACACATTCACGTTTGATTCGGTAATGACCTAAGGATAGTGTAGTCCCTACTGAACAGGGAGCCTCTATGATCCTTGAATGGCCATTTGCGGCCCAGGGCCACGGTCACTCGGTAAAATAAATCCTACTAACATTCCTTAATTGAGCTCAGTTTCTGGTAACAGTACTAAATAGTACATGCATCGTTAACACGTTCTCGTGAGCAATCTCATTTTTAAATGTTGGTACTGTGGCGCACCTTTTTCGCACACAAAATTAAACCAAGTCTTAAGACGTCCCGCCGTTATACGTAGTCTTATAATCTGTGTTATGTGGCGCAACGTTATTTCACGTCCGACGTCTATAAACGTTGTCGCCACCACATAGGTCTGACATGGTCCGTCAAAATAAATATGACAATCTAGAGGCCGTCGTACGACGTTGGGCCTTTTCATACTTATATCAATACGACGTTGTAAGACGTTGCTTACGCGAACGTGTTAAAGACTCTCAACCGCATTCAAAAACAGACTTATTTTTGGAGTGCTGGTTGAACAATTGACTATTGTGTTGTATATGTTGCGAATTCCAGTCCCGGACGGTTAAAATTCACATCTCGGTATTTCTGCACTCTCAACGTGGGACAAACTCCTATTCCTATATTAGCAACCTTATTAACTATAAACAATTATAATCAACAGCTTAATTAAGTTATCATAAGCACTACTTAAATGGTAAAAGTACTTACTTAAGATGACCATAAGGGTCTGGCGCACATAGGCACGCAGGCGACTCGCGCCCATCGGCACCTTAACTGTCATGTTTTTTGATTGTTTAAAACTTATTTACGACACATTTAAACATCCAGGACTTTTATAATAGTCCAAAGTTTTACACATAAACAAAACTTGACTTAGCACCAACACGCAACTAAAATTAACTAAAGAATTTTTTAAATAAATGAGAGAAGTTCACTTAAAAGATAACTTAAAGTTAGATTTAAGTTATCGAATAAATATATCGATGTTCGCAACATGCTCGTCTGTACGTAATGTCGCTTGAACTAACTTAACCGGCGCGCACAGATGTTTTACTGTGCGGTTATAGGATGCGCAGATTTTAATAAAGAACTCCGATTGTTGGCAGAACAAAAAGGTCGTATGTTACACGGCCGGACTTACTCATCGGACAATACAACATATATCTTAAATGGTTAATGGTTACTGAATACCTATGAAAATGAAAGCTAATTAGGTATTATTTACCTACATTGTTACAGTAACATTAACTCTGAACTTTATCCAGCATAGGTTCTAAGAAAACATTGAATTGCGAGGAAACCGACTAAAAAGCATATTCAAGTCTAACCAATCTTTATCTTCTTTGGGTAAGAATCCCTACAAATATTATAAAGCCGAAGAGTTTGTTTGCTTGTCCGCGTTACACTCAAACTGCTGACCCAATTTATAAAATTCTTTCATTATTAGATAGTCTTTTATTAGGTGCGTGAAGTCATTCCTACGGGACATGGGCGAAACCGTTGGTAGAAGCTAGCATGCACTTATACATAAAGGTTTTTGTTTTGCATTCAGCGTCATCCCGTTATGATAACCATATAAACCATACTTACATTCAGTGGCGGCCCTAGGGGTGTGCGAACTGTGCCATCGCACAGGGCCTCGCGCTTGGGGGGGCTCGCGCTACAACGCACACTAATATAAAAAAAATATAATTGAAAAATATATATCTGATCCAAGAAAAAAAAAATAAAGCATTGCATTTTTTGACTTTCAAAGCTCAAATTTTTTTGCGCTCGCTACGCTCGCAGGTGCTTTACTTTCCACTTGTTTTGTTTTTTTTCATCATTTTTTAGCCGGACCTAGAAGGTAGCGCCGCTTTTAAGTCCTTTTATTAACAAAAAAATTACTCCTAGTTTCCGTATGAACTTTCTTATTTACGACGTTCGAACTACTCAAGTCACAATCTTTCAATACATAGGGGGCTCTTGGGTCATGATTGCACCCAGGCGCTACATGAGCTAAAGACGGCCCTGATTATATCGGTGCTGAAATATAAGTACATAGGTATATTAGAAAATAATTTAATTGAAATGTATAAACTACCGAAATAGTCCTTAGAATTCGAATAATAAAATAATAATATAGAAAAAGCAGTTTTTGAGGCTTAAAATTATTAAAACATGTTTACGGAATTCGATGACACAAGATCGACTTTCAGCCCTTGCTATTCTTTCGATCAAAAATGACGTTGCTCATTCATTCCATTATTCTGCTTTAATTAAAGATTTTAGTCTTAAGAAAAGTCGCAAGCATCAGATAATTTTAATATTTGTTAATTTTGTGATTCTTAAAATAAAATTTTATTAATTTGTTTAACTTGAGCATTTCTCCTCAAACAACGATTAGCTAAATCAAAACACCAGCGTCCGGGGAAAACCCGAACATTTTTCACAGGGCCGTCTTAACCTATGGTGCAGGGTATGCGAATAACCCAGCCATACATTCCTAGGGCCAGCAGATTTCGGAGGATGATCACTCGATTTGAGAGGATAAGAAATCAAACAGGTTTTTCAATAACAATCGTTAAATCCACCAACCAAGCCAATTCATAGCCTGCTTCGCCTTCACCCGACGCCTTTAACTACGAGTTGTAAACATAGTATACATATTATGAGATTGCTGGCCTTGTATGGAAGTTTAACCTTGTAAAATTGCAAATAGTCAAGCATTTGCTGCAGAAGTCGAAGTGTCCCAAAACTCAATAATTTTCGCGCTCGCTTCGCTTGCGACTTCTTCACTTGGCGGATTTTTTTATTATACAAGTTTAGGTGCTTTCGTGACCCAAAACTCAAAAATTTTCGCGCTCGCTACGCTCGCGGCAACTTCACTTTACAGTTGTTTGTATTTCTTTGTCTAACTAACCTATCAAAAAGGTAGCGCCGTTTTAAAGTCATATTACTAACTAACAAGATGGTAACTCCTAGTTCCCATATGAGCATTCTTTTTTATGACCTTCGAAATCTTTCAATACTAGGTACTACATGAGCTAGGGCCCTGACTTTTCATGTAAGGAAGCACCTCATTGAATTTAAGTTTATGGTAATATAAAAAATTAGGCCTAGTTTTGTTTAAAAAAAAATCGGACTCGTCCGGGGAAAAAAATGCGATTTACGCCAAATGTCCGGGTTTTTTAAATGTTTTTCCGGGTTTGGCGGAATTCGAAATGACAGCCCTACGTAGGACAAAAGGCCTCGCATAAGACCTGCCGCACGTAGCCTCGCAATGGATAGGGCCGCCGCTGCTACATATAGTAATAGAGTAATGTAACTTACATTACTCTATTACTTAATATTATAAAGAGGAAAACTTTGTTCGTTTGTTTATTTGGTTGTAATGGATAAAGTCATAAACTACTGCACCGATTTTAATTATTCTTTCACCATTAGAAAGCTATATTATCTGCGAGTAACATAGGCTATATTTTATCTCGGTGAGGGCAGTAGCTCCCACGGGACGCGGGTGAAACCGCGGGAAAACGGCTAGTAATGTAATATGTTCAGTTTAATTCACAATCATATTTGGGGCTCTACATTTGATGCAATGTATTTGCATAATAAGTTGCATATACGTCAAACAATCGATAGGTTTCTGGTCTCCAAAGTAAGTACCTACAATACGCGGAAGTCATTTATGCACTCCTGCGCAGACATTTTGTCAAATGGCGTGCTCATACAAAATCAGTCTCTCTTAACCAAAATCCTTTGTTCCTTTTGTTGTTTTTGCTAGTAAATGTTTATTGTACTAGGCACCTAATTATCTAGTACCATTTGTCAAGCTTGTAGAACATATAAAGTACCTACTTTAAAATTGAGGTATTCTTATGAGATCAATGAAAATGTTGGAGAAACATTATTTATTTATTTATTACTTCTTGCACATAATATAGGATGACGGGATTAACGCCTCAGGCGTGTTCTACTTGTCTATTGTCCCCTTATGGGCAGAGCGCAAGGTGTTTAGTAACAAGACCTCATGCCTAACTTTGAGATGCGTAGAAATGGCCATTGAACGACCCTCGCTCGGCATTTGAGGGCTGTTTTTAATACTAAAGCAAAGATTAGGCTAACGTTCCTACCTAAATTACAAGCACCTAGGTGCCGATCTATTTACCGAGGTAAGGTATGTACCTACCTATGTACTTTGTCATAGTGTTTCTATATAGATCACTCTCATTCTTTATACATATTTGGGATCCTCCGTTCTTAATTCTAATGTAATAAGGAAACAGGTAAACGTAAATGTTGTCTATACCAGCAGCGGCAAGTTGCGCACGGTAATTTCACGAGATCGCCAGTCTACGTGCCGCGCATTCGCGAATTAATATCAGTTTCAACTGTGCTGTGCATACTAACTGACAGTTTGACGATTAATGCTGACAACGCGGGAAACGGGGAAGAACTTAAGGGATTAATGCTTTGTGTAAAAACCATGTATAAGTTGGTTATGTTTCGTGGCTCCGCCCAGAGCCTAAACGTGGTGTTGTCTATATGTTGTCTGTTGTTCTACACTCCTATCTAAAATTTTATCCAAATTAATCTTTTCATACCTATTTATATTTTTTACACTTTTCCTTTTGTAAAAAAATACCTTGTGGCCTTTCGAGGAGCACCATTTTGTTACACTCTGACCGAGGTAGTCGACTGCGACTAGCTCAAGCCCTTGCGTAGACTCTGGGGTCACGATTGACGCCCGTCACGTCACGGCGCTTGGTCTACGCTGATCATGCGGATTTTGACGAGACTATGACGCTATAGACGTACCTGGGCGCCTGAAGAATATATGTTCATGTTTTGGTAGAGGATCTGTAACTTTGTCCAATTTTTTTTTTAACTCAACAAATATCTTCTGTTCAACATAACAATGGAATGAATACCCATGCAAAATTATTAAACGGTGGCAGTGCAATGTTTATGAATAATAATTTTATGAATAAATTATCTGCAAAATTAATATTTTTTTAACCTGTGCAAAAGTCGTGGCCGTGTCAAATTATTGTCAATGTCAGATCTGTCAAAACGACGAAATCGAGGTCAGTGTCCGCGTTCCAGGTTCTTACTCTAAGATAACATCAATTTTTAAAGCCTAGCTCAAAATTCATGGATTTATTTACAGTTATCATGTTCTGAGATTTAAAGAATTTGAATAAATTTCATTACAATTTCTATATGAAAAACGCAATAATTTTTCGTATTCGATTAAAATTATTGGATGGTTCACATGAAATGGTTATTTATCAACTACCAAATCCGATTTGCTGTCTTATACGCAATGTACAAAATGTTGTTTTCTAAAACTGCAAACTCTGAACATTGCATTGAAGTCACGTAAATTAAAATTTTAGTTTATCCAATCTAAAAATTGCAATGATCTGATCGGAATTCAAAACTACAAAATGTGCTTCACGCTGCGAACGTGACCTCGAGATTAAGCGGACTAAATTGGAGATAATAATCGACGAGTTTAGTTAATTGAAAAATAGTGTTCGTCGTGTAATTGTAGACGATACAAGTCGAAGTTTTTTATTGAAGAGTGTTAGTAAATCAGTGTGTAGTGTTAGGTCACCGACCGCGGACACGATGCTGTCTCGATACGTGGTATCTCAAGTTAAACACAACTCGTATTTTCTTGTGGGCCTCGCGTTGGGGCTATGGGTGTCTCTAGCGTTGGTTCCGCTGGATGAGGCCCCGGGGGCTGCGTGTGAGGCCGCGTTAGATTCCGCCCCGGTCCCTGATGACTTTGAGCCGCAGCGA
The DNA here is from genome assembly GCA_033682625.1 of Helicoverpa zea x Helicoverpa armigera. Classification (NCBI taxonomy): domain Eukaryota; kingdom Metazoa; phylum Arthropoda; class Insecta; order Lepidoptera; family Noctuidae; genus Helicoverpa; species Helicoverpa zea x Helicoverpa armigera. Next base: position 8,591,809 of record JAWIIS010000053.1, on the reverse strand, counting down.
GAGGAGCGCCCGTTGGGGCCTGCGGGCCGCGCTGGCGGTCGCAGCGTACAGCGGCCGAGATATTACAGCACTGAGCTCGGCATGCGAGGTACAGTACCATCAGACAATCTTAACTTCATCTGTTAATGTTAGTTTATAACTTGAAACAATTTCTACAAGTAGTAAATTATTATTAACTTGATTTATTTTCAACAGGGTCCCTGCTAACAGGAGTGCTAAGTTCAGAAGAAGCTCTGAAAAGCCAAATAGCAGCTCTTAACCGCACAACAGCCAGACTGCAGCCAGCCCTGAAGTTCTTCATCACAGCCAGCGCTATGAGTTCCGTACCTGGCCTCGCAAATGTTGTAGGCTTTACCGACACAAGAGAAATGCTGAAACCTTTCCACGCACTCAAGTATTTAGCTGATAATTATTTGGAGGAGTATGATTTCTTCTTCCTGGTGTCAGATACAGCATTTGTAAATGCTCGGCGACTGACAGAGTTGGTGTCACAATTGAGTGTCAGCCAGGATATTTATATGGGGACTGTGGCTGAAGACGACAGCCATTATTGTTCTTTAGGTAATTATGCTTCATTTTGTGTTTATTGCAATTTAAAATTACCCTGATTATACTCAGATGAAACCTGTCCTAGGTTCTGTCAAGGTTTTCTACTAGTTACATAGAAAATTTCATCCATATTAGTTCAGTAATACAACCAGAAAATTATGTAGGTAGATTGGTTTCCAAAATATTTAAAATATCCGAATAGCTATACTTAACTGATAACAGTAACTTCCTTAAAGTGGTTAAATTATTTTAATTACTTTACTATTGCCAAGATAAGATTTTAGTGTATGTTACATTATTGTGTAGATCTTCATGATAAGATAATGAACATTTACTAAAACAAGATTTAACTCTTACTAGCTATCCTTCCTGGCTGCACACAGGTATCAATTCAATAATACTAGTCTAAAACCTTTCACATAGGTCCCCTTTATTATATACCCTTTTGACTAAAAATATCAATGTTGCTACCTCATATGTTTAGCAATATTATTTTAAAAACATATTTTCTGCTTCAAAGTTGAGTAACATTGAGTTAACATACATACCTTGCAAGTTTAAGAAAATATTTTAAAATCAAAGTCAATTAAATGTAGGGTTATTTATTTCTTATTCTTTGGTGTATTTGTCATCCTTGTTTATTAATGAGGGCAAGTGTTATGATATGACAGTACAGACAAATAATTTCCACTAACTTACATGTATTCTAATAACAATGCACTCCAAGCTATAACTTGACCTCCATTTCACAGAGGGCGGAATACTAATATCAAACTCAGTGCTCCGGGCCGTGCACGCAGAACTGGACTGGTGTGTGCGCAACTCCTACTCGCCGCATCACCATGAGAACATTGGTAGATGTGTGCTCCATGCTGCTCATCGGGCTTGCTCCCCTGTCGCGCAGGTATATATACCTCTGACATCCCCTTAAATAGAGGAATTTGTAACGGTCTTCAAAGATGCAGGAAATTCTCAAGAAGTCATCATTGCAGCTAAAGACGTCCACAGCAGAACCTTCTACTGATTTCTAAATACGTATGTGGCTATTGTTCTTTCATACACTGACTTAAAAATAAGGGATTTTCTTTAAGCATATTTTTATTGTGTGTGGAATTGTAGGTTCCAAATCAATGACAGATGTGATGACTTAATTTATAGGTATACTAGCTGGTGCCCGCGACTTCGTCTGCGCAGGTTTAGTATTTCGAACAATATGTTTACAAATTGTAGCCTATGTGTTATTCTGATGTATAAGCTATAGGTATTATTGTAAAGTTTCATTAAAATCCATTCAGTAGTATTTGCGTGAAAGAGTAACAAACATCCATACATCCATACATACAAACTTTCGCGTTTATAATATTAGTAGGATGGTTCATTAACATAAGCCACATCTAAACAGCTATAAAGTGACAGTCAAGACATTTATATTATCAAAATATTTTTGAGTCTTTCCCTTTTTAACATCTTCATACTTTTCTTTAAACCTGTACTAACCACACACAACCTATTCCAGGGCGAAACCTATTTCTCAGTCCGAGCTCCAACTTCAGACACGGCGCCCCCACTAACAGAACAGCTAGCTGACGCTGTCACCGTGTACCCAGTCACTCGAGCGGACACATTCTACACGCTACACGCATACGTGTCGCGAGTGCACTTGCAGCGTGACCGCGCTGAAGTGACGCGGCTGAGAGCGCAGCTGTGGAAGGGAGCTGCGAAACATCCCCCCCACTATAGGAATGCCACGTGGCCGTCAGGATTGAGGGCGGATCCTGGATTGGCCCCGCCTACTCCTGACTCCAGGTAGGTTACTGAAGTCAAGTCCAATTTTGCAATAGGACACCATTATCATTTGTAGCATATCAAGCCTAGGGTACCAAAACTTGGAGTACTTCTCGAGACAGTCTTGTTTGAAAAAGTTTGATAAGCAGAAGCGTAGGATGGAAATTATAAGGAGCAAGCACGCAAGAGGGAAGTACGCGGGAAAATTTCTGTCTCAGGGAAATGCAAGTGATATATCAAGCCAGTCTGCCTAGCACTTCGCCGATTCTCATTTCTTATGGGTCTGTGTTTCACGTCAGGTTCGACCACTTACGCTGGATATCGTTTAACGCCACGCACGCGTTCTTCCCGGACGACCATCATGAAGTGGCGCTTATCACTGGAGCTGATCGAGAGGCGCTAGATGTAAGTAATAACTTAATACACCTGCTTTGTTTTATGAATTATAGGAACATGTCGCTCGTATGTAAGAGCTCATTATCATCATTTTCCTAGCCTTTTCCCAACTATGTTGGGGTCGGCTTCTAGTCCAACTGGTTGCAGTAAAGCACCAGTGTTTGACATAGAGCGACTACCTATCTGAACTCCACAGTAACCTGGCTTCTAATTATCCGTAAGGACTGCCAAAGATGTTCAAATGACAACGAGATCCACCAGTTTTGTTATGATAAGATGATCACCCGTTCACGGACGGACCACCGACGAGTCGCTGACGAATGCTGATGTCTGCAAGTTACCTACGCCGTTGGCAACTTGTCACTTATCTGCTCTTACCATAAAGGCCTATTCAGACCTAAGCGCTATTCGCTACCGTCTGCGGCAGAGAAAACCCTGTGGGTATGCGATAATATTACTGTTCATGTTCGGGATGCACGCCGCTGCTCCCGCGCGGTATGTACTTCTACCCACAGCGGCAGCGAATATCGCTCAGGTTTGAATAGGCCTTAATGAATAGCACATGTTTATCGTCAGTTGGTGCTGGAGAGTGTCCGCGCGTGGGGGCTGCGGCGCTGGGCGGGCGCGGGGCGCGTGGCGCTGGTGGAGGGCGCGCTGCGCTGGGAGCCGGCGCGGGCGCTGGCCTACCGCCTGCTGCTGCGCGCCGGCCGCCACGTACGACTCGTGGAAGTGCTCCGGCCGCTAGGTATGTTGTCATCAGCTGGTGCTGCAGTGTCCGCGCGTGGGGGCTGCGGCGCTGGGCGGGCGCGGGGCGCGTGGCGCTGGTGGAGGGCGCGCTGCGCTGGGAGCCGGCGCGGGCGCTGGCCTACCGCCTGCTGCTGCGCGCCGGCCGCCACGTACGACTCGTGGAAGTGCTCCGGCCGCTAGGTATGTTGTCATCAGCTGGTGCTGCAGTGTCCGCGCGTGGGGGCTGCGGCGCTGGGCGGGCGCGGGGCGCGTGGCGCTGGTGGAGGGCGCGCTGCGCTGGGAGCCGGCGCGGGCGCTGGCCTACCGCCTGCTGCTGCGCGCCGGCCGCCACGTACGACTCGTGGAAGTGCTCCGGCCGCTAGGTATGTTGTCATCAGCTGGTGCTGCAGTGTCCGCGCGTGGGGGCTGCGGCGCTGGGCGGGCGCGGGGCGCGTGGCGCTGGTGGAGGGCGCGCTGCGCTGGGAGCCGGCGCGGGCGCTGGCCTACCGCCTGCTGCTGCGCGCCGGCCGCCACGTACGACTCGTGGAAGTGCTCCGGCCGCTAGGTATGTTGTCATCAGCTGGTGCTGCAGTGTCCGCGCGTGGGGGCTGCGGCGCTGGGCGGGCGCGGGGCGCGTGGCGCTGGTGGAGGGCGCGCTGCGCTGGGAGCCGGCGCGGGCGCTGGCCTACCGCCTGCTGCTGCGCGCCGGCCGCCACGTACGACTCGTGGAAGTGCTCCGGCCGCTAGGTATGTTGTCATCAGCTGGTGCTGCAGTGTCCGCGCGTGGGGGCTGCGGCCGCTAGGTATGTTGTCTGCTTAACTACCTCGTTCCTCTAACTGTCAGCGCATGTGCTGTCCACAAGGTCTCGGGTACCATTCCCGAATCGGGCCGCGCCGCTTTGTGAGTTTTATAAACTTTTACAAAGCAGTCTAGAAGGTGGTGATTGATTCACCCACACATGCGAGAGCACGTGAATATTGGTCCTGCGCCTGATCTCTTTCCGGTCGTATCGGATTGCCGTCCCATCGGAAGATCCTTATGAGAGTGAAGGAATATATTATAGTGCATCTGTGTCTGCATAAATGCTTGTGCACTTACTATAATATGTCATGTGCAGTTAGCTTATCTCCTTATATCAGAAAAATAGTTATACTAATAAATCCGTGTTTTAGATCTAAAAAAATTTGACCCACATTTTAAAAATAAAGATAAAGATTGTTTATTTGTCCAAAACATGAACAATCTTAATCTTTATCTGGAGATTTTTTTAACAAAATCTAAAAAAAATACTAATGTCAATATGTTTTACCCAAGGTGCTGCCCGCCTAGTGCCGGTGCGGTACGTGACGGAGAGTGCGCGGGTGACGTTGTTGCTGCCGGTACCCGTTCGCTCTCAGCTATCAGACTTGAGGGCATTTCTGTCGCGCTACGAAACCGTCTGCTTGGAGCAGGATAAGAATACTGCTCTTGTTATAGTAAGTAGATGCTTCTATATCTGTTATTGTGTATCCGTTCATAAATATAAGGGAATGCGAGAAAGCGTAGTGTACAATTACTACTATCTAAAAATAAATTGCCTTGGCCTTAAATATATTATTCTTTTCGTGATACCTTTAGCTAATAAGGACCCATTAAGCTATCTAATCTGCCAGTGTCAAATTAGAAACCAAGAAAAATTATTTTTATTTTAATATTGATCTAATTTGCGCTTTATTTATTTAGTAAACATTTGTGCGTTTATACAAAACAAATTTGTTACTTTCTACATAAATAACTTTTCAACTTCATAATCACACTAATCACTACCTTGTTACGCTTATATTAGCTACACTTGTAACTAACAATTATTTGTAAGAAAATTTTTGAATCTTAATTTAACCCACTTCCCGGCATTCAATCAACATGAAAGCGTGTTTTTTAGTTTTTTAAACTATTTATTTTTATACCTACATCATTTGCAAATAAACGTTTCCTATTTCTACCACAGGTACTCATGGGCAATGCAAATGAAACAGCCCCGTTCGACCCCATCCGCGGTGAAGCTGAGACCCTTCGGCAGCGTCACTCCGGCGCCCAGATACACGTGCTAGAGGCAGCCGGGGCCCCGGGCGTGTCGGCCGACCTGCCTGAATACGAGGGGCTGCTGCACTCGGGCGCCGGGGCCTTCGCAGCCGCAGCTACGCACGTGTCCAGAGACGCCTTGATGCTGCTGCTGGTACCACATGCTGAGTTTAACCAGGACTTTCTTAACAGGGTAAGTTCTTCTTTATAAAATGCAAGTAACCCGTCCCCCGGCTTTGCACGGGTGTACTTAATATTTAATTGATGTTATTAAAAATATAAACCCCGCTCTTCAATCACTCTATCTAATTTAAAAAAAAACGCATCAAAATCCGTTGCGTAGTTTTAAAGATTTAAGCATACATAAGGATATACCGGGACAGAGAAAGCGACTTTGTTTTATACAGTTTATACTATGTAGTGAAGCAAAAGTCAGTCTCTCATCAAACTAATTTTAAAATATATTTTTCTAATAATTCGTTTTTGAACAGGTACGCATGAACACAATATCAGGCGAGCAGTGGTACCTGCCGGGCGGGTTCGCTCGCTTCTCCCTGTACGCGCACCCGCGCTTCGTGGCGCCCGGCGGCGGCAAGCCGCAGGTCAACACGGGCCGGTTCAACCTCGCCGCCCGGCTTACACTCTCCGTATACCGGAGTGACTACGACGCGGCAGTATCTACGTGGAGAGGAGCGACTGATGCGGCCCCCGCGGATGTGCTCGCGCGGGCCCCGCTGCGGGCGATGCGGGCCCCCGACCCGGCGCTGGTGCTGGCGCCGCGGCCTAGGGCCTGTGCGTCCGCAGGCGCCAGCACTTGCTCCCGGGCGTTACGGGATAAGGAATTCAGTACATTAGACGCGGGCGCCAGACATTCCTTAGCGCAATTGCTATTGGAAACTCAAGCGGAACTCGATTAGTGCTTGAATATGCAATTCATATACGTATTATGTAATTATATTTTTGTCATCGTGTCGAGTTGTTTTTATTTACCTGTAATTCTGAACCGTGATGCTGAGAAATATACAGATTAAGATGCACCCGATAGCCATATTGAGAGTTGACGATTAAAGATCATAAAGCACTAAATTAATCATCAAACTCACAAATCTGATCATGAGTTGCAGAAGAAACATTTGTGTGCGTAAATCCTAATCCTAACTAATATTAGAAATGTGAAAGTAACTCTGTATGTCTGTCTTTTCTTCACGCCTAAACTACTGAACTGATTTGTGCGAAATTTGGTACACACATAGTTTAGAACTTGAGAAAGGACATAGGATAGTTTTTATTACAAAAAAATATAAAAATAAAATTTATTCCAGATATATAGCGCCATCTATTGGTCTAACCAAAAATCTGCCGGAAGTCACTATTCCACGCGAACAAAGTCGCGGGCAAAAGCTAGTTTAAAATAAAATTTATTTCTTTTCTGTTTTACCCAAGTTAACATTCGATATGACGTGTGATCTTATCTTTCGCAGCTATAATTTTATTTACCTCAAAGTTATTGCCATTGTTTGACTGAGATTGTTCTCATTATCCAAGTCTAATTCAATCACTTTTTAATGCTAAATACAATAGTATATGAGATTACATAGCGAATTATAATAACTTTCCTTGTTATTACCTTATTATCATTGTTGTTACTTAGTAGGTAACACAAACAGTTTATATTTAAATAAATGAATATTTTATACATATTTGAATTTACTAACACTTGAACCAGTCAAAAACAAAGCCGTAAGAAAGGATTCTTGTTGCTTACAGAACCCTAAAAAATAGAGATTAGCGTATTATAAATATTCTAGTTCGTGTAATAATATAAGCAAGTCAGTAGGTAATGGAAAATTTCTATTCATTCACGATATGCTTAGGTAAATAATTTTTTGCGCATTTCTTCGGTCAGTCTCGAGGTCACGGCCACGGACGCGGATGTTACATAAGTCAACAGAGTAAATATTTTTTCTATTACTAAGTAAAGGCCACCAAAGAAACCATGTATGGATTGTGTGAAATATGATATGGCTGGGAAGAATGTTACGTGCTAGGTGACGTCAGACGAAATAGGTATAGAAAGTCCACATTTAAAATCTTTAACCTTTTGAACGCCAATGTCGGCTATAGCCGACATGAGCAAGCGTGCCCTGTGCGCCAACGACGGCTATACTCGACAAAAAACAGGTCGCAGAAAAATACAAAATAAACCTATTAAATCATTACTTTTATGTATTTTTTAGTAGATATTTAATTAAAATTTTCGGGCTTGGCGTACAGGGCATAGGAATACCGATATGGCGTGGCGGTGAAAAGGTTAAATTGTTCAATTAAAATCAGGTTTGAACGAGACTCAAATGAAACGCACAACTGTGAAGATACGATTTATTAACGTAAGGCGCAGCGCATACGAGCTGCGACGTAATACTCTTACAGGAAGCTAACACCTAACACAGTGGCGACTCGCCGACAACATAGGAATGTAACAATAATACCACCACGGGAAAGCACAACAACAACTCCGTCCCGCTATAACTCTGTGACAATATAATCATTTAGACTACGTTTGTGAGGGCCGATTACACAGACCGCGACCTACATTACTTTATAATAACATTAAAATGCGAAGTAAAGGCATCGACACGAGCGGTCAGCTCGCGGCTAATTTTGAGGTAGCGGTTACTTAGCGACAGCATGCCGTCGACAGTTCTCTCACAGCGCGGCCGGCGCCCGTCACTCGCTCTCGGCCGAGCCGTTGGCGAGCTCGGCCGGTCCGTTGGCCAGCTCGGGCACCGCAGCCGGGCCATTTGCCAGCAGCTCGGGCGGCTTGTCGGGCTTGTCGCCGGGCGTGTCGGGCGTGAGGGCGGCGCGGGGCGCGGGCGGCGCCAGCAGCGTGGTCCACTCGCCGTCGGGCTCGTACAGGCACTCCACGCACGACAGGAACTCCTTGCCGTCGAAGCCGCCCACGGCGTACAGCACGTCCTCCAGCACGGCCAGGCCCAGCGCGGCGCGGGGCTTGCGCAGCGCGGGCCCGGGCCGCCAGCTGTCGGCGTCCAGCCACTCCGTGCGGCGCAGCGAGGCGGCGCCGTCCGAGCCGCCGGCCAGCACGAGGCGGGCCCGCCAGGCGGCGGCGCCGGCGGCGCGGCGGGCGGTGGGCAGCGCGGGCCCGGGCTCCCAGGCGCCGGCGCCCAGGCGCAGGCGCTCGGTGCTGGCGAGGCAGTGCCACGCGTCGCAGCCGCCCAGCGCCCACAGCGCCCCGGACCAGTACACGCTCGCGCACTGAGACCGACCTGCATACACACACGACAATGTAGAGAGCGATATTATAACACGGATATTATAGACCAAATCTATTTCGATACGAACGTAAAAAATATCGAATGGCATTTTTATTACATATTCTGCACACCGCATTAATTATTTCGAAACATTAGAAGCTTTATTGTTATTGGGAGCATTTATCTTTCAGTGTTAACAATGCTATTGCGCTTCACTACACACTCCTTAACAGGACACAGGGGGTACATATTTAAAATTGTGTCTGATGTTATGTATTAAACGCGCAATGGATGGCTTTAGTAAATATTTTGTACACTCAATATATTAGAAATTCGATGTACTTTTGCTGGATTTAGGGAAAAAACACTATCATGATTGCGGCACTGACCAGCATTGAGCGGCGGCGCCTCGTCCCAGGCGTCGGCGGCGGGCTGGTAGCGCAGCACGCGCTTGAGGTTGAGGCCGGCCGCCCAGCCGCCCACCACGTACAGCTCCCCGCGCTCCTCCACCGCCGCCGCGCCCGCGTGCGACAGCGCCAGCGGCAGCCGCGCCCGCGCCGCCCAGCGCCCGTCCTGCAGCGCCGCCACCGAGTCCAGCTCCGCGTGCCCGTCCGAGCCGCCCAGCGCGAACAGCGCGCCGCCCAGCACCGCCACCGGGAACCGCGCGCGGGCGCAGCGCATGTCGGGCAGCGCCGTCCACTCGTTAGTGCCGGGGTCGTACGCCTCCGCCGCCCGCAGCACGCGCGCGCGGTCGTAGCCGCCGCACACCAGCAGCCGCCCCGCCAGCGCCGCCGCGCCGTGCGCCGCGCGGCCCAGCGCCAGCCGCGCCCGCGCCCCGCCCCCGGCACCCGCGCCCTCGCCGCCGCCCAGCACGCCGCCGCGCGCCACGCCCGCGCCCGCGCCCGCGCCGTCGCGCCACGCCACGCGCGCCGCCGCCAGGCGCCCGCGCAGCGCCAGCAGCGCCCGCGTGGTGCGCGCGCCCGGCACGCGCGTGGCGGCCAGCACGGCGCAGTCCGGCCGCCGCGTGCGCGCGCCCAGCGCCAGCGCGGCGCCGGGCGGGGACGTGTCGGCGGGCCGGCGGGACGCGCGGCCCCGCTCGGCCGCCTCGCGCCGGTACTCCTGCAGCTCGGGCGCGTCGCCGCGCGCGGCGGGCAGCTCGCCGCAGTCGCGCAGGGCGCCCTGTCCGTCTACGTACAGCAAATGCGTGCGCGAGCACAACTCGTCCAGCTGCCGAAAAATAATTTTATTCATGTCTTCAGAAACATTTAAATGTCTTTGAAGAAGTAAAGGACTCTTGTCCATTCCAATAAGTAGCACCCTATGGGAAAGAACAGTGAATCTGTGAAAACTCACATCAGCATCGACGGCTTGCTGATCTCGTAGCCATATGAGTGCGGCGTCGGCGACCGCGAAGGCAGTCTCCTCACCGCCTTCTGCACTCGTCTCTCGTAACATTTCAATACGGATAAGTGGCAGCGCAGCCAATGCGCCACTCTTGCATACTTCATCAAACTGGAACAGATGAAAGGATCATTGATATTGAAGCCCAATGTATCTGACCCGGAGAGTGATTTGGCCCATCAAAACCATTATTGCGCTTAGAACACGTATGTAGTTACATTCTCGGCAATGTAGGCGTCGAGCGTGGCGAGCTGGTCGGCGGCGAGGTCGGGCAGCGCGCGCAGCTCGAGGCAGTCGTGCGGCGCCAGGCGGCGCAGCAGCGCGGCGGCCAGGTGCGCGCGCACGGGCTCCACGCGCAGGCGCCAGGCCGCGCGGTACAGGCGCCGCGCCGCCGCCGCCTCGCGCACGCGCAGGCGCCCCGTGTACGCGTACTCCAGCAGCGCCGCCAGCGCGTCCGCGTCCACGTCGGGCACGCGGCACGCCTCGCCCGCCGGCAGCGCCGCCAGCGCGTGCAGCAGGTAGGGCGAGGCGGCCGCCAGCACCGCGCGGTGCGCCGGCAGCTCGGCGCCGCCCGCCAGCAGCACCGTGTCGTAGTGCTGGCGCGACTTGCGCAGCGCGTTGAGCGCGTGCAGCACGCGGGCCGGCGCGCCCACGTCGCGCAGGGACAGCGCCTGCTCCACCGAGCCCTCCTCCTCCGAGCTGTCCTCGCCCAGCGCCACCGCGCCGCCTGACACATACCGCACGCTACTCATGCTGCCTCACACATGTGGCTAATGTCACAAATTGTTAGATTAACTTTCTCATAAGAATACAGATAAACATGGGAAGTGTGTGTACTACTGATATGGCTACACAATACTGAATCAGGTGTTGTTTTGTCTGTCACATATCTACCTACATAATATCATAATTATGCAGTTGCTATGTTACTACATGAGATAAGAAAAAACTATAAACATAGGAATATGGATCATGTAATATCATAATTGAAATTATATCAATTTGCTATCTCGGTATCAGGTATCAGTGAAACTATATCTATTATTGTAAATTAAAAAGAAAAACAATGGACTGTTTTGTTATGTACTGTATTCCTGATAAGAAATGTTAAAATAAATGTTAGGTACTGGCTTTGATAGCATACAATAGTAATTATTTTATTATCATGACTTGTTACTTTATTGAATGATATGTGTGTGTATGTACAGTCTCAGACACAAATTGAACTAAGTAACTACGAGATTCAATAGAGTAATGTGTCATCATCAATTGGTTCAATTGATCCTGTGTGCGCACCGCCTCACACTGCCATAGAGCAACCACTTCCAGGCATAACAGCTCTTACAACCAACTATAATATTCACACAATCAATCTATGCCATGAATAACAAACAACGTCTACAGACCCAACAGTTTATACATAATGAATAATCATTTTCCTGCTGACAACTTGCAATAACAAATAACCTTTACATTCATCAACTTTTCAAACAATGGAGATATTAGCTAAACTAGCAATTGTATTGGATTCCATAATACCTAACATTATAAACAGCCTTGGTTAGCTCTAGTTAAGGGTTTGATACAGCCTTCATGGAACAAGTCAACAACATGACCAGCTGATCTGTGCTCTATGCTATTTGCTCACCTGTCAAGTGAAACAGTGAGCTAACTATTACAAACGGTCGTGTCGCCGATATCGGATAATTTTAATCAAGCGGCGCTCAAGGTCACAGGCATATCTTAATGATTGAAGGTGCGCGCGACCGCGGTGTGTGTCTGTGTGTGTGCGGTGTATGCAGTGTAGTGTGCAGTGTTGGTGCAGGCAGCTCACCGTCGCCGTTCCTGTAGTCTTCGTGCGGCTTCATGTCGCCGCGGGGTGCGTCGCTCGCTCGCCTCAGCTCCTGCAGTGCACAACTCGTCAGCGCCGCGAACCTTCGCTGCTAACCGGATTACACTGGCGAGCACGTGGCCCCGTGTAGCGGCGAGCGAAGGCCGCGGCGCAGTTAAACAGGTCACATGGCGCGACGTAAACAAACCCACCTGATGCGTCGAGCTGGCTCGCAGGCTGCGCTCGCGGTCTCGCACTCTCGCCCACCGCTAGATACCTGGCATGCCGTGCCTGGCCTGAGGACGCTGTCGCGGTGCCACGCGATTAACACAAACGACACACTGTTCCGCCACCGCCCGCACACTGTTTTTATTTTGTAATTGTTTGACAGACAAACGTCACGCGTTGACAACTGATCGTTCATTCATGTCATTGGTAATGTGTCAAGTTTGACGTTTGACGTTCGAAGGTGTTTTCGGCCATTGTTATCCATTAGCATCGCTGAGCAATGAGGGCCTCCTATTGACATAACTTTGTTTATGTTTATTTACGAATGAATTACTACTACAAGCTCGTATGATTATGTTCCCAATGAATAATAGTTAAGTATACTGCTTAAGTATGAACTTAAAGTTATTAGTTACAAAGATGGGTGGGAATCTTACCTATCAACTTGCGTTTATTCAGATCAATATGAAGGTTGTACACCTTATCAACAAAAACTGAGCCATTTTACGCAAATGAGTTGTGTTGCCCGAGTAACTGGTTTGAGGAGGCTTTCGCTTCATGCAAAACTATCCTATAGTCTTACGTTATTCATGCCGTGTCTGATGATAATCAGTCGATCTGTAACATCAAGAAGTGGGAAACAGTATTAGGTATCACAGCCTTATTCATAAATATTATGTTGTCACCGAATTGTTTTACAAAAAAAAAATACCCGTCGCCGTTATTACTAGACGAGGCTGGTACCTATTGCCTACCTGAAAAAACTTCAGAAAAACACAAGAGATCATAAGTCTTCATGAAATCTGCACGGTGGATGAGCGATTTAGTCTTCGGTCTTTAGTAAGCAGTGTAGTGTGCAGTGTTGGTGCAGGCAGCTCACCGTCGCCGTTCCTATTAGTCTTCGTAGCTGGAATCTAGCATTGGATTAGGATTGGGTGGGCCAGAGAAGTACCTAGCGAAAGAGCATTCATTCAGGCATAATCACGCTCAAGCATAGGGCAGAATTTTCTGACCACCTATGTATTTTAAAATGTCTTCGATTCTTCCATCATTATTCAGTGTTATCCAGCATACCTACTTACATCTTGACAAGTACAAAACTCATTTTGGTCTAGGCTGGCTGGATTCAGATCCCGCACAGAGGTAACTGCTACTAATTAACATTTGGATGAAGAAGGAAATATTCTATCTTCCCTTTGACCTAGAATCTAGAAATTGGGCAAAAAGCAAGGTCTTTAAGTTTAAATAAGGAAATAAAACGTCAGTGGGAAGTGCCTTTTTTATAGTTGCAACATAATAGTGGACCTCAGGCTTACCAGAGGCAAAGGTAATTCAATTAAAGTTAAGCCACATTAGCCGCGGTCATTCCATTGATGGGTGACCAATGACAAACCGAGACGCTTCCGTACATCTGTAGAACAGTCTTTTCAAGTCGGATTGGATTATTAACCTTGGATTATCTTGCTATGCAATTATAAACAGTTTTGTAAAAGTTTAGGCACATGATAATGAGCGCTTCAAGTCCCTAGGCTATGTGGGGTATTATTATATGTGAAATAATTAAAACGAAAGGGATTAATTTGAAGTGTATTTAAGTTTTTCCCCTCTATTATAGGACTGGTCAAGGTCTCTCCTACTCGTTTCTTTTGTGATGGTTGTGTAGGTCATAATCCACTGCGCTCTTTGCGTCCGATGTAAATTGGCGGATCGCCAGAGCTGGCCCGGTCGAATTCGTAGCACGATCAGGTGAGGTTATTAACAAAAGAGTGCCTTGCGGTCCCACCCTCATTCTTCCTGCATCCTAATTAAAAGTCTACATGTTAATCCAAGATGCCTACTTTCTGCATAAGAAATATAGGAAGATTTCTGAAGGAAGTAAAAAATCCTTAATTCCTAGGTAAAAATGGGTTCAGATATTTTATCATGTTACTGCATTAATAGTAGACGAGTAGGTATACCAGACTTGATCATGCGTAGTTTACCTTTACTCAGCTCATGAATGGACCATGTACCTTCCCAAAGTAGGTGTGTTAAGTATATTAAGTTAAACACAGTCAACTGTCTGTTCTTCATAATTATTTACTTCGTATCAAAACGCGCAAGGCCCTTATACTTATTAGGTACTAAAATTCGAAGGGATCCCTTCTCATACGCACTCAAACCAAAAATTTTCAAATGTTGGATTTTCCCTACAATTTTGTAGACACAACTTTCTAAAAGCGGATTCCCATATCATCCTCTTGCCCTTATCCCACGATAACGTTAAATCAGTACTTACTTGCATTGTACTAACTTTGTTAGGATTAGAATAACATAAGAAACACACATAGATATAGTATATACCTACGTATTTCGTAGTAGCTACTAATTGTTGGCCAACTTATTGCCACTAATGTTCAACGCATTATTACCCAAACAGGATTGGTTACCAAAAACTTTCTAAACGAACCGACCCAATAACCTTACTTTTGGCGACCCCCAATCGAATCCAGGTGGCGCAGCAGTCGCTTTTACACTACAATGAAAGTGAAAAGCGGGGGATGGCTGGGCTGAAATGTAGCTCGGCTCGGGTGCGGCGGGCGGGGCGGCGATCGATCGGGGGCGGGCGCGGCCGGCAGTGCGCCGCGCGCCCCGGCCCGCACTCCACGCTATGAGCGCGCTCCGGCCGCGCGCCCGCCGCGCGCCGCTGCTGCTCGCGCTCGCCGCCGCTCTGTTGCCGCACGCCGACCGAGTCGCGTGAGTACCGCTACAGCACAGCCTCTGCGCTGCACTCGCATCTTCTCTGACATGTACGTTTTCCTGTGGCAGCGGCGGCGGCGGCGGCGGGAGCATGTTCGGGGACGTCAATATATCCTCTATTTTGGACTCCTTCAGCATAAGTTATGACAAGAGAGTCAGGCCAAACTATGGAGGTCAGTAGCAGTAGTTTGAGTAGTTCCATTGCCGTAGTTGTAACCGCCGCGCTGGCCTAATGTCCTCCACGAAAGAGCGCCCTGATCCTCGCAGCGCCTACGATTGCGTGGCGCGCATTAGCCTATACAGGTCAATGTTGGAAACTGAAATGTTTTTATTAATGCATCACCTTCAAATAATTTAAATATGAGGAGAGACAGGTGAATTATTAATCACTTAAGATGAAACAAAATCAAGTAACAATTCGAGGCAGCCATTCTCATGCACTTCTATTTTATTAGTATCTAGTCACGGCAGACGTATTCTCATTCCCACTTACTGTTATATTCATCTAAATGCTACTAATAAAAAATAAGAGTCTAATGCAAACTACCATCTTCTGGATGGCAATCTACCTGAACAAGGTAGGTCCAGATATCGTCAGATCCAGGCCTGGGCGGGGACTACAGAATGAGATAGATATCTAACTCAGAGCTTGTAATGGACTTCGGGGATGGCTGGAGCGCATCATTATTAAATGAGCAGCCGCCGTAGCTTTATGACTAACATTAATATGCATAGCTTGAGGGTCAAATATAGAGACAACTATGTTAGCGTAAAAATTGACCACAACGCGTATTGGCTTCTAGTTTTCATCGACAACCCGAAATTCGTGTCGTGGTACTTGCTTTGCAAAAAGTCATTTTTGACCGTAACGCGTTGTGGCAATCGTGAAACAGCTTTGAAAGTTTTCTGGTCAATAGTTGATACATTTTTCAGATCTGATCTTAAGAGTCCTGATGAGGATTTCATTTATATTATTGCAATGTAATGATCTGTGTATAAATGAAACTTTTTAGCTGTGACATCTGTAAACTTTAAGACGCCTACAGGAATATTTTATTTTCAAATAACTGGTGTTTTATGTCCTAACTGATTGCTAAGCTACCTCGCACAGCTGTGGTGGAATGCAGCCAAAAACAGTTCAACTGAATGCCAACAAAATGGCATAGCCGAAACAGTGAAAGCCTTGAAATAAAATCGCAATTGTTATATGTGCCACATAATCTGTTTTATATGCAGAAAACTATCATATTGCGAAGCATCACATGTATTGTTATTGTAGCAATCGATAGTGTTGGTAAGCAGTCCTGATCCTATTAAGTACCTAGTGACGCATTGAAAGAAAATCATAAATCTTGTTTGAAGAAGCAAATCTTTAGTGGAAGTGTCGCACTGATTACAATGTCTGCATGCTGATGTTTTGCAATAACGTGCTGCGCTCCACCACGGCTTGCGACGAAGCTGGTGCAAGGTAGCGGTACTACGACACTAACTTCGCCGTGTGGATGCCGCATGAGCCAGCCGCGTTCTGGTCTCCTTGGTGGTTGCTCGGGCTTGCTATACTCGCGCGTAAGGCCATGGTTATACAGCACTTCTTTCACTTCGGGGAAGTACTCCTGGATCAGTGTATCTTCAAGTTAGACTACCGATGTAGGAAATCGTTGGCATTAGCGTAGCTTGCTTACACAGAAGATGGATGCGATGCGTTGCCGTGTTATGTATGTGATGTCGTTTCCAGGACCACCAGTGGAAGTGGGGGTTACCATGTACGTGCTGTCCATCAGCTCTCTGTCGGAAGTGCAAATGGTACCTAGCTAGCAGTACTATATTAAGTAGTAAGAGGTGACGCGGGCACGTGGGCACGTGGGCACGTGGGCACGCGGGCACGCGGGCGCGCGGCCCGTGCACGCGGCATGGGGCATGGGGCACCGCACCGCATGTCTCCGCAGCGCCGCGGCCGCCGGCGCGCCAGCCGGAACTAGTACTACATGTGGGCTTGCTTGCAGGTCCGCCGGTGGAGGTGGGCGTCACCATGTATGTGCTCTCTATCAGCTCCGTGTCGGAAGTGCTCATGGTACTGGCCCCAGTCGCTCGCACGCCTCCCGCGCACGCCCAGCAGCCCCAGACGCGAGGCTGCGAGCATGTCGCGTTTCATGGATCTGTTCGCTTTCTCGTATTGTTTCCTAGTGAGCTAGTCGGTGACTGGTAACGCTCGTCTTGACTGTGGCATTACTGTTGTGAACTGATACAGACGCACCAGCGCTCGCGCCCGGCTGCCCCTTCCCGCGCCGCCGCGACGCTTCCAGCGAGCATGGTCACTGACCACTGTGCTGCATTCCGCATTCAAGAGTATGGGATTGTAATTACAGTACTTGTCAAATGTTCAATTTTCGTAGTTTACAAACGGATAGGTATCTACTCCATTATTATGCGAAATGTTGTTAATACATTAAAACCAATTAACTCCTTTGTAAGCATAGTTTATTTATTCATTGATAAGCAATTTTAAAGTAAACGAAGCTAACAACAAAGCTAAATACAAGTTTGTGCAACTAAAGCAAATCTGGCGGGAGGTGTAACGCTGCAGCCTCGCTCGTTCCGACTTACGGAATAGTTTATTTTTGCCTTCTCGATCGATCGCTCGCGTGCACCCCGACCAGCCGTCACTTAGCTCAGCTATTGCGACTGGTCAGACTTGATGTCTCTGCGAGCTGGAAGTATGATCTCATGACTTAGTGTCTGCGCCTGCAGTAAATGCGACATCGCCGAAGTGGCAGCCGGCCGCCCGCGCCAGTCTACCAGGTGTCTACAGGTTGAACATTAGCACCGATGATATCTAACCAATACTAAGTTGTATAGTTTTTCCCTCTCTTTCTCTGTCTAAGTATGTACCTGTGGTGTAATTTGTGTATTATAAGCGACACGTGTGTCAACATTGAAACGCTAACGACAGCGGCGCGGCTCCGCGGAGTCGCCTCACGCGTCAACGAGACGACGCGCGCACGCTAACACAGCACTCTTTATGTATCTACACTACACTGCACATGAGTAACTTCTCTCGCTGTAACACCTATATAAGTTCCCACATTATAATTATGAACACGCAAAGCTTCCGTGCGCTTGTGTTCGCCACAGGCAGCGCTGGCCGCCCGGCGCGTGACGCCCGCGGTAATAGCTGCTCCGTGAGTTCCGTGACTTGCCAGCTCGGAACTTAACTAGTTCAGCTCTGTAATATATTAAACTCAATAAATTATCATAATGGTTCATTTTTGTGAATAATGAGCGCCAGTAAGTGGAATGGAGGGATTTACTTGACATATTTGAAATTGTCCCACATTAAACTAACGCAAGAACATAAACAGGGGAGTCAGATTTGAGTTTGCAGACTTACATGAACGAAAAGGTCTCTTGGTGCAGGCTCGTCGCTCGCACGTGCCCCCGGGTCCCCGGGGTCCGAGCTGGTCCACACAGGCGTCACACACACTCGTGCACTTTCACTCTTAGTAACTGAAGCTTGTCGCTCTGTTCTGTGTGTTCGATGTTGTACAGTGTTCACGTTAGACTAGCCTGCAGTACGGTCACGTCGTGGCCTCGAGGCTCGCCGCTCATACTACAACTTGCGCTGTCTCTCCCTCAGGACTTCACGTTGGATTTTTACTTCAGACAGTTTTGGACGGATCCACGGCTCGCGTACAAGAAGCGCGCGGGCGTGGAGACGCTTTCGGTGGGCTCGGAGTTTATCCGCAATATCTGGGTGCCTGACACGTTCTTCGTAAACGAAAAGCAATCGTACTTCCACACGGCCACCACCAGCAACGAGTTCATCCGCATCCACCACTCGGGCTCCATCACGCGTAGCATAAGGTAAGTGCTGACCCGGGCTGCCCCTCCCCCCACGACCTCGCGCCCCGCCCGCCGCCCGCACTGCCCGCTCCCTCTGTTGCAGGCTCACCATCACGGCCTCGTGCCCCATGAACCTGCAGTACTTCCCCATGGACCGGCAGCTGTGCCACATCGAGATCGAGAGCTGTAAGTGTCTCCTCCTTGTACCGCGTTCAGCGCCGACCTACTTCACTGTGACTGAACTGTTACTGCTGCCGTCCTTACCGCGCACGTTTGCAAACTGTTAGCGATGTGTTGCTCTTGACGCTCTCAGTGTTACTGCAACCCATTGCAAGTTATTATTTGTGTACTATCTATTAACCATTCTGTTTGTAACCTCGCCGTGTAGGGTGAGACGACGGCCACCACTCTATTCGGAATTATAATTCAAAAATATATACCCATTAATTATAAAATTTTGACAGACGCTCGTCAGAAGCTACCGTCTCACAGATGATAGAAAAATAGTAACGTACTTATACGATAAACACCGATGTTCGTGTGTGTGTGTTGTGATCACGGAGCAACCCTCGAGCGGCCGTGTGCCGCACACGACGCCGCGCACGGCGCACCCGGCTTCTGTCGTGTCGCGCGCACCGCACGGCGCGACGCCCTCCGCCTACAGCACCCGCGCGGGCACGGGACTGACACTGCGGCGCCGCACCGGCGCGACGGGGCACGGCGCCACCCGCACTCGCACCGCCGCACGCTCGCACTCCCGCACCGCACCCCGCACGCACCGCATGCGCTTGTCACCCCGTCACGCACTCTCGCCGTCATCCTGCACATCATACACCTAGTCACGCACGGTAGTTACGAGGATATTTTTCTATCATCGGGTCGGGTCGACTCGAGCGGCGCCTCGCCCGGCTCCCTGGGCGTCAGCGGGCCGCGCTCGGCGCGACGCTTCGTGGCGCGAGTGATAGCGTTTTGTGTTTGGCATGTCCCCGGAGTCGGATACACGATGACCGACATACTGTACGTTTGGAAAGACGGCGCGTCGAGTGTCGGCATGAGCAGCGAAGTGCAGCTGCCGCAGTTCCGAGTGCTCGGCCACCGGCAGCGCGCCACCGTCATCACGCTCAGCACAGGTAACCGCTCGCAGTAGTAGCGTGCCACGCCCCGCCGCGCCCGCGCCGCGCCTCGCCGCGCCCGACGCGCGACACGACAGCCGCGCGCGATCCGTCCGACACGCGGCCGACCGAGCCGCCCGCGCCTTACCCCTCCTATTGCGCCGCAGTCGGCTACACCATGCGGGATATCCGGTACAAATGGAACGAGGGGCCCAACTCGGTGGGCGTTTCTAACGAAGTGTCGCTACCGCAGTTCAAGGTGTTGGGCCATCGTCAACGCGCCATGGAAATATCGCTTACAACAGGTGCGAAATCCTTCTCTAGTTAAATCAAGTCAAGTGACGCATAATTGCGTGTTAAATAAATATATAGTTTCCTCTAAGTAGACTTAGTTTAGTAGAACCGGAGTTGCATATTTTACTGATCACGCGTTAATCAAGCTTTTTGCTCTCACGTCGATGATGACAGGAAACTACTCTCGGCTGGCGTGCGAGATCCAGTTCGTGCGTTCGATGGGCTACTACCTGATCCAGATCTACATCCCGTCCGGCCTCATCGTCATAATATCGTGGGTGTCGTTCTGGTTGAACCGCAACGCGACACCGGCGCGCGTGCAGCTGGGGGTCACCACCGTGCTCACCATGACCACGCTCATGTCTTCCACTAACGCGGCGCTGCCCAAGATCTCATATGTTAAATCAATCGACGTCTACCTCGGCACCTGTTTCGTGATGGTGTTCACCAGTCTGCTGGGTAAGTGCATGCCCCTCTTGTGTGCTTCTGATCTCGCCCGAGCATTGACCGTAATGTCTATATTTCAGAATACGCGACGGTGGGGTACATGTCGAAGAGAATACAGATGAGAAAGCAGCGCTTTGTCGCGATACAAAAGATAATGTCGGAGAAGAAAATCCCAGCAGAGTGCGCGCCACCCTGGGATGGGCACTCGCTGAGCAAAGGGGGTAGCCTGGGTCGCGGGGCCCGGCCCCCACACGGGTCGCACCACGGGTCCCATGGTTCTCACGGCTCGCACGGGTCGCACGGTGCGCCCGCGCCGCCGCCGCGTGGCTGCGGCAGGCACTTGCAGGAGGTGCGCTACAAAGTGCGGGACCCCAAGGCGCACTCTAAAGGCGGCACGCTAGAGAGCTCAATCGAAGACGCGCCAGGCCCACCTTTGCATGCGCTGCAGCCCACTAAGGTACCTATTACTCTTGTACAACTTGTTTATGCACCTTCAAAAGTCAGGATTCAGTTTGAGAATGGAATAAATCTGAACTTGTATGCAGTTAATAAACTTTCGCCATGTCTTCTGATTTCAGGACTACGGCAAGTTCCTGGGCATGACGCCGTCAGACATCGACAAGTACTCGCGCATCGTGTTCCCGGTGTGCTTCGTCTGCTTCAACCTGATGTACTGGATCGTGTACCTGCACGTGTCAGACGTGGTCGCAGACGACCTGGTGCTGCTGGAAGAGAACAAGTGAACCCCCTTCCTTCCTAACCTTCCCTCTCCCGCGCATCCCGCACCCCGCACCACTACGCACGCTCGTGTACATAACTCATGTAATATAATATCGATTAGCAAAACGCTAGTGTCACGACCCCTAGTAGACGTAACTGACGGTCTGATATCGTACTTAGATGTAGTTAGGGCCTCGAACGACTTGTACAGAAATAATGTAAATACGAGATACCTTTATATGTACTTGTGGCAGTGCCGCCCTCTCACGATCAAGTTGCTCATTCAGACTTTGATCACCATGATGTTCGAATTTTCGAAATTGCTCAAAAAACTGTATTATGTGTAAGTGAAAACCTGAACTAATTATAATATTTCTTATCTTACTGACCTCCATATTAACGGAACACTATCCTTCTGACCTCTGAGGTTCAGACTCCCAAGATTAGGTGTAAGGCGTTTATTCAGCGCTGCCAGTATATCAGGCCTTCTTTTAGACATATTTATATGTAGATGTGGATAGGCAGGTAGGGTAGTTTAGTGACTCCCGGGGCGGCACCGTCACACCGCGTTATACTCAGAGCGGCAAGCATCTAATCATGAGATGAAGATGTTTAGGTTTTATTAACTAGAACGGAACTGTTAAGTATTGTAAAGTTATATTACTAGTAGGTAAGCACGGTAAGGCACGAGACTATTTTGCATTCACATGCAATACGTTCGTCTTGTAATAAAGACTAACATAACGAATACATTGTTTTATTTGAACTTCCTAACTTTAGTTATACCTTACCGGCTCCATTAACATTACCTACGAGATTCTAAGTATTTAATTAATTAATCAAGTTTAACTGAAAATCATGTTTTAAATTGCTGTTTTGCTTTCTAATGAGGAACTTTAACCTTTAAAATACTGCTGAGAAATTAAGCATGATCGTGTGGTATCAAGGTATCAAGTAAAACTTAAATTACTTTTAAAGTATGTGTTTATTGATTATAAACAATGCAGATGGTACCAGGCTCGCAGATGTTCAAACGGTAATAGAAATTATTAATAAAGTATCCCGATTTAAATTGACAATTACAAAAAAGCAAACTGTAGCAACACAATAGTATAGTTAGTGAGTAGACCCATAAGAGCGAGTTGTAACGCCGCGTCCACGTAGAACAGTCCGCACGCGCGTATCTTGCTGAATGACGCGCGGTGCAAGCGTAGCACGTTCTTGCATAGCTTCCTAATCTCATTCGTTGAAATTACACTGCCTGTAATCAATCATATTCTTCATTACACTTTAAGCTTAGGATCGAATGATGTATTAGAAGCTTAGACTCGAATAGGCACCTAAATGTGGGGAACATCCTACAAATAATAAAAACGAGAAAGATTGATCCTTTTTCACACAAAAACTACCGAATGGATTTTGGCGAAACTTGGCAATAATATTGCGTGTACATCAGAATAAATGTTGTGGGAAGTGGGTGAAACTTCCTGATCAGCTAACAAATAAGATTAGAGCTGGAAGCTTAAATTAGGGTAAATTATTATGTTTAATATTGATTAGGTTAAATGGATGCTCAAATAACGACAAAAACACATATTTTACCTGTATTACCTGAAGTCAAAATAGTAGTACAGCGATCCTGAGCTTTTTCGACTGCAATGTAAAATTTTTCGCAGTATAAGCACAAAATTAGCTGCAGCATCAAATTTTTTCCAACCCAAATGCAAACTGATGATAATGTTATTATAGCGCCTTCCTATAAAATAAAATTAGTAAAATACAGCAAAGGTGAAGAAGAAAACATATCAGAAGACATTCCTACAATTTAAAAATAAAAGAACGTTTACCATATAATTAATTAACATCCCAGCTTTAAGAGTATTAAGCGCCACTTGACAATAAACCAGACTATGAACAAATATCTCTGAAATGTAATATAGTATCTGAAATTAGAAATAAAATGATAATTTACGTAGTATCTAAAACAATTTTGGTATTATAACCAGAAACAAGGAGATCAAAGAAATTACCAAAAAGAAACCACTTACATTTCTTTCAAAGCATGTTGCATAGATTTCATAACATTTCAAAATATTGACATAGGTCTGGTACATTTTTTTCGGTTCATTCTCTTCCTGCATCGCTTGTAAATTCGAAACATGAATATCCCATAAAATGATTTTATCCTTTAACAGTGTGATTAAACTGATGGCGTATACTAGATTTAAATCGAAAGCCACCATAGGGTAACAACTTGCAATGTAGTAGTAAGGCATTTGGATCCAAACACTGACTTCAATTAAAATAAAGATAAAGAAACCGTAGACAGCAATTATACGAAGCCAATTTGAAATAACGTAGAACCTAAAATGGTGCTCATCATTTAATAATCTATGAACCTTTTGTATTAACAAGACGAAATTAACATATAATTTAGTTTGGATGATGCTGTCGATAAAGTTTATTGCGATACCAAAACTGCAATAACAGCAGGTGTACAACTCAAAGAAATCATTTTTTAAAACTTTTTCGAAAGATTGTATATAGACGCGTAGAACATAGAAGTAGATGAACATGACGGTGCCGACAAATGCCACGAATTTATGGAAATAACTAATTGGAGTAATTCGATTATTTTTGATACGAAACTTGGGACAAAACGTAAAGTTTTGCATTAGACTTAGTGGCAAGAGCATCGACTGGAGATCTTTGTCTATAAAATTGTTAAACGAATTCACTAATTGCGACTTCAACATTTTCAAAACTTTCCTTGAACACACGCGTAGCACAAGTGATATTATTTTAATATCTTTGTGGTCGATTTACAAATTAAATTATATTGTTTGTCAACACTAAAACTGAGCGTAACTAATGTATTGTCTGTCGATCGATTTTCGTACTGTATTTAATTACTGGGGCCACCGACGTCGTAAAATCAAATTTCAATACAGTCAAGTGGTTCACTTTTAATAAATTTTCCTCTAAGTTCTTGTTGTAATGATAAATACTTCATAATCTTCTGGCTCGCATTTAGAGGGAAACCACCTATGCAATAACCTATTATAATTTATTTTAGATAATTTGAATGGGAGACAAGCTAGCGTGAAACTATACCCAAGGTTTATAGTTCCTACAACTTCAGAATTCTGGTGCTGGACCGGAAGGCGACCCATAAAAAAACGAAAAACATACTCAAGAAAAAACATGTATAACATAATGTAGCTTTTATTATAGAAAGTTTACTTGCAGCAGTACAATAACGTAGTGGGTGATAGCTGCCATGAAACTGATCGGCAGCACAGCATCAATATTGAACAGGCCACACGCGTTCATCTTACTGAACGTACGGTTGCTGTGTATCACGTTCTTGTATAGATGCTTTTGACTCTCTGAAATAAAAGCATTTATGACCTGAGACTGACTAATATTTGCACCTCTGTCTTCTTTTACACATATCTATCTTTTGCTAACTATGATTCTTATTTGCTGTTTGGCCACATTTATACTCATAATTAATTTACTGCTATAGCTTTTACAAGTCCTTTCTAATATTATAAAGGGAGTTTGTGAGATTCTTTCGCAATCACGTCAATCGTCTAAACAATTGTAATGAAAGACATGGAGATGGATGGTAGCACGGAAACGACAGACATAGTACTTTTTACCCGTGTGTATAGTTATTTCTATGTTAATCGCCACCTGAAAAATTATGATTCTTACTTGAACAGCCTTTCTTCATCATAAGCCCTATGCACGCCATCTCAGCATCTTCGACAGAGAAATAAAACTTTTCGCAATGAATGCTATGTATGACGACTAATATTATATTCTTCGTAAGCCATACCAGTGAAAGCACATTGTGAAGTATTCTTATCTGCAATATTTCAGATATGAATAAATAAACTAAGAAATGGGAAGACTGAAGACTATGGAAATTAATGAGAATGGCGATGTGCCCAGCCAAAAAGGGGGTAACTTTAGATACCATCATCTGCTTAGCCTTCGAGCTTCTGGCATTGGCGCTACAAAAAAAAATATGGAAGAATAAGAGTATAATAAATAAAAAAATATATGTAAATGAGCCTGTGATAAAGGCAAACAGTATATTACAGGCAGGTAAACAGGCATGGTAATAAAATGACCAATTAAAAAAAAAAGTTATACTTACCTTGTCCTTGAATGAAAAAACTCTAATTTGATATAACATAACTTCAATAGTGCTTAGAGTTATGTAGAAATCGCCGAATGCATAATACAACACCTGTGAACAAAAGAATTGTGCAATTGAGGAAATACTTAACACAGCTATTAAGTTAGATTTAAGAGTATTAAAGTTCGTTATTAAATTATGCACTGTAAACGCAACTAAATAAATTGGTTTATTGATCACACGTATTACGGATTAGCATCCTAGTGTCAAATGATTGAGAATGGGAAACCTGGAGCAGTGCCAGCGGGCATATGGATTTAAAAGGAAACAGAAACAAAGGCTTGTTTCATTAGTAAAAATCTGCAGTCCACATAGTGAGGAGACAGTACATTTAGCGTGTAAGGTTCAGCTCTAAATAAATTAAATATATAAAAGTCGAAACTTACCAACGCTTGGAAAACTTTCCTATAGATCTTGTATGCTTTTAAAATATTCATGTAAACACCGAACAATTTCTGGCAGTACAGGTCAGGGTTTTGGGCCACATTCGTTGTTAATATAGCTTTGATCCACAGGTCAATATATTGTTTTAACAATATTATAATTCGGGTAGCAATCACCATGTTGACATCTGTAGTGACGAAGCTAAAGTCCCGGACGATGTCAGAAATTTCTTCACTGACGTGAGAATATCTACATGTCAGATAAAATGTACCACGGGTGATGAGATTAACAAGTATGACTGTCGCAAAGGAGATGTGAGTCCACATATTAAAGCTGTGGTTAGTTTTACTGAAACTGATGCTCCTGTTGATAGTTTGAATGGTCAAAATAAGTAACACATTGTTGTCTTTGTACAGAATATCCGAAACGAACACTATCACGAAGCCGATGAAGTAAATGGTGAAAAATAAGATAGGAACGACGGTCAAAATGGCCCTTTCCATATAACTCATACTAGCATTAGTCATATCTAAGGTGAAAATTCGGTAAAAACACAACACACCCAAGAATAGCGTACAAAAAAATGCGTATATATCATACTTAATTCCATTTGGATAAATACGGTTATACTTTAAACGGTATTTTGAGTATAAGAGCAGATTTAGAGGGAGATTAAAAGAAAATGCTATTCTTTCTACTTCTTTGTCAAGTCGGTTCTCTAGTAACATTTCAGTGAACTTATTCGACGAATTATTATTCTAGAGTTATTGCTGTAACCGAAAGGAACCTTCAACTGTCCGTCAGTTGATGACTACAGTATGACTTTGAAGATTTTATCGTTAAGACAATTATTGAATTGTGTTTATTTTATGTTTCCGTATGTGTTTATGTTGTACCGATATTTTCTTTTCACTGTCCGAATGGGTTAGTAATCAATTCGCTCCAATTTCGAAGATAGATTCCCTAAAAATATGATAGAAAAAATTAAGAATCTGATGATTTATCTGATTAGATGAGGTTCCAATTTCTTTATTTGAGCATACTCTTACTCTTGAGTAAGAGTAAGAGTATGCAAAATGGAAACAGGGCAAGCCCTGTTTCCATTTTTTTGGAGTTAGGTGCAATATGTTTTCTCCGCTTTCATTCCTCTCTGTCACTCGTCATAATGACTTTCACAACCTTTTACTCATGTTATCTTTCAGGCCATCCAGTCATATTTTCTCTCGTCTTCTCGTCCCTCTCCATCTAAGTTCTTACTTTAACCACTATTTGCTGTATCTTTTTCATCCTTCCTCGTTATGTGCTCATATCGTATTATAAGCAAACTGATGTTCATAAGTTATTGCTAGCTTTCATCAAATAAATTAATATGTGACAACATGACAAGCCTCATAAAGTCATAAGCTAATAATTTTTCAATTTAATATTTTTTTCATGTAATGTGATTACTCAACATGTTGACATAGTTATTTTTCGTAATATTTTTGGGAGTTACTAATACCAAGGCGAGCGATCTTGGAGTTTGAGGATAATATAAAAATGTATCAACCAAACAGCCGTTCAGATATCTCACATTGTAAAAATCTCTATAATCGCCTGGATGATGAAATTCTGAAAATAGTGTATCCCTTTCGATGTGTGCTTTATCTATTTTTTACTATTAAATACAGGATAAGAAACAACCGCATTTATCCAAGTGGGAAGTTGTATCGGATATTTGCGTTCTGCTGGATGTTATTTTTGAACTCTTTGTGCATTCTTCGAATATCTAATGTTGAAGTTAGAAACAATGGCAAAACTAAACAATTGGAATATACCATACTGCTTGTGTTATGTACAGGCTTTTTCGTCACCTATTTCATCGAGTTCACGCTGATGTTTATTTTTGATATGATTAATGAAGAAAACAATATTCTGCTTATTTTGAGGATCCAAAATATTCACAGGAGCATTGGATCTAGGAAAACCATTCAGCGCTATATTACCTGGAACTGGATTTCAATAGCAATCGTTATCTCTTCAGATTTTGCGATTCGTGTTTTGTATTATATATCTAGCTACTACCCTCATTTCATGCATTCAGTGTATGACGCCATTATTGATGCAATGTTTATTGCATTGGACGTCAACATAGTGATAACCATGCGTATCTTAGTGTTGTTGAGAGTTTATCTAAATGAGTGGATTAACAATATCAAAACGATGAAAGCGGATGACGAGGAATATCGTAAAATGTTCCAAGTTTACAAGAATATACTGTTAGCTTATGATCTTTTCAAGACTGTTTACCAGGCATTTGTAGGTTCAGTTTTACTTTCTTATTTAATTGTTGTGAATATTGATATTAATAACTACCTAACCATTTTAATTCACAGCCCATATTCCACACATTTGGCGAATTTTACAGAAATATCATGTATTTCCACTTGATGCTCTACTGTCTCAGGACTTCTGATGGTTTTGGAGTCAATGTAAGTGTATATGGCAGATTTTACTTATTTTTACAACTTATAAATCTTTTTAATTTTTTCCAGGCTTACATACATTTTGTTGCAATATTTTTATGGATTATAAATGATCTGGTATTAGATGCCGTGTTTTGTTCAAACTGTGAGAAGTTCTATTTAACTGTCGAAGAAGCTCAGAAAACATGTATTCAACTTTTGAAAAACGTCAATTGTCCAAGTAAGTTTATTACTACTAGATTCCACTAGTGGTTTCCGCAAGTCCTGAAAGAAATCCTTCGCTCGTCCGGATAAAAACTAACTTAAAAATCTCGATACATGGTCTATCTAACACAGCAAATCGTTTTCAAATGGGATCAGTACTAAATCATGAGATCTTAAGCCTCTTCAGATTGAAAAACGATAATAGGGCTGTGCAATTATTTTTCAATGAAATCTTGAGTCAGCATTGGTTAATTAATGGAGTTAAATCTTAAAATAATGTACATTATTTTCAGAGAGTCAAAGGCATCTGTACAAGGATGTATTGTATGCGAATCGTTGTTTTAGCAAGATGACCGCATGTGGTCTGTTCACTATAGACGCCATGCTTCCCATAAGCTGCATAGGAGCCATCGGTTATTACGCCCTTGTGTTGCTACAATTTTATCTACTTGAATAAATGGTTAAGTTAAAAGCGGTCGGGTTTTATTCGACTTAATAGAAATACAATCTTCCGTGTCTCGCACGATGAATTGGTGGGTATCTACTGTCATCATTGGCAGTCGTTACGAGAAATAAGAAGCTTGAAAGTTCAAAAACAGTCTTACTAAGGGATAACGAGTTGCTTGGGTAACTGCGATGAGGATGTCAGATCAATCGCTCAATGTAAAACATGGGTACTGAGCTGTATTCGGTTAGACCGAAGCCGACCTCAACATAATTGAAGAAAGGCTAGATGTAGATGATGATGTAGCGAAAAAAATATTTCTGTAAGTATGTCTGAAGACAATAAGAAGTGTATAAAAACTCGACATTTCAAACTAACATAATTGTCTTGTCTCTAATAATATTGACAAAAGCATTACATTAATTGAACACAATTACTCTACAACGTCGCAAAACAAATATGTTAGATCAATTTTATACACGTGTTGGGGAACAACCGATTGGGTTGCGTGATAACCACCAAGTTTGTAAGGTGATAATAAGTAATAGTAAAAAGGATCACACAGAGAGAATTAACATATAGTTTAATTAGTTCAACCATAAAAATGTCTCCTACACGATTCCAAAAGATCTCGAATAATCGCCTTGAAAGAGAAATGTACAGAACAGCGTACTCTTTGAATCTCCCATTTATAATGTTGCTCGCATCAAAATACCAATTTAAGTACGATCGTATATATCCAAATGGAAAAAAGTATCTGATATTCAGTTTCGTCTACATGTTGTTCATGAATGGCCTCTGTATTTACCAATGTTACTCCGTGGAAATGAACGGTGACCGTATAAACTTTTTGGGAAAGGTTGCTATAGAAATTTCTATTAACTTCTATATCGTCACCTACTTTATAGGTTTCACGATGATGTTCATCACAGACTTTGTTTTTAAGAACGAGAACGTCTTATTTATTTTGAAGATTCAATCTATCTACGTTGAAATCGGTTCCAGATCGATTATTACAAGTTTCATCACTTGGAACTGGATCTACCTTTTACTTACTATTGCAATAAATATCTTGTTACACGGTTTATTTTACTCCAATTACAATGAACGTGCCTTTGATGTTTCAATATACATCATAAGAGATTTCCATCTCATTGTTTTGGATATCAATGTAGTTCTAGCAATCCGAATTATAGTTTTGCTGAGGAAATTCATCGAATCTTGGATACAATACATTTTGGTTAAGAATAATGAAGCAGATAATGCTTTGTACTGTCGCGAACTATTTGGAATATATGTGAAGATTTTAAATGCCTATACTCTTTATGAAAAACTTTTTCAATTAATGGTAATTTCAACTTTGATTAATGTTACCATTTTTACGAACATTACATAAGTATTGATAAAGTTTTTTGTTTACAGTTATCGTACTACATATTTAGTGAATTTTATCGAACATTTAGCAGTGCGGCGGTTCTGATTTATATGATAAAAATATCTGATACTGTTCACTATGTAAGTATCTAGACACACGGCAGTGTGTCCGCCAAGTTCGAGCAAAAAAGGCGACACACCGGCCGTGGGTTATATTACACGAACCATTTCGGGCCAAATGAGGGTTTTTGAAATTTTTTCTGCCACCGGGTGGCGCCACGTATGCGTCTGGTCCAAACAGCTGTCAAATAGTATGGAATTGTAGGTGCCGAACTTATTGTTTATTGAAATTCTGTTATATTGGAAGTGTTATTGATTTTATTATGGACTACGGTCAGAATAAGGTTTCCGAACTAAAAATTGAGCTAAGAGACTTCTCTCTATGAGTGCAAAAGTTACTGGTACTAAGGAAAAGCTTGTTGAAAAATTTGTTAACACAATATGATTTAGTTTTTTTATTTACTCAACCGCAATAGTAAAACAATAATTCAGTGCTTTAATTATAAAATAAAAAAAACACTAAAATCGTTCACTATTCATAGTAAAGATAAGCACTTTGACAGTTATTGGACCTGACGACTCGGTGCTGCCACCTCGTGGATTGCCATTTTAGAAAACCCTCATTCGACCCCCCTGTAACTCAAAATCTATTTTATTTACGCATATCAAATTTCTAGTATCTGTTGAGACCCCCTCACTTATCTAAAATACAAAATTTCATTAATATACCTATTGTAGGTCTTGAGATATTGACGTCAGAAAATCGCTATTTTTACTATACACTGATTCACTGATTCACTGACTCACTCATCAAAAACCTAGACCACTTCCAATGGTCGTATTGACTTGAAATTTGGCATGGAGGTAGGTCTTTATGTCAAGGTAAAGGGAAAAATCTGAAAATGGCCAAGTGTGAGTCGGTTTCAAAATAATGAAGGTGTTTTATACCCGGTGTAAATTTATACCCCTAAGGAACTAAAACGAACTAAATTTATCTATATTTATATAATATATCTTCGAATGGTACAAAGGTTTGTATTTAGTCAAAGTAAAGTAAAAATCTGAAAAATCGAAAATAACAAATGTGTAACTTTGATCCACGAACATAATATATGATAACATGTCATGTCAGTCAGTTGGTAAATCTAGTCATAGTTAATCTAGTTCATTTCTTTGTAAGAAACATAGTGCATATTAAAAAATCTAAAAGATAGTATAAATGAGACATTTCTTTAACTAACTTCATCATAAGAAAAAAATAAAATAAACAACCTTACAAAAATAAATGAAATCCCACCCAAAACAAAAATGTGAAAGACTGCCAAGTTCGATAATATGGGAATGCTTCGCCTATAAAAGAAGTGAGATCTGAATAAGTACCAAGTTCCATACACATACCTCAGTTAAAAATAGTTACTTTTTAATGATGATTACTTGGCAAGTTTTAATAGAAAATTAAATACTTGATTCATTGCGTTTAGTAGGTTTATAACAAGGTGTATGAAAACTTGCCAAGTAACATCATTAAAAAGTAACTATTTTTAACTGAGGTATGTGTATGGAACTTGGTACTTATTCAGATCTCACTTCTTTTATAGGCGAAGCATTCCCATATTATCGAACTTGGCAGTCTTTCACATTTTTGTTTTGGGTGGGATTACTTTTGCAATCAGTATCTATTCGTGTCACTTGCTAGCTCAGCAATTTCCTGGGTTACTTAGGATTGAGAAATCCACAAATATTTATACAAATCTATATGTGTGTACGGAATTCATCCACGCGGTAGGGCATGGTGATAAATAATTATAAATTATAGTTATATTAATATTTCAGAAACCTATAATCGCTATATTGAAGGTGCTGCTTCTAGCAAAGGATTTGGGACTAATTATTGTCCACAGTGAGCAATGTGAGAAGTTTTATATGGCTGTTACGAAAGCAGAGTCAGTGTGCATCCAGCTTATAAAGAATGGAAACTTTACAAGTATGTATCTAAACAGACAACTCCCATTTATATACAGAGGGTGACAAATAATTCAATTTATTTCTCAAAACAAATTCACTCATTATCATTAAATAGTTTGTCATCATACGCCTAGCCTTTTTCCAACTGTGTTGGGGTCGGCTGCCAGTCTAACCGGATACAGCTGAGTACCAGTGTTTTACATGGAGCGACTACTAACCTGACTTCCTCAACCCAGCTACCCGGGCAACCCAATAACCCTAAGTAAGACTGGTTGTCAGTCTTTCTAGCTGCCAAAGATGGTCTAATGAGAGTCGGGACCCTCCAGTCTATCGTACCTTCCGTGACACGGAAGAAATCGTCATGAAAGATCAAGAGACCCCTAAAATATTTCATTTCTTTTCAGAATATCAAAAGCGTCTGTATAAGAACGTAATAAGAAGAAATCGACTATTCAGTAAGATGTCCGCGTGTGGCCTATTTGATATCGACGCGACGCTACCAATAAGATTCACGGAAGCTCTCACTCACTATGTTATTGTATTACTACAATTTAATTATTTGTAAATATTTTTAACGCGCTTTTGTTAGTTCGACCTTTATGCTTATGTAATGAAATCTAATCTAACCATCTTCCAAGGATCGTAGCGTCATGAAACCTGGCAGCTTGTTGTATGTAGTTCTGATGACGAAACAATTATATGGTACTACCAAACTGTTCAGCTGACAGAGAGCCAGAAGATATAAACTGGAACTTTTTGGGTTTTTACATTTACTTTTTTTTGCTTTTTCAACTATTTAATTACCATTGATAGGCACGTGTTTGACCACTATCTCTTCTGATGGTGTGGTCAAAACTGTAGCATTCCTGGCTTGAGAACCTATTCACTCTATTTTGTAACGACATCTACCTCGCTTCATAAGAATTATGAAGGTGAATAATGAACCATGATTTGTGGCTTACGTTCGGTAGATGGCAGGTTTTGACATACGCAAGAGAAGTGAAAAGAATACTAGATATTTTTTAAAGAGTTGGTAATGAGCTTGAACCTCATATTTTTGCGTTTAATTGTAAATAGATTATAATTGTAGATATTTTTGCCACTGTAGTTTTTTTTGTTTTGATGGATTTGGAATGTATTCAGTTTTTTTTTTTCTAATAAAAATATACTGTATAGTGTATACTAAACTAAATTCGGGCTACAATTGAATGATTGATTTTACTAACGTTCCTAACCAGTAAGATTCTGATGGACCGAACCAAATCGGATTGGACTATGTTTACTTATAGATTATTATGTACGTCTGTCTTGTTTACCTTTAGTTACCTGGACCACAAGATACATCAGCGCTTAATTTGCATAGTAAGAAAAATAATTATTCCTACATAACTGGTTATACATAGTCGGCCGAAGGGATATTCGTTTATCTTACCTACATTACATTCAAAGTAAAAAAAAAAAACAAGTTTACTAAAAATAAAACTATCACCATATATTTACTAAAAAACATATTTATTTTAGAGAAGATAAAACTGTAGCAACACTATGGCGTAATAAGAGAAGGCTGCTATGAAGCTGACTGGTAATATAGCGTCCACATTGTAGAGCCCAAAAGCTGACATCTTACTAAAACACCGGTTTGTACGTACCACCTTCTTGCAAAGGTGTCTTTGACTTTCTGAAATAATATTTTTTAGGATTATAAAATTGAATATATTTAGCTTAGAATACGTCACAGGAGTACTTACAAAAGTTAACTAAGAAAGTAAGTGTAATTGGCTGAAGTATTTAAGAAGAAAGGGGGATGATGATGTCGTAAGTGAGCTTATGGTTTCAAAGAGGATAGTATTTTTATTTAAAAACTATCTGGAAAATAAGAAATCCAAAAATAATGTTAGCGTTGAAACTGTTTTGGATACGTTATAAATGTTATTTGTTTCTTCCCTACATAAAATTTAATAATATCTAGAAAAGAATTAAGTTCTTATGCGTGTTTTCTTGATCACGTGACAGCCATCGTTCATGTAAGTTCATTACATTTTTCCCTTTAGTTTTGTAATAATATGCAATAATTCGTTCTTTCTATTCAAATTGTATACGTTAATAATAAACGTTCCATTAACATAACGAATATAAAGCTTCACTGATAGGTTCCCTAACCAGCACCGAACACACAAAATAATAATGTGTTTACTAATGTGAATTTGGTACTAGATGGTAAAATCACTGATTGAAGAAGAAATTAAATCTAGTGATTAAAAATATCTGACCACAAACAGCGACCGACAGAGAAAGAGGGAAGGTTAAGGGGGGAGGCTCTTGCCCAGGAGTGGAACAGTGTAGGCTAAAAGAAGAAAATATTAAATATAAAGAAAAACTCTTACTTGGACAGTTAACATTAAGCATAAGCTCGATACACTTGGACTGTGCCTCCTCGACAGTCGAGTAGAACTTCTCACACTTAAAGCAGTATATTATGATGATAACTGTATCATTGACCAGCCAAAGAAGTATCGACACGAAATGGAAGAAAGCCTGAAAATTAAAAACGAATACATTTCGAACATTAGAACTGCTAAAACTATAATCTAATATAATAACCAAACCATAACCAGCTGTGTACCTGCCGCCCACTGGTCAGTCGGTGATTTGACAACTGAAAATGATTCGGTTATCATTAGAGTTAAATAGTGCAACTGGGTCTAGAACATGTTTGATGTTGCATAAAAATATGTTAATAAGTTGCATATATTCACTTTCAAAATGTATATAAGCAAACTTTAAAAGTACCAACTTGCAGTACTGTGTTGCTACACTGTTTCACTATTTATCTTTTAATTGTTCTGTAAGTAGTACACTTACCTCGGTCCCAAATCCTTGTGACGTCCTAAGAGAATATATCATAAAGTGAAAGTACATAATGTTACGGTAAAATGCACCAACTGCGTGAAAGAAGGGCTGTAAAATAAATACCTGTATTAATTGTATAAAGCTGAAGAGTTTGTTTACTCAAATTTTAGGGAAACGATTTAAAATATTCTTTCAAGTTAGGTTTTCTATACGGGTACCCGATACAGTTATCTTAGGAAGCTGTATGGAAAATATAGCTTAGGAAGGAATACGTTATGCCGCTCTAAGAAAAAAGAATCAAATAATAGAACTCTTACAAAAGTTTACTTACCCATGCTTGGACAATTTTCTTATAAATCACAAAAGTTTTCATGATATTTTTGTAAACATCAAATAGCTTACGGCATTGTTCTTCGTTTTCATCAGAATTCATCTGGGCGACTTTGTCAATCCATATATTGACATATTTAATCAATAACACCAATATTCGGAGGACTATCATCAGGTTGACCTCCAACTCAATGAACACAGTGTCACAAATAATGTCAATATATCGATTGATAATCCAATTGTAGTAATGGGAGATATAATACAAAAGTCGAACGATAATATTAGTACTGATAATAGTTGTTAGCGAAAGCCAGCTGCAGATGATGTGGCTCCGGATGCTCTTCCTGGCTCCGATGCTTCTATGAATGCTTTGGATCTTCAAAATAAGTAGAATGATATTATCAGCATGAACGAAATCCTGGACGAACATGAGGCTGTACTCGAAAGAGTACGCGACGAAATAACTTACAGACAGACCGTTCAATATGGAATATTCCACTTGAGTCATCTTGTCATTATTGATATAATCGACGGTGAACATTCGATAAACACACAACACATTCAAGAATATCATCCAACAGAATGCAAAGGCGTAATACGTCTTTCCATTTTTACAGATTCGATTATTTCTAGTATTGTATCTTAAAGTGCCGAAGAGACTGAGTGCACATTTAAAGGGATGTATTATTCTCTGAATTTCGTTGTCTATTCGATTATTGATTAAAACTTTGTATGAGATATTATCTAAGCTCTTTTGTTTTCGATACATTGTTCCAACGTGCACCTTAATTGACGACTTCTAAACGTCGATAAACACCTCTGTGTAAATTTGAAAAATGGTTTTTATACGTGGACGTTTTATTATTTAATCTTCCGCATTAAAACTATAACTAATATGGCTAATAGGTTTGAAACACTTATATGCCATTACAATATTACTTTCCATCCAGTTGGTATATTAGTGGAAGTTTTACGAACATTAGTGAGTGATGAAGTGATAATATTTAAAACACCAAAACTTATCAAGTTAAAACTGAAAACAGACTTTAACATTTACGTAATAATCTATAAGTCTCATTTGAGGATAAAATATTTTCAGCTTACATAGTAATATGGATTTTGCTTAAAGTACCATCATAACTTCAGAAATAATAATCAAGCAATCACAGTGTATATCAATTCTATTTTGTTCATGTTTACAACAAGTAGAATTGCAGAAGCACAATAGTGTAGTATCCAGTACATGACATCAAAGACACTGGTAGTGTAGCGTCCACGTAGAACAAACCAAACACTGTCATCTTGCTGAACAATCTATTCAAAAGTATTATGTTCTTGTAAAGATGATCTTGACTTTCTGTAAAAAAGATTAAGCACTTTGATCGAAATGTACTTTATAGAAGACTTTTCTCAAAGAGTTTTATTGAAGTGAGGAAGGTCTTGAGGATAAACGTGGGTGATTTTAGAAAGACTGGATGACCAAAGAAACGGTGGATGGAGTGTGTGAAAGATGATATGGCTATAAGGAATAGAAGAATGTCACTTGTGACATGACGTCAGATAAGAAAAGAAGTGTGAAAGCATACGTGCTGCGCTGACCGGGAATAAAATTGGGATATAAGCAATAGATTGATAAAAGCTTATACCTTTATTAATCAATGTGTGCGTCTGAACGAAAAATCTTATAGTAAAGAAGTAATTAGAATTGAACTTACTTGGATTCTCCTTCTTTAGGTGAATGATGCATGTCGTCTTGGCCTCATCCACTGCCTTATAAAACTTCTCACAGTTTATACAAAGCATAGCACACAAAATTAGATCAGACGATGTCCATAAAGCTAATGCTAGAGACCGTAAGTAATGCTGCAAATCAAAACATAAATCTTTAAAGGGGGACTTTGTAAGCGAAGCGAAGCAAAGACAAAAGGAGACTTACATCGATCCCATTTGCGCCATAAGTTCTCGCTGATATAATACCAAAATTAAGATGAGTAATACCATAGTAAACTGTGCTGAATGAAGTATATAATATCTGGAATAAAAAGCATTGGAAATAAAATTAGTAGCACATGAAAAATCTCATAATGTTAAAACGTAAGAAATTTTTAAACTGAGAAGTATCTTACTGATAACGTTTCTCTTGCGATAGTTAAAACGTTCTCAACCACTTACAAACAATATACATTTCTATTACTTACTAATAAATTGAATACTTCCTTAAACAGGTTGAAAGCTTCTAAAATATTTTTGTATGACTCGAACAACTTCAAACACAGTTCATTGTTGTCGTGTTCTACATTCATCGTATTGACGACACTCATCCATTCTTCCAGAAATTTCCGCAACAATATAATGACACGAATCGCTATAATTGTATAAATATGTATTGAAACGAACAAAGCATTAGTAACATTGTCAATAATCTGATCGACAAACTTAATATGACTCCAGGAGACGTAAAATGTTACATGTACGAAAATATTAGCACAAACTATGGATGCTAGGGAGACGTAGTTCCAAAGAATATAGCTTAGGATATCTTTAAGGAACCCTAAGCTTCGGTATATGGTTTGTATCTTCAGAATAAGCGAGACGAAGCGGTTTCTGTTGACTAAGTTCTGAATGAAGATAACGATGAACCCAAGCCAATAAACAGCGTAATACAGAAACAACAAGTTTACTAGGATAGCTGCCTCCAAATCTTCGACTGCTTCATCCAAAGTAAACATTCTATACACGCACAAAACACTCATGAATAACATCCAAAAGAAAGCAAACGTATGATATATTTTTCCATTAGGATTGATGTGATTATTTTTTATGCAATAATTGGAAACTAGAAACAGTCGGAGGGCAAAGTTAAATGAGCACACGATTTTTTGTATTTCTTTTTCCAGTCGATTTTTTGGTAATATTTGGCATGAGACCGCTTTGGCATTATTTTGAGTTTGACGCATTGTTTTCGTTGTCAACATCAACTGATAGCCAGCTTATAATATTGATGATATTGTTTGACTATTGAATATTTATTGGATAGTCATATTATCGGTAAGGAAAACTACGCCATTATTTATATTATAAAGGTAAGAAAATTCAATTCAATTAGGGTTTTTTCACTTTACAAATTATAGATCGATGAAGATGAATCATCAAAACCACGTCTGTGCTTAATGGATTTTTAATTAATGATATACAAATTACTGGCCCATACATTTAACATTCTTTCATAATATCTCGCCGATAAACTAGGTACCCGGCAGTCGAAAGACTTTCAAATTGCGTATCGCGCGTTTTCTTGCTGGCTTCTGATTAGCCACAATGACTGCCAGAGATGGATCAACCACACCGACGAAATTTTGTGATTAATGGTTTTACCAAATAACTTTGGCTTGTGTTTAAACACCACCCAAAAAAGTACCTATTTTACTACCAAAAAAATTCTAAACGGTTACCAAAATGGATAAATGGTCACCAAATAACGTTTCCAAAAATATTATTAGATAATACCATTTTTTCGTATTATTGACTACTAAAAAAATATATGGACGCCTTTAAAATACACTTTAGACCAAATATTATATATTGTCACTACTTAGATGTTACCAATTATGTAATACCATGACTCCCAATTTGGTCATTTTTGTTAGACTAAAAAAGCTAACGATCGCTAGAATATTTCCCAAATACCAATTAATATACTAGGGTTCCCAAACATACGTCGCTTATTTATTGTTATATGAATTTGGGTGTAACTCAGTGCGTTTAAAATGTAAGCACGCAACATGCAGCAAGCATGGCTTCTGTCACGGCTCCGGCGCTGCGGGGCTCCGGCGGTCCCATGCGAGCTTATCGTCGCAGATGGTTTTCACGCTCACCACCGCAGCTTCGGCTTGCTGGCCGGCTGAGCCGGCCAGCCTCAGCCCCGGCGGCGAGCCTTAAAACTACCTGCGCCTCAGCTCGCAGGCCGCCTCGCCCCTCCGCGCCTACGCGGTTTTGAATTGCACTCTAGGGGTAGGGCAGACCAGACTACGTGGAGTCGGTTTTGCAGCGATTCGTTTTCGTCAATAACTTTTTGGTAGTAATATTAATCTTTTAGTTGGATAGAATTTGGTGACCATTAATCCATTTTGGGAACCAAAAATAATATTTGTGCGAGATTTGCGATTTTTCTGATGTTATTTTATTTTTTTTGGATCATAACATTATATACTTTAGTGCCCTTTTAATAAAGTCAATTTATTTTTTTTGGCGTTGTTTATTTTATTTGGTGCCTCAGCTTAGAGTCTTAAAAATATTTTTGGTGACCGCCTAAATTATACCCAATAACTTTTTGTAGAAAAATTAAACCGACTTCCAAAAAGACCAAAAGGCAAAAAAAAACTTATAAGTGCATCGGGGTCTTGAAGTCGGCGACTAGAGGATGCAGCCACGTCATTTCGCCACCGACTTCTAGACTGATACATCCGCCAGAAGGAGGTGTAGAAGTCGTTTATTATTTTTATTAAAATATTCCGTGTCAGTCCTGTTCATGGTCCTTGCAAAGGCACAAAAAAGATACCTAAATATAGAAGCCTGTACTGAACCTTGTCACCATCTACCTAGGGGGGGCCTATAATCACTCCCGCCCCTCGAGTGGTCCATGGACAGTGTCAGTAACGAACTAGCCAGGCTGTACAAATACTGTTTTTTATTGTCTGTGGTGTGCAGGTCAAAATGGCTTACTTAGCAGGAAAAACAACTTAGCAGTTATTTTATTCCAAAAAACTACATTTAGACTAAAGATTTTTATTTATTTACCTCAGAATGAATACAGACCAAAAGTACTTCTCTACAAAAGATAAAATTGTAAAACTACTATTGTGTAGTACCCAATGCATCCCATCAGAGATAAAGATAAGGCGGCGTCTACATTGAACATCCCAGAAGCGTTCATCTTGCTGAACAATGTATTCATATGTATGATTTTCTTGCTAAGCAGTTTGTGACTCTCTGTGAAAAAAATGAGAAATGGACACAAGATCATAATTTAAATACCTATATTTTAAGTCATGTTTTACACGACTACAGTACACGTTAGTAAAATATTCAATAAAAATTCTTGTACCTTTTCAACCAGCGACTCACATTTAAACTATACTTACTTGGACAGTGATTCTTCTTCAGAAGACGTATGCACTCCATTTTTGCATCCTCCACAGCTATGTAGAACTTCTCACAGTTCATACTGAAATAACTGTGTACCATTGTATCATTTACTGCCCACAGCATTAATGAAAATACGCGAACTAAAAACTGTGAAGGCAATTGAAAAACATCATAATTAACCTACGGTGTATGTAAACGGTATGGAATATATCCGTAGGCTAACCCAGCGGGCTCTATGGAGCCAAAACCCGCTGGGGCTGTGTGGTCCGCGGCTCGGAATATTATAAATGGGAATGTAACTTTATCGCGTATTCAAAATTCGCGGGATGATAGGTCTCAATTTTTTTT
This sequence comes from Helicoverpa zea x Helicoverpa armigera, assembly GCA_033682625.1. Classification (NCBI taxonomy): domain Eukaryota; kingdom Metazoa; phylum Arthropoda; class Insecta; order Lepidoptera; family Noctuidae; genus Helicoverpa; species Helicoverpa zea x Helicoverpa armigera. Next base: position 8,550,627 of record JAWIIS010000053.1, on the reverse strand, counting down.
ATAAATCATATTTTTATACGGAGGTTTATAAAATTGACAACACTTTTACTCACATTGTAATTTTGTTTGTTCTTGGAAAACACTCGCAGCAACCAAATGGTAAAGTTGAAGGAAGTAATATCGCGATAGAATGTGCCCAAAGTGTGATAAAATGCCTGTAAATAGAATAAACATAAGACCAAGCGTAAATCAGAATTCTGCACTATAACAATTACTAATTGCATCGAGAAATATGCGTAATGAAACAAACCCCCGAAGCGTGGATGCGTTTCTAGTACCGTAGTCAAATGAATTGGATGGCATGGATCTGTTTAAAAAATTTTAAAACATAATTTCCACCAACACCGGTCCTTTACGTAACCAGTCAATCCCACATTAACAAAACTGAAAACTGGCACACAAGATAAAAATCAGATACCTACTAATGATTGGAAAACGGTCTTGTATAGATCAAAAGCTTCCATAATATTGTTGAAGATAGCAAACAACTTCATGCAGAGGTCATCGTCATCGTCATGAGGATTCATCAAACTGACAATGTTTCTCCATTCTTCGAGGTATTTCCTCAACCAAATAATAATTCGTGTTGCTACAATTACGTTGATGTGATGTGCAACGTATGTAAAGTGACAAATATTGTCAGATACAAGCTCGATGACGTCATTGTAATTCCCACTGGCGCAAAATGTAATAAGACACATAATATTAGAAATGATGATGGTTGCAATGGAGATCCAGTTAATAATGACAAAACTATGGAGACTCTGTTTGTAGCCAATGTTCCTGTGTATAGCTTGGATCTTTAAAATAAGTTCAACGATGTGGTTTTTGTGCAGTATGTTCTGAATGTACATGATAGTAAAGACTACACAGTACCATCCGAAATAGAAAAAAATCAAGAAAAGCAAGATAATGAGATCAAATTGCTCTATTTTGCCGCGTAAACTAGCTATCGAGTGCATTCTATAGAAACACAATGAATTCAGAAGGAACATGAATATGATTCCTGAAGTGTGATAAATTTTCCCATTGGGGTCAATGTGATTATTCTTAATATTATATAGTGAAAACAAAAACAGTTGAAGAGCAAAGTCAAACGAATACGCGATTTTTTGGATTTCATTGTCTAGTCGATTATTTTTTAGAATTTTGAATGAGACCGTTGCCACGTTATTTTGTGTTTGAGACATTGCTTTCGTAAGGCTGTTCTAAATATTGTAATTTTTTTGATAAACAAAGTTGTATTAGATAGAGACAATGAAATTATAGACATTACACGCAATTACTTAAAATATTAAACAACAATGTTTGTTGACAATGAGTAATAGATTACTTCCGACTTGGACTGACTTACACCCACCTACCTAAACAGTTCAAATCGAATCTATGTTTAGACCGTGTTTTATCATTCTACCTATTTCCCAAATCATTAACAATCGGCGCAGCACGTGTAACTTTAATATTTTCTAAATTATTCATCTAGAGGTACAAAATGTCTAGCAACAAAGTCTGTGCAAATCTATCCTTGCACGTCCCATCCGTATTCTCGAAATTCGAAGAAATCAAGTTTTTACCTCCACAGGTACGTATGCACATATAAGGGGAGCCCAATAAATAAATAATATAATGTGCGTATGTAAAACACAGAAAGGTCGAAGAGGAAGACATGCTGCGCCGGCCCCAAAGAAGAGTCATGAGGCAGAATAAAATTAAAACTTTCAAAGCAAAAATACAAAATATGTATATTGAAGTATTTATGTAATAAATCATGCATATTTTAGTATAGAGCAAAACTTTGTACTTTAACTCACAATAGATAGAATTGCAATAGTACAATAGAGTAATATACAATGCCAGACGTGAGAATCAATGGTAATTCAGCGTCTACACAATAAAAGCCACATGTTGTCATCTTACTGAATAATCCATTCGAATGGATTATGTTCTTACAAAGGTTCTTTTGATTACACCGGTCAACAAATTTTTTTTTTTTTTTGCGCATGGCTTTTACTTAATTTACACTGATTATATAAGCCAAGATATATAAAAAAGTGCGATTACAAATCGAAAATATTTGCTTTTTAAGATGTTATAGCGATTTGATCATTTTTGATTTTAATCACTGACATGATTACAAATTTTTCCATCATTGGATGTAGAATGTCTCTAAAGATGCACATGTTACATTCTCATTTAGATAAATTTAAAAGTAATATGGGTGCTTTTTCGGAAGAACAAGGAGAACGCTTCCATCAAGATATAATGGAATTTGAAAGGCGTTACCAAGGCCAGTATACTGAAAGTATGATGGGCGACTAAATTTGGGGGTTAATAAGAGAAACTTTTTTTGAACATGCCAGGAAAAGTAAATCTGTTCATTTTTAAATTAAATATTTAAAAAAGAACAGTTTTACTTTTCCATTTACTCCATTTTAAAACTCATATTGTAAGAATTATTCATAAATAAATGTTCTGTGCTTGCTTTAATAAATTATCTCTATGTCAATTTTTTACACATAAAAGCAAATTCAAAGCATTTTTTTGTTCTTATTCTTATTTCTAGGTGCATTAGCAATAAAAATAAGGTATGTATATCCCGTGCGCAAAAATGCTGTAGACCGGTGTTATCTGTGAACAAATATTAGGATTTTTTGGATAGATCTTAACATACGTTTCAACTCGGAAACGGCTCGTAACCGTTTGTGCACAACAACCTATTTTGAATCGAGGCAGTAGGTGGGTTAGGCTTAGGGATTGTCCGTTCCTGGTACAAGAAGGGCTCCAGAAGGAACATGGTGGGTTTAAGTCAGTAAGAGTCTGACACCCTCACGCTGCACCCACAGTGGGAAGGGTCATTTGACAATTACCCACCAAAAACAGGTAGCAAATAGGAGGGTCCAAGGTTTCCGAGCTGATATGAGTACTAGGATCATAAAAAATAAGTTTCTAAGAATCGTCATCTAAACAATCATAATTACCTGAGTAGGTTCCTGTCTTCAAAAGTAGTATACAGGCCGACTCAGCATCTTCTATGGCCATATAAAACTTTTCACAGTTAGTACTATGAGCTATCGCTATCATTAAATCATTTGCTGCGTATAATACTAGAGAAAGACAACTATAAAAACTCTGAAATAGAGATAAGAGAATTTTAATTGAAAAAGCTAGTAAATCTGATATATAACTCAAATAATAATTAAAAACTCTTAAGTATGGTATAGCACTCACCTCATTGAACATTCTTGTGAACAATCTGAATGATAAGACCATAAAATTTAAATAAGCGAAACCACGCAAAAACGTGCATAGTGAATAATATGACACCTGAAATTTAAAATACCTATACTTAGGTTAATGCAATATTGAAAAACAGTTGGATGAATTGCGTAATTTAACCATACATACATAGATAACCAAACCATGACTAGCCGTGAAATTGGCGCCCATTAGTCAAATCGGTGGTTAATTACTGAACATGGTTCGGTTATCGTTTTAGTTAAATAGAGCAATCCACCGTTAGAACGTAGATTATTGCAAACATTCGATTTGATAAAGTGACACTTACCAGTAATTGAAAATTTTTCTTAAACAAATTGTATGCTTCCAAAATATCTTTGTAAATATCAAACAATTTCAGACATAAACTGCTTTCGTGTTCACCGTTTATCGTGCTGATAATGTTGATCCACTCTTCGAGAAACTTTCGCAGCAGTATTATAATTCGCGTAGATATAACTACGTTGAGATACAAAGTCAAGGACATAGCCCGCATTGTATTGTCTATAGCAACCTCAAGTCCACTGTAGTAGCTCCAAGATTTGTAAAACATGACTTGAGAGACGATATTAGTGCAGATTACGGAAACCAGGGAGATCCAATTCCAAAGTATATAATTTTGAAGCCACTTTCTATCACCAATGCTCTTTTTTACACATTGTATCTTCAGAATAAGTAAAATGATGTTGTCTTTGTGTACAATGTTGTCTAGGATGAAGACGATTGTGAAGGTAAATAGCTCAGTTAGAAAGCAAAGAACCGATAAGTATAATAATATACCAAATTCCAAATGATGAATTCTGGCACCTAAAACTGCCATCGTGGTCACTCGGTACAGACATAATGTAATCAGGATTGAAAAGGAGCAGACCGCAAATGTGAGATAGACTTTTCCATGAGGGTAAACATGATTATTCCTGATATGATATTTAGAAATCAAAAACAGATTGAGAGCAAAGTTGAAGGAAGAAAAAATTTTTTGTATGTCTTTTTCCAGACAGTTATTTGGCAATATTCTGTACGAGGGAGCTGGAAAATTGTTGCTAGACATTTTTTCTTACGATACTGACTTCAACTGAAGTCTATTACTTAATGACTAACATAGGAAGCTTTTACTGGTCTGATCGCATTACCATTATTGACTAAACTTTCATCATGAATAACCAATGAACGATTACTCAGTATCTATGAACAAGTATAAGTACGCCAGGCTGTACTTGCCAATGTTCATTTCGCAATCCGTCTATGCTAGATTCAAATCCAAATGTTATGTATTTTTTACTAGTTGCTCCCTGTGTTTCCACCAGCTTCCCAAAGGGACTGTCTTCCTGTACTGGCATAAAAAGTACAAACTTTATTTTTATGCGTGCGTCCACATCTGGCGAATGTGCCGCAAATGCGCAGCACGCGAGCCTTTTGCCAGTTAAACGCGTGCAGTTACGGAAATTGCTGAGTACCAGTGTTTAACAGGGAGCGACTAAGCCGATCTGACCTCCTCAACCCAATTACCCGGGCATCCCAATACATGAAGGATATTGTTTACATTCTACCTATTCATGAGTTCAAGGTTTGATACAGTTGCAATATTGCTTTAAGTGAAAAGCACAGTGCATGAAAAAGAATTGAATGCATGAGCATTTGACAAGGCAGAATGAAAATGCGATAACGAAAAAAAATAAACATTACGTCAAAGTTTTAATACATATTAACAAAGCATTTGAATACAAAACGAATTAGAAAATATCAGTACAATGAGCAGATTAACTTAAACCACTTTCTAATTAAGGTAACATTTTTCAAAAAATCCATATTTAACATATCAAGTCAGAATTATTTTTATTACCAGCCCTGTAGTTGCGGAGATTAACGCGGTCAAGCAAACAGACAAACTCTTCAGCTTTGAATGTTAGTACACATAAAATTGCAGCAGAACAATGGAGTAATACCCGATGCACCCCATTAAAGACAATGGCAACGCCGCATTTACATTGAACAAGCCGCATGCGCTCATTTGACTGAATTCTCCACTCATATGTATAATATTCTTGAATAGTTGTTCTTGACTTTCTGTAAGAAATGTTAAGAATTACGGTTGACTTTCTCTTACTGAGCTAGCTAGAATATTGTTTTGCCCTAGTAACTGTGTGTAGGAGGTCAGATAGGCAGTCGCTAATTGAAAGGTGATTCCAACATATGTAGTTGGGATAAGGCTAGGCAGAGAAAATTCTCTCATTGCGTTTACTAATCTGGTAAGTACTGATATCAGAGGTTCGCCAAAAATAAATAATGGTTGCTGTTAGGAATTGAAACCATAAGTGTTATCAAGATTGCAGAGCTGGGTAGACGATGATGAAGCTGAAGTGAATATGAAATAAGGAAAGTTTCTTTTTCGTTACGTATAAATATTCTCACTTGAACAGTTTTTCTTCAAAAGTAGCATGCAAGCCATCTCAGCTTCATTCACGGCTAAGTAGAACTTCTGGCAGTTGGTGCAGTATATAATGCCTAATATAGAATCATGCATTGTCCACAGCAGCAAGGCAACGCAGCGCATAATAGTCTGTGAATTGAGAGTAGTGTAAGTGAATTTAAAAAAAGTTTTTATGTAGTCCAGTCAAGGAGGTTTAAAAAAGGCCGTCATCCGTCACTATCTTAAATGTTTTATGCTTTATTCGTGGCCATTTTTCCTCGTTTTTTTTTTTTTCAATATTTGGTTTTCATTACAATTCGTTTCGACTACAAGACTCATTGAAGATTCTTCACTTTTTCTACCATAAATATCCGTAACGAATTGTTAAATAAGGATTATTACGAAGCAGATTGTCTATTAAGTTTTTTTACCACTTTAAATAACCCTGGAGGCAGAAGAAACCACCGAAGGTATCTGGTACTTACATATATCAGCTTGCTTGTAGATATTTTCACTGATATGACGATCATGTGCAAATAAGTCAGACAATGGTTGAATGTAGAAAAGGTGTAATATAAAACCTGGAAAAGCCAAAAATATTAGAACAAGTTTCAAATAAATAGATCCCCTTCTGTCGTGGGGGCAATATGAAGTATCTAGATGTTTAGCCCATTTTAAGCGGCCCTAGGACCGCTCCCTTGGACAGTTAGTTACCGCAAGATATTTTTCGCCGGTTCCTATTTCCTCTCGTTTATTCCGTTCAGAATTTTAAAAGAGATTTAGAATAAATCACTCATTGGAACTTCAAATGGAGCACTTTTTTGACAAAATATTAGCTGCTTTGATCAGAGCAAAACTCCGTTGAATCTTTAAGTGATAAAACAAATCTTACCAAGAACTGGTAAATTTTCCCGAAAAGGTTGTAAGCTCTTATAATAATTTCGTATATATCGAACAATTCCTGACACAATTCATCATTGTTGTGATAAGAATTAGTACGAATAATATTTATCCATTCTTCGAGATATTTCCTCAACAATATAATTATTCTGGTAGCGATAACCACATTCAAATGCAACGCAATCAATAAAGTGTGCATTATAATGTCAATAACTTGATCGACAACATGATCGTAACCCCAAGATATGTAAAAAATTGTGTTTCGGATCATATTACAGCAAATTATAGTGGTGAGAGAGATCCAGTTCCAAATAATATAACTTTGAACAACATTCCTGAAACGAAATCTTCTGTTCAAAGACTGGATCTCCAAAATTAGTAGGACGATGTTTTCACTATGCACAAAGTCTAGAATGAACATCGTTGTAAATCCAAGGATGTTATTGAAGAAATAGAAAACCATTAAGCGTATGAAGATAGACCATTCTAATTGCTTATTCTTATTATGAGCTTCAGCAGCAGCTAATACTACCATTCGATAAATACAGCATGCATTCATAAATAACGTTAAAAAGAATGCAAACGTGTGATATAATTTTCCATTCTTATAAATACGGTTATTTCTTAAATTATATTTGGAAGTCAAGAACAAATTCACTGCGAGATTAAAAGAAAACACAATTTTTTGCATGTCTTTTTCCAGACTAGTATAACGTAACTTTATCAGGCCAGCTTCCTGTTTTTGAGACATTTTTTGTATTGAACTTTACTGTTTTCGATACGTCAAGTATTGGCTCATGAAAATATTACAATGGGGCAACTCAACCAATATAATGATGTTGAAAGTGTATTAGATGATTTGATCTTTCAACTACGACAATGTTTACTCTATCACTCACAATGTAAAGTCTAGTATACTATAGGAAATGTATTAATGGCGTCTGATTGTATAGTCCCGAGGCAAGGTCATGTGGTGGGTCAGCGCTGAAAACCAGCGCTGTTGTCTCGTGCCTGCGTGTGCGAGACACAGCATTATGCTGAGCGTTGCCCCTTTTCACGCATAAGTGACGCAGCTGCAGCGCTTTTCTTTTTTGTTTCACTGTTTGTTTTGTCAATAGACTTATTTGTTTGTACTTGTGTGTGTTTGTTTTCTGCGTCATTTGTGTGTAAAATAAATGGTTTTTCTTTCTTTCTTTTCTTTCTTCTAATGTTACCCCGTTAATTTTATATATTTGGGAAGTATCATTATGTTTTGGTATTTTACAATGACCAACTGTCGTAATACTTGATCTTATTTCATCAATGGATCAATGTCGTCCGCGTCTCTGGTAAACTACTCGTCTTTCTGCCCCTTATTTATGAATCTAAGTTTTGACACGATAATTGAAATGTTTCCACACAAAACTTACTAAGTTCAAGGTGCACTAAAGAATCGAATCTTCTTACCATCACTATGATTCTTCTGATGAAGTGACCCCTCGTCAGGTGTTATGAAGCTGTTTCATCCAACGCATGAGTAAAATGGGCTTCTCAAATGCTGTAAACTAGTAACTAGAAAGAACTCAATGAGTAGGTACATAGATGTCACTCTCGACGAAAAAAAAGGCACTAGATCTAAGGAAAACAGGCCTACCATTGTTACTTTCGTGTGTAGAAATTATTGAGTGGAAGCATACAACTGGCTGTAACAATTTATTGTAATTGTAAAAATCTTCAGAATCATCTAGAGTGAGTTGATATTTTAAGGGAACTTAGAAGGCAAAATTATGCGGAGAATCCTGAATTTTACTCGGCAGCCGAAAGCCGTCCACTACTGAACAAAGGCCTCCCCCAAGGTTGGCCACTTTGCTCGATCTTCAGCATCCACTGCTTCCCAGCAACTTTGGCCAGATCGCCCATCTATCTAGTGGGGAGCGATACTACCGGTTACAATAGAGGTACTATTATAAGTTAGATTTTCATTAAAGCCTTTTTCAACTTAAAAGCAAACATTAAGAAAGGTTAAAAACGTTTTTATTTCTAAGATGAAAGTTACTTTAATCCAGATACACAAACTGTAATAAAACAATGGTGTAGGACGTGATGAAACTCGAGAGCATCACTGGCAGGTGCGCGTCAATATAGAAGAAGCCACATGCGTTCATCTTTTTGAAGTACGTCTTTTGTCCACGTTGGATGTTCTTGCATACCCTCGTTAAGTGCACTGAAATCATGAAATACAGATATAAAACCAACAGGTCAATTTAGACCGCGTCAGTGGAGAGGGATGGAATAAGTGTTTACACTTATTTCAATAATTATTTATTATCACATAAACAGTGGAGTATTTTTTGTGCAGTGAAAAACATAAATCTTGTTTGATGGCACCACTTTTCGGCTAGCTGTTTGCTTGCGTTTGGGTGCTCAGTGCTGTTTATTTTATGTTACCCTAACCATCGGTAACTTGGGCCCTGTGCCCGATATCGGTGGCAACCTAACCAAACCAAATTTTGTCTTCCAGCCAAGCATAATACGAAGGAATGCTAAAAATGAAATATATGTGAATATATTGATACGTCTAATATTTACCGGAACAATTTCTAGACTTGAAGATCTTCGTACAAGCGGTCTCAACATCCTTCATTGCTGTATAGAATCTCTCACATTCAGTGCTTAGACACATAAGTACGACCATATTTTTCGCATTCCAGATTTGTGCCATTAATGGTAGGAGTACAAGCTAACAAACATACAAAAAAAGGTAAAATAATTAAAGAAGAATCAACAACTCAAACAGTAAATACACTTACATTTGGATTTGAATCCTGGTGAACCTCAAGAACCATTGCAACATTCCACAAACTAAGGTAAGCTAAGAATATTGTATAGAATAGAATCTGAAAGTTTTGATAAAGGTTACATGAAACATGAAAGGTTTGAAGGAAAGAGGTGGTTGCTGAATTAAAATAAATATAAAGCAAAAGCATATTATTAAGCAAATTTACCATTTGTTGAAAGGTCTTCCAGATAATATTGTAAATCTCTAGAATATTCAAGCATATATTTAACATTCTATTCCAATATTCTTCTATTTTTGAATCGTCACATTTAGACGATTCAAGTTCTTCCATAAACACGCGAACCATTTTTTCATTTAATTTCATTAGGATTATAGCATACGCAATATTAATATCATGGGCGATGCTGGTGTAAGCTGAGATAATCTCGAAAATTACGATATTTGTAGTAAAGCAGTAACAGATGACATAACTAATGCTAAAAATGTTTAAAATGATAACGCTAGCCCAACTATAGCAAACGAAAATTCTGAGTTCTGTTCCACTGATTCGTAAAATACTGAGTACATTTTGGATTTTCAAAACCAACAAAATATTTTTATGGCTGTGTTTGATATTTGAAATGGTATTAATTAAATCGCCGACCATATATAATATGAATCCAACAATCCAAGCCATGCCGAACCAGAATTTTCTCCAGCTTTTGTTGATAGTTTGATGATCGTGAGAGATCATACGATATAAATAAATGCAACTATAAATGCAGGTACAAAACACTCTTAAAGCATTGTAAAGTTTAGTATTATGAGTTATTATTCGATTGCGGATAGAATACTTGGCGCAGATGAAAAGGCTTTGCATGATATTTAACGGTTTTAGTATTGACTCCAAATCTTCCTCAATCTTGTTTCTTCTTTCTGATGATACTGTTGGTCTTTTGACTACCATAACGGCTATTTTATTTAAATTTGATTTTTTGATGCTTGACAACATGACTGTAGTAGTAGGCAGATTAGTTTCTTCGACGTACTTAGGTACTCTAACTTGGAACACATTATTTAAATTAATCATAACTCACAACTTACTTAAAAGTGATTGTTATTTGATGTCATTCGAATATTCTACAAATTTTGGTAATATATTGAATGACGCGAAATGACGCAGTAGACTATTTACTTTAAAGGTTGTTCTATTTTAGAGCCTACGTACATGTTATTTATTAAACATGGCGAAGATTCATTGATATTTATTATCGCAGATAGGCAAACTGTAAGGAGACAATTGTATAAGAGGAGATAAAACTAGATAGTTTCAGCGGTAGATGCGCATCGATGTTGAACAAGCCACATGCGGTCATCTTGTGGAACGATGCCACCCGGGCGCGTTGGATGTTCTTACACACGCTTGACACTAGATCTAAAACAGAAAATTGATTAAATAACTCGATATACCTTCGATCTATACTTTCTTTAATAAATAGACAGTCTAACAATGATTTCATCAAATCTGTTTTATTTCAGTGAAGTAAAATGATGGTTACTCTTGGAAATAATAAGTATTCAATAGCAATATTAACCTGTACTATGACTTGACGACATAAGCAAGATGCCGGTGCTTTGCACATCTTTCATCGCTGAGTAAAATCTCTCACACTCCACGCTTAAGTGTATCAGCACTACGAGGTTCTTAAAGTTCCAGATTAAAGAAACTAGAGGCAGAATCGCTTGCTGAAATAACAAACTGTTACGCATGTTTCTCAACCTAATTATAAGTTAAGTAAGTTATCATATAAGTTATCGGTCGGCCATAAATTAAAAAAATATATACGTATTATTGTTGATGTACCTTATTAAATAAATAAACCTAATTACGATGACTTGGGCCCAAGTTCACCGAAAACAATGTCCATTTTTATTTTTAAAATTAAGTAAAGAATTATCGAATTTACAAATAAGGATACTTACGCTATTGTGATGGCCCATAGAGGAAATCAAAATTAAAAAAGTTATAACATTCCACAGGCTGAGGTAAGCTGTGAAAATGATGTAAAATAGAATCTGGAAAACACAATAGGTATCAAGCTTAATAAGGATGACAGTGAAATAAAATATAATATTTACTATGAAATACTTGCCATATGTTTGAAGGTACTTTCGATCATTAAATAAATGTCCAGTAAACTCAAATAAACTTTCAGCATTCTGTTCCAAAATTCATCGCTTGCTTCGTCTCCATTATCTTTCAACAATTTAATCTTTTCCAACCAAACGCGAAGTATTTTTTCACACAATTTTAGCAGTAAGAAAGCGAAAACGACGTTTATATCATAAGTAACACTGGCAAGAGAAATAATAATACCGATTACATTTATTTCCTCGATAGTAACACAATAACAGACGAAATAACTCATGCTGAAAATATTTAAAACGATGACGCAAATCCAACTCCAGTTAATAAAACTTCTGAGTTCGTTGCCATAGATTTGCAAGACCCTTAATATTTGTTGAATTTTTATTACTAATAAAATATTGCACTGTTTCTGAATAATATTGGACCAAGTAATTATTGTATCCCCAATCAGGGATAAAAAAAATCCGCTCATAGAGCCAAGCCCCAAGCATATAAGACCATGCCAATGTTGGTCGAGCATTTTTTTATTCAGAAGAATTGTGTTATAAAAGTTCCAACTATAGATAATTATAACCACAAGCACTCTAATGTACTCATAAACATAAGAGTTGTAAGTGATCAACTTGTCACGAATGGAATATTTAGAGCAGAAGAAATAACCTAACATCAAATTCAATGGTTTTAGTATAGATTGCAGATCATCTTCAATCACGAAAGAATTCGGTTCATTTTCAGTAGATTCTCTTGTTCCATGTTCGAGGGTGGTGGCGGATTTATTTGGTTTCCAAAATTTATTCAAATGAGACAACATGTCTATGGTGATAGGCAGTTTAAGTTCAAGTGATGAATATACAAAAACAAACAATCGATAGACGGTTTGTTTAGACTGTAGGTTGTAATTAATATTTCCATCACGCGGTATTTGTTTAATGTAAAACACATTTTCGGTATTTATTTTAAGTAACAGTACAGAAGCAGTTTGTTTTGGAAATAATATAAAGAGTAACTTAATTATCATTTCGATAGTGTTTATTTTTAATAGCATTAATATACACTAAAGGGATGGATTGCTTTTCCTGTAATGTTTAATTTACTTGAAACACAAATGGCCTTACTACAAAAACTTAAACGCCTGTTTTACACTGGTCTAAAAAAAATGTGGCTGCAAAATGAACCATATGTCAACGTCATAATTTGTAATTTTTTTAGACAAGGCTTAAACTGACGTTTAAAATTTTTGCGGTAAGACGGAAAGAGTTTTGTAAGGAACGTTGGAACAAACAATAAATAAGGAATTAATTAGGAAAGCAAAAAAGAGGAAAGGAGATAAAAGGGATATGATAGGAATAATTAATACTTGGCCACCATTGTTCCTTGCAATAGCATCGATAGCTTGAACGGCTGCAACGATGATGCATGTGTGTTTTCTGGATTTGTTGATTTCACAGTCCTGATAAAAGAGATTTCCTCATAGCTAGTTGAGTTATGCTACTCCCGATCTACCTGTTGGCATACGCAAATACGCTCAAACTAAATTAGCAGCTCTCAACAGAAGAGTGCGGAGTTGGTGGCATCACCCACAACTACATGTGAAAGTTGAGAAAGAAAATCGAAAGTAACTCGACTTTCCTTATGAGGTCGTGGAAATGTGGAATTGATTTAAAAAACACAAGACTCATAAACGGAAATTCTTTTATTGCAAATAACAAAACTGTAGAAACACAATAGTATAAGAAGTAAGCAAGACAGACAGCTGTATCGGCAGCTTCCCGTCTATGTAGAACAAACCGCTAGCGCTCAACTTTCTAAACGATGCCTCCTGCTCACGTTGGATGTTCTTGCAAACACATAGTAAAGGATCTAAAAAGAAAATAACATTACCTTCAAAAGATCTACATGTAGGTACCCATATTCGCAGAAATAATTTAAATATGAATTCAGGATTCTTGTAAAGGGATTAAATATTTTATAATTATATTCAATAAAATGTACTTATACTGAAATTATTAAGAATATTTTCTGTCTCAAGCACTCTGTTCAATATAGCAAAGAGTAATAAATGCAGTTTTTTATTGCGACTAATTTGTCAAACGATATACTATGAAAGACACATTGCCCAAGGAGGCCTTAAGCTCAGCTAAGCTTTTCAAACTGTATGTAAAGCAACGGGTATGAGAGTCAATGCGTCAATAACATCAGCTACGTGGACGACATGGTGTTGCTGAGCCCATCAATCATTGCGCTGAGGAAACTCATGCGTCGCCATGTTCGTGAACAATCTTCAGGGGTTTCAGTATAATGACACGTTTAGGGAGGTAAACCGTTGCGGACAGTCAATAAAGTTTACAAATATATCATAATGATAATATCAGTTTTTTTTGGGAAATTATAAGTCTAGCCACAAAATTATTTATTGGACACATGATTAAACTTCTAATTTTATAACTAAGCAACAGGCAAATGACATAGCCTCTAATAAACTAATTCGTCTTTTTTACAACGCCATCAACTAGAAAGCTTCAATAAAAGATCATCAATTATTGTAACTTGTCCTTCTTATTTTTACATTGTCATCTAATTTACTAACTCGGCCTCATTTTTACAAAAACGAGCCAAGAAAAACGAGATCAACGTTTTTTTGGGCTCGTTTTTTTTTTGATGGTAGAATTTAATTTGGATTCATTTTAATTAGCATATTGCCATTTATAACCTTCAATTAAAAAACTTTGTATTAAAAATTTAAGTTAGTGACGAAGACTTAGAAGCTAAATAAATATATTCTGATGTCATCTAATAGTATTTAAGAAGTTTACTGTTAGAATGCATGCTAAAAATTTAGATGCAAAAAAATAACCATCATGCTGAGTTGTATTTAGAGTGGAAGATAACTCGTGGCTAAGATAGTATTGTTAAGATGCTCGACGCTTTATTAATTGTGGCTGACTTTGTAATTTAGAAGGCAACATACATTTTTGGGGGCGAATAATGATATTAAAAAGAAGCCTGTTTAAATAGCACCCGTTTTTTTTTATTCGGATATCATTTACAACATATTGAACGTCTAAAATCTATGAAAAATATAATTTTGTAAATATTCACTATGATAATTTAAATAGAGTCAGTTGATGTAGATGTGAAATTACTCACCTGAAGGATTTCTCTCCATGAGCAACACACAGGTACTCTCAACATTTCTGATCTCTGCATAGAACCTCTCACATTCCACGCTCAGGGTAGTGATGACAGTAAAGTTCTTTATGGTCCAAAGAAGAGATATCATTGCTAGCTTAAAAATCTGAAAAATGAGTAGGTTAGTTAGGCCTCAATCCATCTTCATGAAACCTGCCTGCCTAGCCTAACATTTTCGTACCTACTTTGCCTTCCGATACACGAAGGAACGTTAAAATATGTTGAACCTAGGTCATATACATGACGAATACTTTGAGATAAGTTAGACATTTGAAAACATTTTCGATTGATCTCCAGTGACTATCAAATCCTTTCTGTAGAGTAATATTAATATGGCGTCCACGGCCGATTTCGGCCGTTCTCATTTAAGGAGATCAGCCTGCTGCGCAGGGCACATTATAGTGCAACGAGCATTTGCGCAGACACAGGTGCACTCCCTATTCTGTAGAGTATGGTTGTATCGGATATATCGGACTACTTACTGCTGGAAAAAATAACATTTGAGCAATATTCCACATGCAGAGAAAGCCGTGAATGTGATATAAAATAGAACCTGAAATAAAATGAGTTATTGGTGGTAATCATAATTATTAGTTGAATAGTAAATTCTATATTATTTTGGTCCACTCAAATACTCACCATATGTTGAAATGTTTTCTCGATAATCATGTAAATTTCCAGTATGTTACAGTATGTATGAAACAGTTCGTGCAAATATTTTACATTTTCCGAAGCCTTTAGACAGCTTGAAGTTCGAAATTCATGGATACATACATTAAGCATTTTCGTTGTTAAGTTTAGTAATGTGAAAGCATAAATTACGTTTATCTCATAAGTAATGCTGGCGTAGGATGTGATAATGGGAATGTAATTGATTTCGGAGGCTGTAGCACAGAAATAAGCTATCCAGCCAAAGCTAAGAATGTTAGCGATGATGACACAAGCCCAACTGCAGATAATTGATCCCTTGACATCGCTACGCCTTAATTGTAGAAAACTGAGAACGTGTTGAATTTTTAAGACCAGTACAATATTTAAGTGGCTCATAGATATGTTTACAATACTATTTAAAGAGTCCCCAATCATGTATAGGATGTATGCTATAAAACTCGACACCCATAGGCACAGAGAACTATAAAAAAACGAGGAAACAATGGGATTGTTCCAAAATGCGATACTATTAACAATAAATAGATATGCATTATAGCCGTGAGCTGCAATCACACAGATAACTCTTAACAAATGATAACCTCGCGTGGTACAGGTGATCGATTTGCCACGAATGGAATATTTCGCGCAAAAGAAAAGACCTTGCATGAAATTCAAAGGTCTTAATATTAATTGTAAATCTTCTTCAATCCTATTATTTTCACAGATATTGTCAGATGGAACTCTCGAAATATTTTCGACTGTTGACATTTTATATAATTTAAAATATTCTTTTAAGTAAGAAAACATGACTGGGCAATGTGACGGTAGTTAGGTAAGTAGACAACAATCGATACACAGTGTTTAAGTAGGTCGTTATAATAAATATGTTTCACGTTATCCTTTAGATCTTTATTAGTCATCCACATGTCTCCAAAATGGGTCAAAGGTTCTGTTAATGTTCATTACAAGGGGAAAGATTTTCTATTTCAAATGAAGAGATCATGAAATTGTGGTTTATCGATACTGATGCCTGTTTAACGTTCACCAGTAGTATGAACAGATCCTTGTCTTTTATAAGTATTTATTCTAATCACGATAAAAATTAAATCATTTTAAAAAATGGCATCGACATTAGCTGCACCAAATCTGAAGAGAAAGGCAACAGACATGTTGGTGGACCCTGACACAGGAAAGCCAATTGAATTGGAGTACAAAGATTTTGAACCTGAAGATGAACAAAATTGGTATGGTACCATGGGACCATATTTAGATATGTTTTCGGCTTATGAGTTGAGACTAAATGAACTAAGACTTGGTCATAACAATATGCCTATTACTAAGATAGATGGCGTTCATCGAAGTTCTCCTGTAGCAAACTATGGTCTTTCAGGGGCTCACCACGTTCTATTAGATGGAGCATCCTTTCCATCGGAGAGAAGGTCATCAATTGTACAGAGCATCGGACCTATGACAGCGTGGCTTTGCATGATCCGCAGTGAAGGGATATATATAGGCGCAAATATGCAATGGCTGTTAAGAGGGCAATGTCCCATGACTCCTGTATTGACGATATAATAGAACTGACCAAAAACACAAAGCAGGCATCGGAGATCTCGTCATTGACAACTTTGGTAGCAGAAATTTTATTAATCACGACATCAAGACAAGCCCACAAGGATGTTTTTCCCACTTACCATATTTTCTCACGTTTGGAATATGCATTCAGATAAGAAGAAATTTCGTGGATTCTTCAGCACAACGAGGGCCGGAGGATGGTATACTTATAAAAAAGCTTCAAACAGGAAACAATCATTCTTCGTAAGTGGGAGCATTGAAGAAGAAATGGTAGGTATCTCAAATCGTATTTCAAGGTATCTTTGGCACATTCAAAGAAGATCTCTCCATATTGAGTAAAATCACTTCTTTCGCTAATTGGTATACTAGGGAGCAAATGGGTGGTTGCTTTCGCCAATCTGGCAAAGATGAAAGCTGCTCAAAAGTCACATTACCTTTAGTACATAAATATGCCAAAATGCCCTGTGCCAATCAAAGTGGTCTCCTCTCAGGGGAGTATAATCAGGTTGTTACTGCGCCATGTTTTAGTGGTCATCCCATGCACCTATTTCTTCGAACACATAGAGAAGAAAAAATTATAAGTAACACTGGAAAAACCCTGGCACAAATAATTAACATCCTTACAAGCACTCTTGAAGAACTACATGACAAATTAAAGAGGGAAAAAGTAACATAGTTAACTACAATACTATGTACTGTATTTCAACTAGTCCATTAAAAACAGCTTTCAAATGGAAAGATTTTTCTATTTCAAATGATGAGATCATGAAATTGTGGTTTATCGATACTGATGCCTGTTTGTTTAACGTTCACCAGTAGTATGAACAGATCCTTGTCTTTTATAAGTATTTATTCTAATCACGATAAAAATTAAATCATTTTAAAAAATGGCATCGACATTAGCTGCACCAAATCTGAAGAGAAAGGCAACAGACATGTTGGCGGACCCTGACACAGGAAAGCCAATTGAATTGGAGTACAAAGATTTTGAACTTGAAGATGAAAATAAATTGGTATGGTACCATGGGACCATATTTAGATATGTTTTCGGCTTATGCATTGAGACTAAATGAACTAAGACTTGGTCATAACAATATGCCTATTACTAAGATAGATGGCGTTCATCGAAGTTCTCCTGTAGCAAACTATGGTCTTTCAGGGGCTCACCACGTTCTATTAGATGGAGCATCCTTTCCATCGGAGAGAAGGTCATCAATTGTACGGAGCATCGGACCTATGACAGCGTGGCTTTGCATGATCCGCAGTGAAGGGATATATATAGGCGCAAATATGCAATGGCTGTTAAGAGGGCAATGTCCCATGACTCCTGTATTGACGATATAATAGAACTGACCAAAAACACAAAGCAGGCATCGGAGATCTCGTCATTGACAACTTTGGTAGCAGAAATTTTATTAATCACGACATCAAGACAAGCCCACAAGGATGTTTTTCCCACTTACCATATTTTCTCACGTTTGGAATATGCATTCAGATAAGAAGAAATTTCGTGGATTCTTCAGCACAACGAGGGCCGGAGGATGGTATACTTATAAAAAAGCTTCAAACAGGAAACAATCATTCTTCGTAAGTGGGAGCATTGAAGAAGAAATGGTAGGTATCTCAAATCGTATTTCAAGGTATCTTTGGCACATTCAAAGAAGATCTCTCCATATTGAGTAAAATCACTTCTTTCGCTAATTGGTATACTAGGGAGCAAATGGGTGGTTGCTTTCGCCAATCTGGCAAAGATGAAAGCTGCTCAAAAGTCACATTACCTTTAGTACATAAATATGCCAAAATGCCCTGTGCCAATCAAAGTGGTCTCCTCTCAGGGGAGTATAATCAGGTTGTTACTGCGCCATGTTTTAGTGGTCATCCCATGCACCTATTTCTTCGAACACATAGAGAAGAAAAGAATTATAAGTAACACTGGAAAAACCCTGGCACAAATAATTAACATCCTTACAAGCACTCTTGAAGAACTACATGACAAATTAAAGAGGGAAAAAGTAACATAGTTAACTACAATACTATGTACTGTATTTCAACTAGTCCATTAAAAACAGCTTTCAAATGGAAAGATTTTTCTATTTCAAATGATGAGATCATGAAATTGTGGTTTATCGATACTGATGCCTGTTTGTTTAACGTTCACCAGTAGTATGAACAGATCCTTGTCTTTTATAAGTATTTATTCTAATCACGATAAAAATTAAATCATTTTAAAAAATGGCATCGACATTAGCTGCACCAAATCTGAAGAGAAAGGCAACAGACATGTTGGCGGACCCTGACACAGGAAAGCCAATTGAATTGGAGTACAAAGATTTTGAACTTGAAGATGAAAATAAATTGGTATGGTACCATGGGACCATATTTAGATATGTTTTCGGCTTATGCATTGAGACTAAATGAACTAAGACTTGGTCATAACAATATGCCTATTACTAAGATAGATGGCGTTCATCGAAGTTCTCCTGTAGCAAACTATGGTCTTTCAGGGGCTCACCACGTTCTATTAGATGGAGCATCCTTTCCATCGGAGAGAAGGTCATCAATTGTACAGAGCATCGGACCTATGACAGCGTGGCTTTGCATGATCCGCAGTGAAGGGATATATATAGGCGCAAATATGCAATGGCTGTTAAGAGGGCAATGTCCCATGACTCCTGTATTGACGATATAATAGAACTGACCAAAAACACAAAGCAGGCATCGGAGATCTCGTCATTGACAACTTTGGTAGCAGAAATTTTATTAATCACGACATCAAGACAAGCCCACAAGGATGTTTTTCCCACTTACCATATTTTCTCACGTTTGGAATATGCATTCAGATAAGAAGAAATTTCGTGGATTCTTCAGCACAACGAGGGCCGGAGGATGGTATACTTATAAAAAAGCTTCAAACAGGAAACAATCATTCTTCGTAAGTGGGAGCATTGAAGAAGAAATGGTAGGTATCTCAAATCGTATTTCAAGGTATCTTTGGCACATTCAAAGAAGATCTCTCCATATTGAGTAAAATCACTTCTTTCGCTAATTGGTATACTAGGGAGCAAATGGGTGGTTGCTTTCGCCAATCTGGCAAAGATGAAAGCTGCTCAAAAGTCACATTACCTTTAGTACATAAATATGCCAAAATGCCCTGTGCCAATCAAAGTGGTCTCCTCTCAGGGGAGTATAATCAGGTTGTTACTGCGCCATGTTTTAGTGGTCATCCCATGCACCTATTTCTTCGAACACATAGAGAAGAAAAGAATTATAAGTAACACTGGAAAAACCCTGGCACAAATAATTAACATCCTTACAAGCACTCTTGAAGAACTACATGACAAATTAAAGAGGGAAAAAGTAACATAGTTAACTACAATACTATGTACTGTATTTCAACTAGTCCATTAAAAACAGCTTTCAAATGGAAAGATTTTTCTATTTCAAATGATGAGATCATGAAATTGTGGTTTATCGATACTGATGCCTGTTTGTTTAACGTTCACCAGTAGTATGAACAGATCCTTGTCTTTTATAAGTATTTATTCTAATCACGATAAAAATTAAATCATTTTAAAAAATGGCATCGACATTAGCTGCACCAAATCTGAAGAGAAAGGCAACAGACATGTTGGCGGACCCTGACACAGGAAAGCCAATTGAATTGGAGTACAAAGATTTTGAACTTGAAGATGAAAATAAATTGGTATGGTACCATGGGACCATATTTAGATATGTTTTCGGCTTATGCATTGAGACTAAATGAACTAAGACTTGGTCATAACAATATGCCTATTACTAAGATAGATGGCGTTCATCGAAGTTCTCCTGTAGCAAACTATGGTCTTTCAGGGGCTCACCACGTTCTATTAGATGGAGCATCCTTTCCATCGGAGAGAAGGTCATCAATTGTACAGAGCATCGGACCTATGACAGCGTGGCTTTGCATGATCCGCAGTGAAGGGATATATATAGGCGCAAATATGCAATGGCTGTTAAGAGGGCAATGTCCCATGACTCCTGTATTGACGATATAATAGAACTGACCAAAAACACAAAGCAGGCATCGGAGATCTCGTCATTGACAACTTTGGTAGCAGAAATTTTATTAATCACGACATCAAGACAAGCCCACAAGGATGTTTTTCCCACTTACCATATTTTCTCACGTTTGGAATATGCATTCAGATAAGAAGAAATTTCGTGGATTCTTCAGCACAACGAGGGCCGGAGGATGGTATACTTATAAAAAAGCTTCAAACAGGAAACAATCATTCTTCGTAAGTGGGAGCATTGAAGAAGAAATGGTAGGTATCTCAAATCGTATTTCAAGGTATCTTTGGCACATTCAAAGAAGATCTCTCCATATTGAGTAAAATCACTTCTTTCGCTAATTGGTATACTAGGGAGCAAATGGGTGGTTGCTTTCGCCAATCTGGCAAAGATGAAAGCTGCTCAAAAGTCACATTACCTTTAGTACATAAATATGCCAAAATGCCCTGTGCCAATCAAAGTGGTCTCCTCTCAGGGGAGTATAATCAGGTTGTTACTGCGCCATGTTTTAGTGGTCATCCCATGCACCTATTTCTTCGAACACATAGAGAAGAAAAGAATTATAAGTAACACTGGAAAAACCCTGGCACAAATAATTAACATCCTTACAAGCACTCTTGAAGAACTACATGACAAATTAAAGAGGGAAAAAGTAACATAGTTAACTACAATACTATGTACTGTATTTCAACTAGTCCATTAAAAACAGCTTTCAAATGGAAAGATTTTTCTATTTCAAATGATGAGATCATGAAATTGTGGTTTATCGATACTGATGCCTGTTTGTTTAACGTTCACCAGTAGTATGAACAGATCCTTGTCTTTTATAAGTATTTATTCTAATCACGATAAAAATTAAATCATTTTAAAAAATGGCATCGACATTAGCTGCACCAAATCTGAAGAGAAAGGCAACAGACATGTTGGCGGACCCTGACACAGGAAAGCCAATTGAATTGGAGTACAAAGATTTTGAACTTGAAGATGAAAATAAATTGGTATGGTACCATGGGACCATATTTAGATATGTTTTCGGCTTATGCATTGAGACTAAATGAACTAAGACTTGGTCATAACAATATGCCTATTACTAAGATAGATGGCGTTCATCGAAGTTCTCCTGTAGCAAACTATGGTCTTTCAGGGGCTCACCACGTTCTATTAGATGGAGCATCCTTTCCATCGGAGAGAAGGTCATCAATTGTACAGAGCATCGGACCTATGACAGCGTGGCTTTGCATGATCCGCAGTGAAGGGATATATATAGGCGCAAATATGCAATGGCTGTTAAGAGGGCAATGTCCCATGACTCCTGTATTGACGATATAATAGAACTGACCAAAAACACAAAGCAGGCATCGGAGATCTCGTCATTGACAACTTTGGTAGCAGAAATTTTATTAATCACGACATCAAGACAAGCCCACAAGGATGTTTTTCCCACTTACCATATTTTCTCACGTTTGGAATATGCATTCAGATAAGAAGAAATTTCGTGGATTCTTCAGCACAACGAGGGCCGGAGGATGGTATACTTATAAAAAAGCTTCAAACAGGAAACAATCATTCTTCGTAAGTGGGAGCATTGAAGAAGAAATGGTAGGTATCTCAAATCGTATTTCAAGGTATCTTTGGCACATTCAAAGAAGATCTCTCCATATTGAGTAAAATCACTTCTTTCGCTAATTGGTATACTAGGGAGCAAATGGGTGGTTGCTTTCGCCAATCTGGCAAAGATGAAAGCTGCTCAAAAGTCACATTACCTTTAGTACATAAATATGCCAAAATGCCCTGTGCCAATCAAAGTGGTCTCCTCTCAGGGGAGTATAATCAGGTTGTTACTGCGCCATGTTTTAGTGGTCATCCCATGCACCTATTTCTTCGAACACATAGAGAAGAAAAGAATTATAAGTAACACTGGAAAAACCCTGGCACAAATAATTAACATCCTTACAAGCACTCTTGAAGAACTACATGACAAATTAAAGAGGGAAAAAGTAACATAGTTAACTACAATACTATGTACTGTATTTCAACTAGTCCATTAAAAACAGCTTTCAAATGGAAAGATTTTTCTATTTCAAATGATGAGATCATGAAATTGTGGTTTATCGATACTGATGCCTGTTTGTTTAACGTTCACCAGTAGTATGAACAGATCCTTGTCTTTTATAAGTATTTATTCTAATCACGATAAAAATTAAATCATTTTAAAAAATGGCATCGACATTAGCTGCACCAAATCTGAAGAGAAAGGCAACAGACATGTTGGCGGACCCTGACACAGGAAAGCCAATTGAATTGGAGTACAAAGATTTTGAACTTGAAGATGAAAATAAATTGGTATGGTACCATGGGACCATATTTAGATATGTTTTCGGCTTATGCATTGAGACTAAATGAACTAAGACTTGGTCATAACAATATGCCTATTACTAAGATAGATGGCGTTCATCGAAGTTCTCCTGTAGCAAACTATGGTCTTTCAGGGGCTCACCACGTTCTATTAGATGGAGCATCCTTTCCATCGGAGAGAAGGTCATCAATTGTACAGAGCATCGGACCTATGACAGCGTGGCTTTGCATGATCCGCAGTGAAGGGATATATATAGGCGCAAATATGCAATGGCTGTTAAGAGGGCAATGTCCCATGACTCCTGTATTGACGATATAATAGAACTGACCAAAAACACAAAGCAGGCATCGGAGATCTCGTCATTGACAACTTTGGTAGCAGAAATTTTATTAATCACGACATCAAGACAAGCCCACAAGGATGTTTTTCCCACTTACCATATTTTCTCACGTTTGGAATATGCATTCAGATAAGAAGAAATTTCGTGGATTCTTCAGCACAACGAGGGCCGGAGGATGGTATACTTATAAAAAAGCTTCAAACAGGAAACAATCATTCTTCGTAAGTGGGAGCATTGAAGAAGAAATGGTAGGTATCTCAAATCGTATTTCAAGGTATCTTTGGCACATTCAAAGAAGATCTCTCCATATTGAGTAAAATCACTTCTTTCGCTAATTGGTATACTAGGGAGCAAATGGGTGGTTGCTTTCGCCAATCTGGCAAAGATGAAAGCTGCTCAAAAGTCACATTACCTTTAGTACATAAATATGCCAAAATGCCCTGTGCCAATCAAAGTGGTCTCCTCTCAGGGGAGTATAATCAGGTTGTTACTGCGCCATGTTTTAGTGGTCATCCCATGCACCTATTTCTTCGAACACATAGAGAAGAAAAGAATTATAAGTAACACTGGAAAAACCCTGGCACAAATAATTAACATCCTTACAAGCACTCTTGAAGAACTACATGACAAATTAAAGAGGGAAA
This sequence comes from Helicoverpa zea x Helicoverpa armigera, assembly GCA_033682625.1. Classification (NCBI taxonomy): domain Eukaryota; kingdom Metazoa; phylum Arthropoda; class Insecta; order Lepidoptera; family Noctuidae; genus Helicoverpa; species Helicoverpa zea x Helicoverpa armigera. The sequence goes on along the minus strand of JAWIIS010000053.1, from coordinate 8,526,329 downwards.
AAGTAACATAGTTAACTACAATACTATGTACTGTATTTCAACTAGTCCATTAAAAACAGCTTTCAAATGGAAAGATTTTTCTATTTCAAATGATGAGATCATGAAATTGTGGTTTATCGATACTGATGCCTGTTTGTTTAACGTTCACCAGTAGTATGAACAGATCCTTGTCTTTTATAAGTATTTATTCTAATCACGATAAAAATTAAATCATTTTAAAAAATGGCATCGACATTAGCTGCACCAAATCTGAAGAGAAAGGCAACAGACATGTTGGCGGACCCTGACACAGGAAAGCCAATTGAATTGGAGTACAAAGATTTTGAACTTGAAGATGAAAATAAATTGGTATGGTACCATGGGACCATATTTAGATATGTTTTCGGCTTATGCATTGAGACTAAATGAACTAAGACTTGGTCATAACAATATGCCTATTACTAAGATAGATGGCGTTCATCGAAGTTCTCCTGTAGCAAACTATGGTCTTTCAGGGGCTCACCACGTTCTATTAGATGGAGCATCCTTTCCATCGGAGAGAAGGTCATCAATTGTACGGAGCATCGGACCTATGACAGCGTGGCTTTGCATGATCCGCAGTGAAGGGATATATATAGGCGCAAATATGCAATGGCTGTTAAGAGGGCAATGTCCCATGACTCCTGTATTGACGATATAATAGAACTGACCAAAAACACAAAGCAGGCATCGGAGATCTCGTCATTGACAACTTTGGTAGCAGAAATTTTATTAATCACGACATCAAGACAAGCCCACAAGGATGTTTTTCCCACTTACCATATTTTCTCACGTTTGGAATATGCATTCAGATAAGAAGAAATTTCGTGGATTCTTCAGCACAACGAGGGCCGGAGGATGGTATACTTATAAAAAAGCTTCAAACAGGAAACAATCATTCTTCGTAAGTGGGAGCATTGAAGAAGAAATGGTAGGTATCTCAAATCGTATTTCAAGGTATCTTTGGCACATTCAAAGAAGATCTCTCCATATTGAGTAAAATCACTTCTTTCGCTAATTGGTATACTAGGGAGCAAATGGGTGGTTGCTTTCGCCAATCTGGCAAAGATGAAAGCTGCTCAAAAGTCACATTACCTTTAGTACATAAATATGCCAAAATGCCCTGTGCCAATCAAAGTGGTCTCCTCTCAGGGGAGTATAATCAGGTTGTTACTGCGCCATGTTTTAGTGGTCATCCCATGCACCTATTTCTTCGAACACATAGAGAAGAAAAGAATTATAAGTAACACTGGAAAAACCCTGGCACAAATAATTAACATCCTTACAAGCACTCTTGAAGAACTACATGACAAATTAAAGAGGGAAAAAGTAACATAGTTAACTACAATACTATGTACTGTATTTCAACTAGTCCATTAAAAATAGCTTTCAAATGGAAAGATTTTTCTATTTCAAATGATGAGATCATGAAATTGTGGTTTATCGATACTGATGCCTGTTTGTTTAACGTTCACCAGTAGTATGAACAGATCCTTGTCTTTTATAAGTATTTATTCTAATCACGATAAAAATTAAATCATTTTAAAAAATGGCATCGACATTAGCTGCACCAAATCTGAAGAGAAAGGCAACAGACATGTTGGCGGACCCTGACACAGGAAAGCCAATTGAATTGGAGTACAAAGATTTTGAACTTGAAGATGAAAATAAATTGGTATGGTACCATGGGACCATATTTAGATATGTTTTCGGCTTATGCATTGAGACTAAATGAACTAAGACTTGGTCATAACAATATGCCTATTACTAAGATAGATGGCGTTCATCGAAGTTCTCCTGTAGCAAACTATGGTCTTTCAGGGGCTCACCACGTTCTATTAGATGGAGCATCCTTTCCATCGGAGAGAAGGTCATCAATTGTACAGAGCATCGGACCTATGACAGCGTGGCTTTGCATGATCCGCAGTGAAGGGATATATATAGGCGCAAATATGCAATGGCTGTTAAGAGGGCAATGTCCCATGACTCCTGTATTGACGATATAATAGAACTGACCAAAAACACAAAGCAGGCATCGGAGATCTCGTCATTGACAACTTTGGTAGCAGAAATTTTATTAATCACGACATCAAGACAAGCCCACAAGGATGTTTTTCCCACTTACCATATTTTCTCACGTTTGGAATATGCATTCAGATAAGAAGAAATTTCGTGGATTCTTCAGCACAACGAGGGCCGGAGGATGGTATACTTATAAAAAAGCTTCAAACAGGAAACAATCATTCTTCGTAAGTGGGAGCATTGAAGAAGAAATGGTAGGTATCTCAAATCGTATTTCAAGGTATCTTTGGCACATTCAAAGAAGATCTCTCCATATTGAGTAAAATCACTTCTTTCGCTAATTGGTATACTAGGGAGCAAATGGGTGGTTGCTTTCGCCAATCTGGCAAAGATGAAAGCTGCTCAAAAGTCACATTACCTTTAGTACATAAATATGCCAAAATGCCCTGTGCCAATCAAAGTGGTCTCCTCTCAGGGGAGTATAATCAGGTTGTTACTGCGCCATGTTTTAGTGGTCATCCCATGCACCTATTTCTTCGAACACATAGAGAAGAAAAGAATTATAAGTAACACTGGAAAAACCCTGGCACAAATAATTAACATCCTTACAAGCACTCTTGAAGAACTACATGACAAATTAAAGAGGGAAAAAGTAACATAGTTAACTACAATACTATGTACTGTATTTCAACTAGTCCATTAAAAACAGCTTTCAAATGGAAAGATTTTTCTATTTCAAATGATGAGATCATGAAATTGTGGTTTATCGATACTGATGCCTGTTTGTTTAACGTTCACCAGTAGTATGAACAGATCCTTGTCTTTTATAAGTATTTATTCTAATCACGATAAAAATTAAATCATTTTAAAAAATGGCATCGACATTAGCTGCACCAAATCTGAAGAGAAAGGCAACAGACATGTTGGCGGACCCTGACACAGGAAAGCCAATTGAATTGGAGTACAAAGATTTTGAACTTGAAGATGAAAATAAATTGGTATGGTACCATGGGACCATATTTAGATATGTTTTCGGCTTATGCATTGAGACTAAATGAACTAAGACTTGGTCATAACAATATGCCTATTACTAAGATAGATGGCGTTCATCGAAGTTCTCCTGTAGCAAACTATGGTCTTTCAGGGGCTCACCACGTTCTATTAGATGGAGCATCCTTTCCATCGGAGAGAAGGTCATCAATTGTACAGAGCATCGGACCTATGACAGCGTGGCTTTGCATGATCCGCAGTGAAGGGATATATATAGGCGCAAATATGCAATGGCTGTTAAGAGGGCAATGTCCCATGACTCCTGTATTGACGATATAATAGAACTGACCAAAAACACAAAGCAGGCATCGGAGATCTCGTCATTGACAACTTTGGTAGCAGAAATTTTATTAATCACGACATCAAGACAAGCCCACAAGGATGTTTTTCCCACTTACCATATTTTCTCACGTTTGGAATATGCATTCAGATAAGAAGAAATTTCGTGGATTCTTCAGCACAACGAGGGCCGGAGGATGGTATACTTATAAAAAAGCTTCAAACAGGAAACAATCATTCTTCGTAAGTGGGAGCATTGAAGAAGAAATGGTAGGTATCTCAAATCGTATTTCAAGGTATCTTTGGCACATTCAAAGAAGATCTCTCCATATTGAGTAAAATCACTTCTTTCGCTAATTGGTATACTAGGGAGCAAATGGGTGGTTGCTTTCGCCAATCTGGCAAAGATGAAAGCTGCTCAAAAGTCACATTACCTTTAGTACATAAATATGCCAAAATGCCCTGTGCCAATCAAAGTGGTCTCCTCTCAGGGGAGTATAATCAGGTTGTTACTGCGCCATGTTTTAGTGGTCATCCCATGCACCTATTTCTTCGAACACATAGAGAAGAAAAGAATTATAAGTAACACTGGAAAAACCCTGGCACAAATAATTAACATCCTTACAAGCACTCTTGAAGAACTACATGACAAATTAAAGAGGGAAAAAGTAACATAGTTAACTACAATACTATGTACTGTATTTCAACTAGTCCATTAAAAACAGCTTTCAAATGGAAAGATTTTTCTATTTCAAATGATGAGATCATGAAATTGTGGTTTATCGATACTGATGCCTGTTTGTTTAACGTTCACCAGTAGTATGAACAGATCCTTGTCTTTTATAAGTATTTATTCTAATCACGATAAAAATTAAATCATTTTAAAAAATGGCATCGACATTAGCTGCACCAAATCTGAAGAGAAAGGCAACAGACATGTTGGCGGACCCTGACACAGGAAAGCCAATTGAATTGGAGTACAAAGATTTTGAACTTGAAGATGAAAATAAATTGGTATGGTACCATGGAACCATATTTAGATATGTTTTCGGCTTATGCATTGAGACTAAATGAACTAAGACTTGGTCATAACAATATGCCTATTACTAAGATAGATGGCGTTCATCGAAGTTCTCCTGTAGCAAACTATGGTCTTTCAGGGGCTCACCACGTTCTATTAGATGGAGCATCCTTTCCATCGGAGAGAAGGTCATCAATTGTACGGAGCATCGGACCTATGACAGCGTGGCTTTGCATGATCCGCAGTGAAGGGATATATATAGGCGCAAATATGCAATGGCTGTTAAGAGGGCAATGTCCCATGGCTCCTGTATTGACGATATAATAGAACTGACCAAAAACACAAAGCAGGCATCGGAGATCTCGTCATTGACAACTTTGGTAGCAGAAATTTTATTAATCACGACATCAAGACAAGCCCACAAGGATGTTTTTCCCACTTACCATATTTTCTCACGTTTGGAATATGCATTCAGATAAGAAGAAATTTCGTGGATTCTTCAGCACAACGAGGGCCGGAGGATGGTATACTTATAAAAAAGCTTCAAACAGGAAACAATCATTCTTCGTAAGTGGGAGCATTGAAGAAGAAATGGTAGGTATCTCAAATCGTATTTCAAGGTATCTTTGGCACATTCAAAGAAGATCTCTCCATATTGAGTAAAATCACTTCTTTCGCTAATTGGTATACTAGGGAGCAAATGGGTGGTTGCTTTCGCCAATCTGGCAAAGATGAAAGCTGCTCAAAAGTCACATTACCTTTAGTACATAAATATGCCAAAATGCCCTGTGCCAATCAAAGTGGTCTCCTCTCAGGGGAGTATAATCAGGTTGTTACTGCGCCATGTTTTAGTGGTCATCCCATGCACCTATTTCTTCGAACACATAGAGAAGAAAAGAATTATAAGTAACACTGGAAAAACCCTGGCACAAATAATTAACATCCTTACAAGCACTCTTGAAGAACTACATGACAAATTAAAGAGGGAAAAAGTAACATAGTTAACTACAATACTATGTACTGTATTTCAACTAGTCCATTAAAAACAGCTTTCAAATGGAAAGATTTTTCTATTTCAAATGATGAGATCATGAAATTGTGGTTTATCGATACTGATGCCTGTTTGTTTAACGTTCACCAGTAGTATGAACAGATCCTTGTCTTTTATAAGTATTTATTCTAATCACGATAAAAATTAAATCATTTTAAAAAATGGCATCGACATTAGCTGCACCAAATCTGAAGAGAAAGGCAACAGACATGTTGGCGGACCCTGACACAGGAAAGCCAATTGAATTGGAGTACAAAGATTTTGAACTTGAAGATGAAAATAAATTGGTATGGTACCATGGGACCACATTTAGATATGTTTTCGGCTTATGCATTGAGACTAAATGAACTAAGACTTGGTCATAACAATATGCCTATTACTAAGATAGATGGCGTTCATCGAAGTTCTCCTGTAGCAAACTATGGTCTTTCAGGGGCTCACCACGTTCTATTAGATGGAGCATCCTTTCCATCGGAGAGAAGGTCATCAATTGTACAGAGCATCGGACCTATGACAGCGTGGCTTTGCATGATCCGCAGTGAAGGGATATATATAGGCGCAAATATGCAATGGCTGTTAAGAGGGCAATGTCCCATGACTCCTGTATTGACGATATAATAGAACTGACCAAAAACACAAAGCAGGCATCGGAGATCTCGTCATTGACAACTTTGGTAGCAGAAATTTTATTAATCACGACATCAAGACAAGCCCACAAGGATGTTTTTCCCACTTACCATATTTTCTCACGTTTGGAATATGCATTCAGATAAGAAGAAATTTCGTGGATTCTTCAGCACAACGAGGGCCGGAGGATGGTATACTTATAAAAAAGCTTCAAACAGGAAACAATCATTCTTCGTAAGTGGGAGCATTGAAGAAGAAATGGTAGGTATCTCAAATCGTATTTCAAGGTATCTTTGGCACATTCAAAGAAGATCTCTCCATATTGAGTAAAATCACTTCTTTCGCTAATTGGTATACTAGGGAGCAAATGGGTGGTTGCTTTCGCCAATCTGGCAAAGATGAAAGCTGCTCAAAAGTCACATTACCTTTAGTACATAAATATGCCAAAATGCCCTGTGCCAATCAAAGTGGTCTCCTCTCAGGGGAGTATAATCAGGTTGTTACTGCGCCATGTTTTAGTGGTCATCCCATGCACCTATTTCTTCGAACACATAGAGAAGAAAAGAATTATAAGTAACACTGGAAAAACCCTGGCACAAATAATTAACATCCTTACAAGCACTCTTGAAGAACTACATGACAAATTAAAGAGGGAAAAAGTAACATAGTTAACTACAATACTATGTACTGTATTTCAACTAGTCCATTAAAAACAGCTTTCAAATGGAAAGATTTTTCTATTTCAAATGATGAGATCATGAAATTGTGGTTTATCGATACTGATGCCTGTTTGTTTAACGTTCACCAGTAGTATGAACAGATCCTTGTCTTTTATAAGTATTTATTCTAATCACGATAAAAATTAAATCATTTTAAAAAATGGCATCGACATTAGCTGCACCAAATCTGAAGAGAAAGGCAACAGACATGTTGGCGGACCCTGACACAGGAAAGCCAATTGAATTGGAGTACAAAGATTTTGAACTTGAAGATGAAAATAAATTGGTATGGTACCATGGGACCATATTTAGATATGTTTTCGGCTTATGCATTGAGACTAAATGAACTAAGACTTGGTCATAACAATATGCCTATTACTAAGATAGATGGCGTTCATCGAAGTTCTCCTGTAGCAAACTATGGTCTTTCAGGGGCTCACCACGTTCTATTAGATGGAGCATCCTTTCCATCGGAGAGAAGGTCATCAATTGTACGGAGCATCGGACCTATGACAGCGTGGCTTTGCATGATCCGCAGTGAAGGGATATATATAGGCGCAAATATGCAATGGCTGTTAAGAGGGCAATGTCCCATGGCTCCTGTATTGACGATATAATAGAACTGACCAAAAACACAAAGCAGGCATCGGAGATCTCGTCATTGACAACTTTGGTAGCAGAAATTTTATTAATCACGACATCAAGACAAGCCCACAAGGATGTTTTTCCCACTTACCATATTTTCTCACGTTTGGAATATGCATTCAGATAAGAAGAAATTTCGTGGATTCTTCAGCACAACGAGGGCCGGAGGATGGTATACTTATAAAAAAGCTTCAAACAGGAAACAATCATTCTTCGTAAGTGGGAGCATTGAAGAAGAAATGGTAGGTATCTCAAATCGTATTTCAAGGTATCTTTGGCACATTCAAAGAAGATCTCTCCATATTGAGTAAAATCACTTCTTTCGCTAATTGGTATACTAGGGAGCAAATGGGTGGTTGCTTTCGCCAATCTGGCAAAGATGAAAGCTGCTCAAAAGTCACATTACCTTTAGTACATAAATATGCCAAAATGCCCTGTGCCAATCAAAGTGGTCTCCTCTCAGGGGAGTATAATCAGGTTGTTACTGCGCCATGTTTTAGTGGTCATCCCATGCACCTATTTCTTCGAACACATAGAGAAGAAAAGAATTATAAGTAACACTGGAAAAACCCTGGCACAAATAATTAACATCCTTACAAGCACTCTTGAAGAACTACATGACAAATTAAAGAGGGAAAAAGTAACATAGTTAACTACAATACTATGTACTGTATTTCAACTAGTCCATTAAAAACAGCTTTCAAATGGAAAGATTTTTCTATTTCAAATGATGAGATCATGAAATTGTGGTTTATCGATACTGATGCCTGTTTGTTTAACGTTCACCAGTAGTATGAACAGATCCTTGTCTTTTATAAGTATTTATTCTAATCACGATAAAAATTAAATCATTTTAAAAAATGGCATCGACATTAGCTGCACCAAATCTGAAGAGAAAGGCAACAGACATGTTGGCGGACCCTGACACAGGAAAGCCAATTGAATTGGAGTACAAAGATTTTGAACTTGAAGATGAAAATAAATTGGTATGGTACCATGGGACCATATTTAGATATGTTTTCGGCTTATGCATTGAGACTAAATGAACTAAGACTTGGTCATAACAATATGCCTATTACTAAGATAGATGGCGTTCATCGAAGTTCTCCTGTAGCAAACTATGGTCTTTCAGGGGCTCACCACGTTCTATTAGATGGAGCATCCTTTCCATCGGAGAGAAGGTCATCAATTGTACGGAGCATCGGACCTATGACAGCGTGGCTTTGCATGATCCGCAGTGAAGGGATATATATAGGCGCAAATATGCAATGGCTGTTAAGAGGGCAATGTCCCATGACTCCTGTATTGACGATATAATAGAACTGACCAAAAACACAAAGCAGGCATCGGAGATCTCGTCATTGACAACTTTGGTAGCAGAAATTTTATTAATCACGACATCAAGACAAGCCCACAAGGATGTTTTTCCCACTTACCATATTTTCTCACGTTTGGAATATGCATTCAGATAAGAAGAAATTTCGTGGATTCTTCAGCACAACGAGGGCCGGAGGATGGTATACTTATAAAAAAGCTTCAAACAGGAAACAATCATTCTTCGTAAGTGGGAGCATTGAAGAAGAAATGGTAGGTATCTCAAATCGTATTTCAAGGTATCTTTGGCACATTCAAAGAAGATCTCTCCATATTGAGTAAAATCACTTCTTTCGCTAATTGGTATACTAGGGAGCAAATGGGTGGTTGCTTTCGCCAATCTGGCAAAGATGAAAGCTGCTCAAAAGTCACATTACCTTTAGTACATAAATATGCCAAAATGCCCTGTGCCAATCAAAGTGGTCTCCTCTCAGGGGAGTATAATCAGGTTGTTACTGCGCCATGTTTTAGTGGTCATCCCATGCACCTATTTCTTCGAACACATAGAGAAGAAAAGAATTATAAGTAACACTGGAAAAACCCTGGCACAAATAATTAACATCCTTACAAGCACTCTTGAAGAACTACATGACAAATTAAAGAGGGAAAAAGTAACATAGTTAACTACAATACTATGTACTGTATTTCAACTAGTCCATTAAAAACAGCTTTCAAATGGAAAGATTTTTCTATTTCAAATGATGAGATCATGAAATTGTGGTTTATCGATACTGATGCCTGTTTGTTTAACGTTCACCAGTAGTATGAACAGATCCTTGTCTTTTATAAGTATTTATTCTAATCACGATAAAAATTAAATCATTTTAAAAAATGGCATCGACATTAGCTGCACCAAATCTGAAGAGAAAGGCAACAGACATGTTGGCGGACCCTGACACAGGAAAGCCAATTGAATTGGAGTACAAAGATTTTGAACTTGAAGATGAAAATAAATTGGTATGGTACCATGGGACCATATTTAGATATGTTTTCGGCTTATGCATTGAGACTAAATGAACTAAGACTTGGTCATAACAATATGCCTATTACTAAGATAGATGGCGTTCATCGAAGTTCTCCTGTAGCAAACTATGGTCTTTCAGGGGCTCACCACGTTCTATTAGATGGAGCATCCTTTCCATCGGAGAGAAGGTCATCAATTGTACAGAGCATCGGACCTATGACAGCGTGGCTTTGCATGATCCGCAGTGAAGGGATATATATAGGCGCAAATATGCAATGGCTGTTAAGAGGGCAATGTCCCATGACTCCTGTATTGACGATATAATAGAACTGACCAAAAACACAAAGCAGGCATCGGAGATCTCGTCATTGACAACTTTGGTAGCAGAAATTTTATTAATCACGACATCAAGACAAGCCCACAAGGATGTTTTTCCCACTTACCATATTTTCTCACGTTTGGAATATGCATTCAGATAAGAAGAAATTTCGTGGATTCTTCAGCACAACGAGGGCCGGAGGATGGTATACTTATAAAAAAGCTTCAAACAGGAAACAATCATTCTTCGTAAGTGGGAGCATTGAAGAAGAAATGGTAGGTATCTCAAATCGTATTTCAAGGTATCTTTGGCACATTCAAAGAAGATCTCTCCATATTGAGTAAAATCACTTCTTTCGCTAATTGGTATACTAGGGAGCAAATGGGTGGTTGCTTTCGCCAATCTGGCAAAGATGAAAGCTGCTCAAAAGTCACATTACCTTTAGTACATAAATATGCCAAAATGCCCTGTGCCAATCAAAGTGGTCTCCTCTCAGGGGAGTATAATCAGGTTGTTACTGCGCCATGTTTTAGTGGTCATCCCATGCACCTATTTCTTCGAACACATAGAGAAGAAAAGAATTATAAGTAACACTGGAAAAACCCTGGCACAAATAATTAACATCCTTACAAGCACTCTTGAAGAACTACATGACAAATTAAAGAGGGAAAAAGTAACATAGTTAACTACAATACTATGTACTGTATTTCAACTAGTCCATTAAAAACAGCTTTCAAATGGAAAGATTTTTCTATTTCAAATGATGAGATCATGAAATTGTGGTTTATCGATACTGATGCCTGTTTGTTTAACGTTCACCAGTAGTATGAACAGATCCTTGTCTTTTATAAGTATTTATTCTAATCACGATAAAAATTAAATCATTTTAAAAAATGGCATCGACATTAGCTGCACCAAATCTGAAGAGAAAGGCAACAGACATGTTGGCGGACCCTGACACAGGAAAGCCAATTGAATTGGAGTACAAAGATTTTGAACTTGAAGATGAAAATAAATTGGTATGGTACCATGGGACCATATTTAGATATGTTTTCGGCTTATGCATTGAGACTAAATGAACTAAGACTTGGTCATAACAATATGCCTATTACTAAGATAGATGGCGTTCATCGAAGTTCTCCTGTAGCAAACTATGGTCTTTCAGGGGCTCACCACGTTCTATTAGATGGAGCATCCTTTCCATCGGAGAGAAGGTCATCAATTGTACAGAGCATCGGACCTATGACAGCGTGGCTTTGCATGATCCGCAGTGAAGGGATATATATAGGCGCAAATATGCAATGGCTGTTAAGAGGGCAATGTCCCATGACTCCTGTATTGACGATATAATAGAACTGACCAAAAACACAAAGCAGGCATCGGAGATCTCGTCATTGACAACTTTGGTAGCAGAAATTTTATTAATCACGACATCAAGACAAGCCCACAAGGATGTTTTTCCCACTTACCATATTTTCTCACGTTTGGAATATGCATTCAGATAAGAAGAAATTTCGTGGATTCTTCAGCACAACGAGGGCCGGAGGATGGTATACTTATAAAAAAGCTTCAAACAGGAAACAATCATTCTTCGTAAGTGGGAGCATTGAAGAAGAAATGGTAGGTATCTCAAATCGTATTTCAAGGTATCTTTGGCACATTCAAAGAAGATCTCTCCATATTGAGTAAAATCACTTCTTTCGCTAATTGGTATACTAGGGAGCAAATGGGTGGTTGCTTTCGCCAATCTGGCAAAGATGAAAGCTGCTCAAAAGTCACATTACCTTTAGTACATAAATATGCCAAAATGCCCTGTGCCAATCAAAGTGGTCTCCTCTCAGGGGAGTATAATCAGGTTGTTACTGCGCCATGTTTTAGTGGTCATCCCATGCACCTATTTCTTCGAACACATAGAGAAGAAAAGAATTATAAGTAACACTGGAAAAACCCTGGCACAAATAATTAACATCCTTACAAGCACTCTTGAAGAACTACATGACAAAGGAGATCATCCATTTCGTACCCAAAACTGAAAGTGCCGGCCAGAGTAAAAAAATAATATATTCTTGTAGAGAATAATGCCCTGAACATTTTTTACTATTACAAGAATCGTCTACAATTAACCCCCCGGCTGCTATTTGACTTTGAAAATACCAAAAAATTCCACAATGTTTGGAGCATTGCATTACGGCCCCAAACTGGAGAAGGCAGCCGCTGCCTTCAAAGGACTCCTACCCAACCTAGGAAGTCATCAAATGACTCCCCTCTCGCTGTGGGGAAGTCAGACTCCTTCTGACTAAAACCCGTCATGGGGTAGCCAGAGCCGCGGTAATTCTTTCGGCTCATTCGATTCTTTAGACTGCCTCGTTGGTCTAGTGGTTGCAAGCGCGGCTGCTGTGCTCGAGGTCTCGGATTCGATTCCTGGGTCGGGCCGAAATCGCTTTGTGGGTTTTCTTAAACTTTCACAAAGCAGCCCCAGTCAGTCTGGAAGTTGGTGATTGATTCACCCGTGCATCAGAGGGCACGTAAATGTCGATCCTGCGCCTGATCCCTCTCCGGTCGTGTCGGATTGCCGTCCCATCGAGTTATGAGAGGGAAGGAATAGTGAGTGCACCTGTGTCTGCGCAAATGCTCGTGAACTATAATATGTCCTGCGTAGCAGGCTGATCTCCTTAAAATGAGAACAGCGCCGTGGCCGAAATTGGCCGTGGACGCCATTATTTACTATTAATTCTTTCGAACAATCCCGCAGCCCCGATAGGCCTTGTCCCCGCAAAAATATTCGAATTAAATCGTACGATTCTTGTCGAGGATACCCTGAAGATTTTTTACTATTATAAAGAACGTCTTCGGTTAACCCCCAGGCTGCTGTTTGAGTTTAAAGTAAGAACCGTGAATAAAAAATCTATACTTGAATGTTACGGCAAATAACGTCCACAGTTTTTTTTTAACTAATCAAACGTCTACGATATACCCCCCCCCCCTCCCTCCTGCTACACCGAGGAGCCTGTTACTGATTGTTGTGTTCCTTCTGACCATGCAGCAGGGCCGCGGTAACTCTTTCGAACCCCGAAGCCCCGCCAGGTTTTGGGGGTCGCCTGGGGTTTACTGATTCTCTGAGAGGGGCGTGAACAATGCGCGCCACCGACACCTGCTGTTTCCAAGGAGACGGAGGCACTATGAGCCAAAGGAAAATCTATAGGGGCGAGGAGGAATGGGATGCCTTGGTCTCTTTCTGCAATAACTGAGAGTTCGCGCCTCTCATCACCACCACTAGGTACCACGCGCGTTGGGTGTCGAGAAGACTCCCGGCAGCGTAGACGTCGGTCTGTGGGCGGTGAGTTTAGGGAGGCTTATCGTCCCTCCGCTTCCTTGGAGACAACAGGCCCGTTTCGGCAGCGAGCGTTGACAAGTCAAGCCCTCCTCAGACAGTCAGCAAATCCCAGTGGGGCCCACCAGGGTCAGAACCTGCCAGGGCTGCGGGATTGTTCGAAAGAGTTACCGCGGCCCTGGTACATTATCAGAAGGAAAATGATGGGTTTAAATCAGTAAGTCTACTCGGTGTAGCAGGAGGGGGGAGGTATATCGTAGACGTTCGATTAGTTAAAAAAATACTGTGGACGTTATTTCCCGTAACATTCAAGTATAGATTTTTTATTCACGGTTCTCACACTTTAAACTCAAATAACAGTCTGGGGGTTAACCGAAGATGTTTCTTATATTAGTAAAATATCTTCAGAACATCCTCGACAAGAATCGTACGATATATTTATCGGGGACAAAGCCTATTGGGGCTGCGGGATTGTTCGAAAGAATTACCGCAACCCTGGTTTCCCCATGATGGGTTTTAATCAGTAAGTGTCTGACTTCCCCACAGCCCAAGTCATTTGATGACTTCCCAGGTTGGGCAGGAGTCCTTTGAAGGCAGCGGCTGCCTTCTCCAGTTTGGGGCCGTTATGTAATGCTCCAAACATTGTGAGATTTTTTGGTATTTTCAAAGTCAAATAGCAGCCGGGGGGGTTAATTGTAGACGATTCTTGTAATAGTAAAAAATCTTCGGGGCATTATTCTCTACAAGAATCTACTATTTTTTTCTTTTGGCCGGCACTTTCATTTTTGGGTACAAATTGTTCGAGACTTGAATGATCTCCTTAAAGAGGGAAAAAGTAACATAGTTAACTACAATACTATGTACTGTATTTCAACTAGTCCATTAAAAACAGCTTTCAAATGGAAAGATTTTTCTATTTCAAATGATGAGATCATGAAATTGTGGTTTATCGATACTGATGCCTGTTTGTTTAACGTTCACCAGTAGTATGAACAGATCCTTGTCTTTTATAAGTATTTATTCTAATCACGATAAAAATTAAATCATTTTAAAAAATGGCATCGACATTAGCTGCACCAAATCTGAAGAGAAAGGCAACAGACATGTTGGCGGACCCTGACACAGGAAAGCCAATTGAATTGGAGTACAAAGATTTTGAACTTGAAGATGAAAATAAATTGGTATGGTACCATGGGACCATATTTAGATATGTTTTCGGCTTATGCATTGAGACTAAATGAACTAAGACTTGGTCATAACAATATGCCTATTACTAAGATAGATGGCGTTCATCGAAGTTCTCCTGTAGCAAACTATGGTCTTTCAGGGGCTCACCACGTTCTATTAGATGGAGCATCCTTTCCATCGGAGAGAAGGTCATCAATTGTACGGAGCATCGGACCTATGACAGCGTGGCTTTGCATGATCCGCAGTGAAGGGATATATATAGGCGCAAATATGCAATGGCTGTTAAGAGGGCAATGTCCCATGACTCCTGTATTGACGATATAATAGAACTGACCAAAAACACAAAGCAGGCATCGGAGATCTCGTCATTGACAACTTTGGTAGCAGAAATTTTATTAATCACGACATCAAGACAAGCCCACAAGGATGTTTTTCCCACTTACCATATTTTCTCACGTTTGGAATATGCATTCAGATAAGAAGAAATTTCGTGGATTCTTCAGCACAACGAGGGCCGGAGGATGGTATACTTATAAAAAAGCTTCAAACAGGAAACAATCATTCTTCGTAAGTGGGAGCATTGAAGAAGAAATGGTAGGTATCTCAAATCGTATTTCAAGGTATCTTTGGCACATTCAAAGAAGATCTCTCCATATTGAGTAAAATCACTTCTTTCGCTAATTGGTATACTAGGGAGCAAATGGGTGGTTGCTTTCGCCAATCTGGCAAAGATGAAAGCTGCTCAAAAGTCACATTACCTTTAGTACATAAATATGCCAAAATGCCCTGTGCCAATCAAAGTGGTCTCCTCTCAGGGGAGTATAATCAGGTTGTTACTGCGCCATGTTTTAGTGGTCATCCCATGCACCTATTTCTTCGAACACATAGAGAAGAAAAGAATTATAAGTAACACTGGAAAAACCCTGGCACAAATAATTAACATCCTTACAAGCACTCTTGAAGAACTACATGACAAATTAAAGAGGGAAAAAGTAACATAGTTAACTACAATACTATGTACTGTATTTCAACTAGTCCATTAAAAACAGCTTTCAAATGGAAAGATTTTTCTATTTCAAATGATGAGATCATGAAATTGTGGTTTATCGATACTGATGCCTGTTTGTTTAACGTTCACCAGTAGTATGAACAGATCCTTGTCTTTTATAAGTATTTATTCTAATCACGATAAAAATTAAATCATTTTAAAAAATGGCATCGACATTAGCTGCACCAAATCTGAAGAGAAAGGCAACAGACATGTTGGCGGACCCTGACACAGGAAAGCCAATTGAATTGGAGTACAAAGATTTTGAACTTGAAGATGAAAATAAATTGGTATGGTACCATGGGACCATATTTAGATATGTTTTCGGCTTATGCATTGAGACTAAATGAACTAAGACTTGGTCATAACAATATGCCTATTACTAAGATAGATGGCGTTCATCGAAGTTCTCCTGTAGCAAACTATGGTCTTTCAGGGGCTCACCACGTTCTATTAGATGGAGCATCCTTTCCATCGGAGAGAAGGTCATCAATTGTACAGAGCATCGGACCTATGACAGCGTGGCTTTGCATGATCCGCAGTGAAGGGATATATATAGGCGCAAATATGCAATGGCTGTTAAGAGGGCAATGTCCCATGACTCCTGTATTGACGATATAATAGAACTGACCAAAAACACAAAGCAGGCATCGGAGATCTCGTCATTGACAACTTTGGTAGCAGAAATTTTATTAATCACGACATCAAGACAAGCCCACAAGGATGTTTTTCCCACTTACCATATTTTCTCACGTTTGGAATATGCATTCAGATAAGAAGAAATTTCGTGGATTCTTCAGCACAACGAGGGCCGGAGGATGGTATACTTATAAAAAAGCTTCAAACAGGAAACAATCATTCTTCGTAAGTGGGAGCATTGAAGAAGAAATGGTAGGTATCTCAAATCGTATTTCAAGGTATCTTTGGCACATTCAAAGAAGATCTCTCCATATTGAGTAAAATCACTTCTTTCGCTAATTGGTATACTAGGGAGCAAATGGGTGGTTGCTTTCGCCAATCTGGCAAAGATGAAAGCTGCTCAAAAGTCACATTACCTTTAGTACATAAATATGCCAAAATGCCCTGTGCCAATCAAAGTGGTCTCCTCTCAGGGGAGTATAATCAGGTTGTTACTGCGCCATGTTTTAGTGGTCATCCCATGCACCTATTTCTTCGAACACATAGAGAAGAAAAGAATTATAAGTAACACTGGAAAAACCCTGGCACAAATAATTAACATCCTTACAAGCACTCTTGAAGAACTACATGACAAATTAAAGAGGGAAAAAGTAACATAGTTAACTACAATACTATGTACTGTATTTCAACTAGTCCATTAAAAACAGCTTTCAAATGGAAAGATTTTTCTATTTCAAATGATGAGATCATGAAATTGTGGTTTATCGATACTGATGCCTGTTTGTTTAACGTTCACCAGTAGTATGAACAGATCCTTGTCTTTTATAAGTATTTATTCTAATCACGATAAAAATTAAATCATTTTAAAAAATGGCATCGACATTAGCTGCACCAAATCTGAAGAGAAAGGCAACAGACATGTTGGCGGACCCTGACACAGGAAAGCCAATTGAATTGGAGTACAAAGATTTTGAACTTGAAGATGAAAATAAATTGGTA